>CM052797.1:56572468-56653982 GCA_028533885.1 Nasua narica | reverse complement strand
ATGCAGCCATCAAGAGAAACGAAATCTGGCCATTTGCAACGACATGGATGGAACTAGAGGGTATTATGCTAAGAGAAATAAGTCAGTCAGAGAAAGACAATTAACACATGATCACTCTGATATGAAGAATTTGAGAGGCAGGGCAGGGGGTCGTGGGGAGTGCACCAGAGAAATGAAACAAGATGGGATGGGGAAGGAGACAAAACATAAGAGACTCCTAAACTCACGAAACAGATTAAGGGTGGCTGGGAAGTGGGGGGGGGGGTAGGGTTATGGACATTGGGGAGGGTATGTGCTATGGTAAATACTGTGAATTGTGTAAGCCTGATGATTCACAGACATGTACCCTAGGACAAATAATACATTATATGTTAATAAAAAATTAAAATAAAAGATGCTCAATATTGCTAATCATCAAGGAAATGCAAATCAAAACCACAAGATATCACCTCATACATTTAGAATGATAATTATAAGAAAGACAAGAAATTAGAAGTGTTGGCGGGATATGGAGACAAGGTAACCCTTGTATATACTTGGTGGGAATGTGAATTGGTGCGGTCGCTATGAAAAACAGTATGGAGATTCCTATATAACTAGAGGTAGAACTACCACATGATTCAGCTATTGTGTTTGTGGATATTCATCCAAAGAAAATACTAATTTGAAAAGCTATATGCACCCCCGTTTTCATTGCAGCATTATGTACCAAAATGGGAAAGCAACCTATGTGTCCAGAGGTAGGTGAATGGATAAAGAAAATGTCGTTTATATGCACTCAATGGAATATTACTTGGCTATCAAAAATGAAATATTGGGCACCTGGACTGGGGCAGTTCAGACGGTTAAGTGGCCAACTCTTCATTTTGGCTCAGGTTATCTCATGCATCATAAGCTGGAGCCTCATGTCAGGCTCTGTGCTCAATGGGGAGTCTGCTTCAGAATCTCCCTCTCACTCTCTCCCTTTCCTCCCCCCCCACTCATGCTTGCTCTCTTTCTCTCTTTCAAATAAATAAATAAATCTTAAAAAAAAAAACCTAGCCATTTGTGACATGGATAGACCTTAAAGTCATTATGTTAAATGTAATAAGTCTAGCAGAGAAAAACCAATACTATATGATTTCACTTATATGTGTTTAAAAAAAAAAACTCATGGATACAGATGAAGGGTTGCCAGAGGGGGAGTCGGGGGTGGACTAGGACATGGGTCAGTTGGATGAAGGGGTTTAAAAGTATAAACTTCCATCTATAATATATGTCATGAAATATAATGTTCAGCATGGTGATTATAGTTAATAATACTGTATCGTATATTTGAAAGTTGCTAAGAGTAGATCTTAAAAGTTCTTATCATTAGAAAAAGTGTACCTGTGTGTGATGGCGGATGCTAACTGGACTTATTGTGGTGATAATTTCACCATATATGCAAAATCGAATTATCATGTTGTGTACCTGAAACTAATGTGTCAATTACATGTTAAATATATATGTAGGTGTGTATATATATATACACACACATATACACCCTCTCTTATATATATATGTATATATATTATACATTTCTTAGTATGTTAATAAAGCAGTATCTTCATGAATAAAGCAAACCCAAAAAATCAAATATAAAGATTTGAACAAATTTGATTTGACACATATACAGAAAATTTTATACTACACCAGTAGCAAATAAATATTCCTCTCATGCACATATAAAACATTCATGAAAACTGAATCAGAAATAGCCATAAAGAAAATCTCAACACACTTGTTTGACCATCATTTAAAAGCCTTGGAACTAAAAGCAATATGATACCAATAAAAAAAAAAACCTACATTATGTACTTGGAAATTAAGATCACATTTCCAACTAAGTCATGAGTTAAAGAGATATATATTATAGAAGTTAAAAAACATTTAAAACTGAATGATACTGAAAATACTATGTATCAATAAAATACAGTCAATTAATACTTATTCATAAGAGAAAAGAGAAAAGACTCCATCAATGACCTGACACCTAAATTAAACAAGAAAAGAAACTTATTAGGGAAAAATTATAAGAAGTTAGATAGCAATTTAAAAAAGAACAAAGTACCACTACTCACAACAATATGAATGAGTCCCATAGATATAATGTTGGTTGGAAGAACTCAGACACAAGAGATTATATGCCACATCGTTCCATTTCCTGAATTTCAAGAGCAGATAAAACTAATTGGTAGTGATAAAAATGAAGAAAAGTTTCCTCTGAGGTTATTAAGTGGGAAGGGGCACAAGGGAACAGAACTCTTTGAAATGTTCTATATCTTAATCTGGATGGTGAATTTACAGAGATGTATTCATTTGTAAAAGCTCATTTATTATTTGTAGACTTTACAGTATATATGTGACACCTCAACAAAAAAATCTTATAACAAAAATTAGGAAACGTTTTCAATTAGCAATAATCGCGCCTCGGATAAACCTCATTGGCTACAATACTGACACTGCGCAAAGCTTTTTACAACAAAAATTAAAAAGAAAATAAACATGTAACAGAGACAACAAAACCAAAAATTGTGTTTTTCTAAATAATGAAATCTACAAATATGTATGTCGATTGATAAAAGCAAAAAAATGAGAAGAACAAGCAAACAATTTTAAAGTAAAAAAAGGAGACACAACCTAGGTGACCTAGGGATTTAGAAGATAGTAAGTGAATATTAAGAATAACTTTATGGCAGTATACTTGAGAATACAGATGAAATTAATTTCTAGAAAAAATAACCTACCAAACTAACCGAAGAAAAAGAAAATCTGAAGAATTGTACAGAATTATACTCAAAATGATACTCATTTTGCATGATGATGGGTATTAAGGAGGGCACAGCTTGCATGGAGCAATGGGTGTTATATGCAAACAATGAAGCATAGGACACTACATCAAAAACTAACGATGTACTGTATGGTGATGAACATAATAAAAATAAATAAATAAACTTAAAAAAAGAATTATACCCAAATTATGCTCATTTTAACTAAATGCTAAACTTCCAAGTATTACAGTTAACATTCAACCAAAGGTTAGGATAAAGCCAAATGAAATCATCATGGAATAAATTTCTGGGATATGGTAATTAATAAATTAAAATTTATTTGAAATATTTGTTTATAATAGCAATTATTTTTTTAAAAAATAGCAAATTATGAAAGTTTGAATTTTTTTTTTAACATGAATGGTAATTCTTTTCAGTGTCTGTTGCTATATTTTCCCTGGAGCCATGCTACTGAATAGTTGAGATATCAAATCTGCTGTTTTTCATCTGCCATATTTAATAATATAGCAAACTTCTTTATGGCGGGCTGACTATACTAGAGGAAAATGTTTTTCATAAAATATTTTCTAGTGGTAAATTTGTACTTAGAATTAAATTGGCTAAATCTAAAGAAGAACTATTAAGGTTGGTTGTGAATTCATAGCTGTTATTTTTACAGGCATTTTTTTTTTTTTACATCATTAGCCTTCACAAACTAAAAACTTTAAGAATCATCTTAAATTATTGTGAAGTCCACTTTTTTCCCTCATTTGATTAGCAAGAAAAAAATCTCTATTATTTTCTTCATCCTCTATATATTTTTATGTGTACCTGTAATATGACTTGTGCATTAAATTTTATATGATATTGGAATTTTTCTCCTTTGTATTTTTATCTGATAACATAGATACTATATTTATAATCCACTTGTTCCATATGGGAATTATAGCAAAATAACTAACTTTCCAAATCTACTATTCTGCCTTGTATTAAAACTGAAGTTTTTAAAGGCATAAATAGGCTCAAAAACTGATAAAACATGTGTTGTCTCATAATATATTAAGGCCATTTAATTTTGAAAATCCATTGATTGTGAATGTTAAATAACTTTCATACGCAGCCATTTTTGCAGTCTTTTATTTTATAATAATAATTATACATTTCCACTTCAACTGACAAGATTTTTACACTTCTGCACAAGCTCATAAGGAAATCTTCCTCATGTGCTTGAGTTTTATTCTAACTTACCTGTAGCATGCTTAACTAAATGAAGATTTGGATTTTAATAGTAAATCTGAACACCTGACTTTATATTGAGATAGCATTAGCCTTGTTAGATGTAGTGGAAATTATATATTGATTATGTACAAACTGATTGGAAGAAATCTCAAAGTAGCATTTGGGTATTTAGGCTTCCAAAGTTTGAGGAGGTAGTGGAAGCTAAATATGGCTTTTAACCAAATACGCAGACTGATGTTGAATTTAGTATATGTCTAAATGATCACTAAAATTGGATTGCATTACAAAACAGTCCTACAAATATCACACCCAGATGTGTTTTTGGTGCTCTACCCAATAATAGAGAAACAGATCCAAATTTACACAAGTTACAGAAAAGAGGAAAACCTCTCACTATTTTATGAAGCTAAGATAAACTTGATACAAAGCCTGAATAAACTATTACCTGAAGGGATAATTCCAGGCCAAAATCACATATGACATTAAATGCACAACTACTAAATGATATATTAGCATAACAAATCCTGCCATATAAAAATACACCATGACAAAGTTGAATATATCAAGGATTGCGTGGTTATTATAAGAAAATCAATTTAAATAATTCACTAATAAAACACTAAAAGGAGAATAAAAATCACCATTTCAACTGATATAGCAAAAAACTTTGATAAAACTTAACAATATTATTTCGAAGGCTCAGCAAATTATTGTTTTCAGGATTGAAGTATTCACCTTAATATTTGAGACAAGACAAGGGTGCTAGGTATCTCCACCACTTTTCAGTATTATTCTTCAGTTCTTGGACAATGCAAAAATAAAGAAATAATTTGTAAAAGACATAAGTATTGGAAAGTGGGGACACTTATATTATTCAGATAATTCCATTATAGTATAGAAATCCCAAGGGAATCAACATACGATTTATTAGCATTAAAAGGTATAGAGCAAATTTTTGAATACCAATTTCATTTCTGTTCACAATTACAAAGAATTAAAAGTGCAATTTATAAAATAGCAACTCTTTATAAAGAATAACAATATAAAATGTTTAATAAATATTACAAAACATATGCAACCTCTCCATGGAGAAAAATATAAGCTTTATTGAAAGACATTTTAAAAAGAGAAAGAGATCATGTTCTGAAATTATACTAATGTTGGGAAATTTATCTATGAATTTAACTTAATCCCAATCAAAATGCCAAGTGTGTGTGTGCGCGTACACACGCATGCACGCGCATGCGTGCATGCATATGTGACAGACAGATGGGGGAAGAGAATAAGTGGGGAAAGTGATCTAGAATTTGTAAGGAACAGTAAAGGGACAAAATTAAGACATCGCTTCTAAAGAAGATGACTTAGTAGAGGGATTTGTTTTAGTAGGTAACGACCTTATAATAATAATAATGTACTATTTCAGACACTGTGGTACTTTTGCAAGGATATTCCGATTAAACAGTAGAAAGTATGAACATGGAATAGAGATGTAAATATTTGATTAATGGCATACTCTAATATATAAAGAATATAAAGAAAATAGAGACATTTTTCTTGCTAATCAAATGAGGAATTGTTAATCAAATATTTGATTAATGGCAGATGCAAGAAGTGCTCAATGAAAAGGAAAAATGTTATTTTTTTAACAATATGAAAATTGAGAACACTGGTTCATCAAATTATGCCACCAAAAAGTGAATAGACTTGGAAGAAATACTTGTAGCATGATAATCAAATGATTAAAAGCCAGAGCATTTAAAAAACTCTAATAAATCATTAAGAAGAGGCAATCCAATGAAAAGTGAACAAAAAATTTAGACACTTTCCTAAATAAGAACAGCAAAAAATCAACATGCTTATAAAAAGAACAGAGTCAGAAGTAACTAGGAAAATGTTGGTTCTGATGTGATTGAAGAGCAAGTTTCATACATCGCTGGTGGGTATATAAATGGGTGCAAGTACTAAAAAAGTAATTTATAATTAAATTAAAAAGTAAAAGTAATATATGTAGGCGTTATCTACTGGAATTGAAAATGACATATCTGTGATGCAGAAATTCCATGCCTACATGTAGATCCTAGAGGAAATTTTGTACATGCCCATTATCAGGACACGTGTGTAAGAAACACTCATAGCAACACTACATGTAATAGTCAAAATATCTAGAAGTGGCCAAATATTGAGTTATATTTATACAGAATACACCAGGGAAGCTATGGGTACCAAGATAAATAAAGAAGCAGAATAATTTTGAACAATAGTAAGTAATAAAATATGATATAAATACATATGGTACCACATGCATTTACAGTTGTCTGAAGTTCAACTATACACAAAATAAATTTAACAATGAAATTAAAAATATTATAATTAACAAAATGGCAATATGTACATACCTACCTATAATTACTTTAAATGTAAATGGACTAAATTCCCTGATCAAAAGGCTTAGCTGAATGGATATTAAAAAAAAAAAGACCCATCTATATGTTGCCTATACAAGACTCATTTCAGATGTAAGGACATACACAGACTCAAAATGAAGGAATGGAAAAAAATATCCCATGTATTCCATGCAGGGGCACCTGGGTGGCTCAGTGGGTTAAAGCCTCTGCCTTCCGCCCAGGTCACGATCTCAGAGTCCTGGGATCAAGCCCCGCATCGGGCTTTCTGCTCCACGGGGAGCCTGCTTCCCCACCCCTCTCTCTGCCTGCCTCTCTGCCTACTTATGATCTCTCTGTCAAAATAAATAAATAAAATCTTTTGAAAAAAATATTCCATGCAAATTAAAACCAAAAGAAAGCTAGAGTATTAGACAAAATGGATTTAAAACAAAGACTGTAATAAAAGATAAAGAAGGGTATTACATACAAGGGTCATCCAACACAATATAGCATTTGTAAATATTTATGCACCCAACATAGGAGCACCTAAATATGCAAAGCAAATGTTAGCATACTTAAAGAAAGAAAGAGAGAACAATAGTAGGGGATTTTAATACCTCACTTATATCAATGGATCCAGAAATCAATACATCAGTCTTATGACATATTAGAAACATTAGCCTTAAACAACATATTACTCCAGATGTACATAACAGATATTTATAGAATATTCCATCCAAAGCAATAGGATACACATTCTTCTCAAGTGGACTTGAAACATTGCCCCAGATAGATCAAAATAAGTCTTAATAACTTTAAAAAGACTGAAATCATATCGAACTTTTTTGACCACAATGATATAAATTAGAAATTAACTACTGGAATATTTACAAAAATGTAGAGATTAAACATGCTATTTAACAACCAATGGTTCAAAGAAGAAAACAAAAGAGAAATTAAACACAATGATATAAATAAAAATGGAAATGTAATAGACCAGAATTTTGGGATGTAGCCAAGGCAGTTCTAAGGAGCAAGTTCATAGCATTCAAGTCTATACCAAGAAGTAAGTCTCTTGACTTATAAACATATAAACAGACATAAAGAACCTAATTTTATACCTCAAAGAACTAGAAAAAGAAGAAACAAAGTCCAAGGTTGGTTTAAAAAAAATAAATAAAAGGGGCGCCTGGATGACTCAGTGGGTTAAGCCTCTGCCTTTGGCTCAGGTCATGATCTCAGATTACTGGGATCAAGCCCCGCATGGGGCTCTCTGCTCAGCAGGGAGCCTGCTTCCCCCTCTCTGTGCCTGCCTCTCTGCCTACTTGTGATCTCTCTCTCTGTCAAATAAATAATAAAATAAAATCTTAAAAAAAAAAGAGATGAGAGCAGAAGAAAATGAAGGAACTAAATAGACAATAGAAAAAATTAATGAAACTAAGAGCTAGCTCTTTGAAAAGAAACAAAAGTGACAAACCTTTAACTGGATTCTCCAAGGAAAAAAGTGCTAGAACTCAAATGATTAATATGAGAAATAGAAGAGGAAATCTTATAACTGACAGCACAGAAATACAAAAGGTTATAAGAGACTTATATAAACAATTATACATCAACAAATTGGACAACCAGGAGAAATGGTCAAATATCTAGAACTATATAACCTACCATGACTGAATCTTATTATAAAAAAAAATATTTCAACAGACTAATTACAAGTGGGTTGAATCGCTAATCAAAAACCTCCTTGCAAACAAAAGCCCAAGACCAGAGGGCTTCACTGGTGAATTCTACCAAACACTGAAAGAGGAATTAATACCAATCCTTTCAAAAATAGAAGAGTAAACCTTTCCAAATTCATTTTATAAAGCATTATTTGGATACCAAAACTAGGCAAGGAAGTCATAAGAAAATTACACACCTATATCCCCGATGAACTTAAATGTAAAAATCCCCAATAAAATATGAGCAAATTGAATTCAATACTATATTAAAAGATGTAAAAGGATCAAACATTGGGGTGCCTGTGTGGTACCATTGGTTAAGCATCTGACTCTTCATTTTGGCTCAGGTCATGATCTCAGGGTCATGAGATTGAGCTCCACATCAGGTTCCTCACTCAGCAGAGAGTCTGTTGCAGATTTTCTTTCTTCCTCTCCCTCTGCTCCCTCCCCCACTTGCTCTGTCTCTCTTTCTCTCTCTCTCTCTCTCTCTCAAATAAAAAATCTTTTTAAAAAAAGGATCCAACATCATCATCAAGTGGGGTTCATTCTAAGGATGCAAGGATGTTTTACCACCCACAAATAAGTCAATGTGATACACATTAACAAAATGAAGGATAAAAAACATACGATCATCTCAATAGATGCAGAAAAAGCCTTTGACAAAAATTAATATATATTTATTTTTAAAAACTCTCAACAGGGGCGCCTGGGTGGCTCAGTGGGTTAAAGCCTCTGCCTTCGACTCAGGTCATGATCTCGGGGTCCTGGGATCGAGCCCCACATCGGGCTCTCTGCTCAGCAGGGAGCCTGCTTCCCCCTCTCTCTCTGCCTGCCTCTCTGCATACTTGTGATCTTTCTCCTGTCAAATAAATAAATAAAATCTTAAAAAAATAATAAGAAGAACTCTCAACAAATTGGGTATAGAAGAAATGTACCTAAACATAATAAAAGCCATATATGACAAGCCCATATCTAACATTATATTCGATGGTGAAAAGCTGAAAGGTTTTTTTCCATGTAAAATCAGTGAGAAGACTAGGATTCTCACTCATTCTCACTCTCATCACTTGTATTCAATATAGTATTGCAAATTCTAGCCAGAGCAATGAGGCAAGAAAAATAAAAGGCATCCAAATTGGAACAGAAAAAGGAAACTGTCACTATTTGCAGTAGATATGATATTATATATAGAAAACTCTAAATACTGCATTGGAAACTGTCAGAATAAACAAATTCAGTAAAGTTGCAGGAAACAAAAACAAATACACAAAAATTTGTTGCATTTCTATATAAAAATGAATTATCAGAAAGAGAAATTAAGGAAACAATCCTATTTACAATTGCATCAAAAAGAAAAAATGCCTAGGAATAAATTTAGCTAAGGTATTGAGAGACTTGTATATTTTAAGACAACCATGAAAGATACACAAATAGATGGAAAGATAATCCACACTTATGGGTAAAAGAATACGTCCATTCTACCCAAAGCAATCTATAGATTCAATGCAATCCCGATCAAAATTCCAATGGCATTTTTCACAGAAATTGTGTATGGAACTGCTAAAGGGGTCGAATAACCAAAACAATCTTGAAAAGAACAAAGCTAGAGGCATCGCACTCTGTTTTCAAGCTATGTGGCAAAGCCATAGTAATTAAAACATATGGTATTTGCATAAAAACAGACAGATCAGTGGAACAGAACTGATAGCCCAGAATTAAACCACATATATATAGTCAGTTAATTTACGACAAAGGAGCCAAGAACATGCAATGAGGAAAGGATGATCTCTTCAATGAGTAGTGTTGGAAGGGGCACCTGGGTGGCTCAGTTGGTTGGGCAACTGCCTTCGGCTCAGGTCATGATCCCGGAATCCCAGGATCAGGTCCCATATTGGGCTCCCAGCTCTGCGGGAAGTCTGCTTCTCCCTCTGAACTTCTCCCCTCTCGTTCTCTCTCTCTCTCTCTCTCATTCTCTCTCTCTCAAATAAATAAAATCTTTAAAAAAAAAATGAGTAGTGTTGGAAAAACTGGTCAGCCGTATGCAAAAAAAAAAAAAAGGAAAGAAAGAAAATGGACTATCATTTTATACCATGCACCCACAATAAAATGAACTCAAAATGAATTAAAGACTTGAATGTAAGACCTAAAGCCATAAAACTGCTAGAAGGAAAAAAAGGCAGTATAGCTCCCCGACATCAATCTTGGTGATAGTTTTTTTTAACCTGACACCAAAAGTGAAAAGGCAAAAGTAAACAAATGAGACTCTATCAAGCTAAAAAGCCTCTACATAACAAAGGGAACCATCAACAAAATAAAACAGCAACCTACTAAATGAGAGGAAGTATTCGCAAATCATGTATCTCAAAGGGGCTGATATCTAAATGCATAAAGAATGCATATAACTCGGGCACCTGGGTGGCTGGGATCAAGTCCCTCATCGGGCTCCCTGCTCAGTGGAGAGCCTGCTTCTCCCTCCCCATCTTCCTGTCGCTCTACCTACTTGTGCTCTCTCTCAATCTCTCTGTCAAATAAATAAATAAAATCTTAAAAAAAAAGAATGCATATAATTCAATAGCAAAAGACAATCTGATTAAAGTAAGGTAGAAGATCTGAATGAACATTACTGTAAAGAAGACATATAGCTACGAAGCAGGTACCTGAAGAGATGCTCTACATCATTAATTATCAGAGAAGTACAAATCAAAACCACAATGAGATATGACCTCACACATGTCAGAATGGCTAAAATCAAAAAGAAATAAGTGTTGGTGAAGACGTGAAAAAAAAAACCTTATACATTGTTGGCAGGAACGTAAATTTGTGCAGCCACTATTTAGAACAGTATGGAGGTTCTAAATTAAAAATAGAACTACCATATGATTTAGCATTTTTACTTCTTGGTACTTATCCAAAGAAACAAAACCACCACTTTGACAAAGTATATGTATTCCTACGTTACAATAGCCAATATATGGAAGCAATGTAAGTATCCATCAGTGGATAAATGGATTAAAAAATATGATACCCTCCCCCCCACACATCCCATAATGGAATATTAGTCGTCCATAAAAAATACTAAAATCTTGCCATTTAAGACAACATGATGGAATTTGAGGGTATTCCGCATGATGAAATAATTCAGAAAGAAAAAGATAAACACTGTATGATCACTCTTCTATGTGGAATCTTAAACAATAGAAAAAGAAACTCACAGATACAGAGAACAGTTTGGTGATTGCCCGAGGCAGGGGGTTGAGGGATGGGAAAAAAGGGTAAACTATTTTCATTGTTTTTAGTTTAATAAATTGGACAAAGTGCATTGTTTAGGTTAGTGATACATATTGTAAAAATCACGAAAACTGAATAAATGCCAAATGAAGGAGAGTGTATTTACTTCTGGGTTAGCAGGACCTGAAATAATGGAGGAACATAGAGTATCACCCAAAAGGACGCACAACAGCCTTTAAAGAGCATAATATTGTTCCCTGTACTCAATTGCTCAAAACACAGATATGATCAAAGAAAATATTGATAAGGTTGAATTTATACTTTTTAAAAAGCCATTTTGATACAAAAATTATTATAAACAGAAACCACTAATAGGCTGGAATATTTGCAATATACGTCAGAAGAATTGGTATCTATAATACTTAAGGAAACATTAAAAATAAAGACAAAAGACTAAAAAATAGACAATTAGCCCAAAATACAAAGATAATTTTTAAAAATATATTAAAATAGTCCTCAAGTATATGGAAGAATAGTCAATCTTTCTTACAAGAGAAAGTAAATTAAAATCACAAGGAGACACCAGTTTTCCCCAATCTGATTAGCAAAAATTAAAAAAGTAGAACAACATATTTTCTTAGAAAAGCTGTGGAGAAGTAGCAACTTTCATAATTTACTACTGGAAATGTTAGTGCCTCTCATGGAGGGGAATGTGGCCCTATCTAACCAAACTATTTTTTTTAATCCAGCAATGCCCCTATTGGGGATTTAGCTTATAGCTCTACCTCTATGTATATGTAAATACTCACATATAAGGCTGTTAATTGAACATTGTTTTTAATTTCAAAGCATCATAAATACTGAATGCCTGTACATAGACACACTGGTTGAATACATGCAATTTTACAGTCTCTCAATAGATTACTATGCAACTATGTAAAAGAATGAGGAATATCTGTATTACTTTCTTTTACAACACTATTGTAAACAATAAAAATAATCTGAGAAAGGTGTGTAACAAAAAAGGTGAAATAATATTCCTGCATCTGCTCCTAAATGAAGAAAGGTAGGGTAAATCAGAAACTCAGGAAATGGATTATCTACATGGAGTAGCTTGGAATGGGCTCCACTGGCATGAAAGAAATGGAGGGTAGATGACAAATCCTTCCCAGAGTATACAATTTTTGGTATGGTTTTAACTCTTGGAACTATATTCAAAATATAATCAACAACAAAGAAATATAATCGAAAAGGATGAGGGTAAAAATCCTCAAAATGAAATATAAACAAAACCAAATGAACCAAACTCAATTTCAACTGAGTAGCATAACCACAGTGGAAGGGAGGGGATGACATAAGTATTTTTGCAATAGCATTTGCATTATGTACCCTCAAACTAAAGACAAAAAGAATTGTAAACAAATGTTGAACTCTTGATTGTAATTTTTTTCATAAAGAGGAATGAGTAAACAGTTTTAAAGATACATTCTATATAATCTAGGATTTCGTAAAATAATAAATATTTTGTGGACAATGAAAGACAGATTGTTCATTGTCCAAAAGGGAACTATAAATGTAGAAAGGAACTAGGGAAGCTAGAATGAACCCTGTGGAATTAGATTGGAACTAAAATTACCTCAATAAATACTCATAATGCATATATACATACATGAAATACACATGTATATATACAGACTGGGCCATATACATATATATGTGCATATATTTTTATTCATATACATCTATATCTTTTTTTCTATCCATCTATATATGTACCATTTACCTACTCACTATATAAGTAGATTGATGTAGAAATATATACAGATGTGTGTGGGTACATAGGGAGAAAGAGATATGTAGGTGGAAATGTGTTTGTATGAGTACACATGTATTTTCTAGCAGTAATTGGTAGCAATGAGTATACATTGTACTCAAATCTTTGTTTCTAATTATTATTCTTTGCTAACAGAAAGATGCTCTCCTTGGAGAAATGGCTGATTCTAGTGCTGAGGATGTGCAAAATGCACCTAAATATCTTATTGTGTCAGAGAATGAGGAAGTGCTCAAAAATGATGGAGACATATTGGAAAAACATACACATGACACAGTTAAACATACTAAGTTTTCAGCATTTAAAAAATGATTTAGCTACCCAAGTTTCCAATTTTGAAGTATTAGAAATCCAAAGTATTCTCATTGTAACTTCTACTTCTTACTAATGGGGTCTTAACACAGATCTGAGACTGACAGAAAATGGAACTAAGCAGATACAATGAACCTAGTGGAAATAGTTTCAAATTACCAAAATGAAAACTAGAATTATTATTTTAGCACTGAGAGCTAATCTAGGAACTTATCCTTCCTAATTGTTATGCAAAAATCAGTGGTACCCCAAAAATCACTGATACCCCAGAATTACCTGGGGAGTTGTTGGTTTTAATAAACATATTCATCCTCCCAATTTCCAGCACTGTCCACTGATTACAATAACTCCCACTGTCCACTCCCTTCAACACCCCCATTTTATAGGAAATTAGGTATAGAGAAGTTGCTATATATGACTAAATTCATGTCACTAGTTTATGTCAGATCCATAATCATAAGGAAAATCTACAAAAACTGAGAAAGAATACCACCCTCACTTGAGGTCATTACCAAGAACTTATTTAATTACTACTTTTTTTTTTTAAGGATTTATTTATTTATTTGACAGAGAGAGAGAGAGAGACAGAGAGAACACAAGTAGGCAGAGAGGCAGGCAGAGAGAGAGGAGGAAGCAGGCTCCCTGCTCAGCAGAGAGCCCGATGCGGGGCTCGATCCCAGGACCCTGAGATCATGACCTGAGCCGAAGGCAGAGGCTTTAACCCACTGAGCCACCCAGGTGCCCCAATTACTACTTCTTCCAATACTTCTGTTTCATCACTTATGCCCCAATAGAGAAAACCATCAAGGGTAAAAGATGAGAAAGAGCTGATAAAGGAATCTGAAAATGATTATGTCTGCCTCTCACCACCCAAAGTTGTAAAGTGACTAATATATATTAGGTACTTAGGAAAAGAAATTAATTTTCTCTCTATACCCTCCTGTTTGACCCTCTTCCAATAGCCTTGTAAAAATATTACCTTTGGAGAATGGCTTTTTTTTTTTTTTTAAAGATTTTATTTGAGAGAGAAAGAGAGCATGAGAGTACGAGTTGGGAGGAGGGGCAGAGGGAAAGGGAGAAGCAGACTCCCACTAAGCAGGGAGTCAGATATGGGGCTCAATCCCAGGATCATGACCTGAGCTGAAGGCAGACCCTTAACTGACTGAGCCACCCAGATGCTCCCAGAGAGTGGCTTTTTAAAAGGATTCTAATACTAAATCATCAAGAACCTAACAAAAGGCTTAAAAACCCTGAACTTCTTTCCTTCCATTTCCTTATATTTCAGGACTGTCCGTTTTGACTTCATGTCTCTTCCCATTTCCCTAAACTAGAATCTTTTTGCCATCTGGGTGCTAATAAATTTATGAACATACCCCAAATATTGCTCTTAGAAATTGTAATATATACAATGTTCCCTGAGTATGGACCAGAAGAGGGACCTACTACATTTTACAAGCACCACTATTTTGTGTTTCCCTAAAATTTATGAAATTCTATTTTATCTGTGATCTCCTTTATTCATATAGTTATAGTTAATTACTATGTGGCTGGGAGCACCAGTTAAAAACAACAACAAAAAACCCACTTAGCATCAGAGCCCCTAATTGTTTATTACAGAAATTTCAGGAAAGAACCATTTACACAAAACAATCCTACCATGGTCCTCCTTATGCTAATAAGATTATTTTCCCTAGTAAGGCTAATAAGTTAATACCATCAATATTTCCCCAGTTCAACATTAGATTAAAGTATCTTTATCTTCCAATTAACCTGCAATTATGTGTCTTAATATCTGACATTCTCTTGGATTTTGGTTAATCCATACAATGCCAATATTTGAAGATAAGGTCCCCGGGTCAATCAGCTAGAAACCATTCCCAGAAGTTGATGCTAATCGAATTTGTTCATGCAATTCAGTGACTATATTGCCATGATAAGTTTTAGAACAGATGTTTGACACTAAAGAAAGCTCTTTATGGTAGAATTTAAATCCCTTTTGTTCAGTAATGACAAAGGTTATTTATTAAAACATACTTTTTGGGGGGTGACCTAATTAATGCACTCAATCAAAAACAATCAAAAAAGCAGCCCCCTCGTAGCCTCCTTAAGTATGAGGTTTCTCAGCCTCTCAATGTAGCCACGATGAAAGCACAGCATGAGGAATGGATAAAATTATCATCTTGCCTGAGAAATTAGCCGTAAGCACTTGTTAATAAAGGCAAATAGAATTTTACAAACCAACATATAAACTTTGCAAGGTTATTTTATTGCTTTCTGCACCAAGGTAAAGTAGATTGATGTAATTACCTCCCTTATATTCTTATTTAATTCATTTTTAAAAATCTTGGTTGATGATGGGAGGTCTAAAAATTAGAACAGATTGAATCTGGCTATTCTTTTAGCTCGAAGCAGCTTGATCCTTGATTAAACAGGTTTTTCTCCTGAAAGAAATCCAAATACCTTGCACTTCCCACTCTCATTATTTCCCACAATAAAAAATGATTCTACTGGTTTTCCTAGAAAATTCCTGTTTTGAGGTAAATAGTGGAACACACACACACACACACACACACACACACACACACACACACACACACACCCCTTTCCTCAAGGCCCCAAATCCATCATTCTATTGAACTAGCCATTTCATGTTTAAAGTAGGCATTGAAATATTAAGTGTAAAACAGTTAAATTTAAATGTTTTTCTCACCTAATTAAAAAATGGGCAAAAAAGTACATTGAATAAACAGCCTAAAAAGTATCTTTCCACAAAACTTGTTTTTCCCCTAGAGTATGGGATTCTAGATTATTACTTTTTATCTTAAAAAATGTCCCAGTCTATTCTCATTTAGAAATTACCAGTGCTGGTAAGCATATCTCATGCACCATTATGATGAAGTTCAAGTGTATGTTCATTTGGTCTCTAGGCTGGGCATTTTGAATATATTTATAAATACATTTATAAATATGAAAATATTCAGGTTTGAATATTGTTACTTGTTAATCAGAAAGTTTCCCAGTACCGTTAGTATTTTTTTTTAAAGATTTTATTTATTTATTTGACAGAGAGAGATCACAAGTAGTCAGAGAGGCAAGCAGAGAAAGGAGGAAGCAGGCTCCCTGCTGAGCAGAAAGCCCAATGTGGGGCTCGATCCCAGGACCCTGACTGAGATCATGACCTGAGCTGACAGCAGAGGTTTTAACCCACTGAGCCACCCAGGCACCCCTACAGTTAGCATTTTTACTGTTGCTTTTAATGATTCAATTACAGAAAGTTAAACTAAGAAAATCACCATAAAATTATCATCAGGCTAATCAAAGCTCCTTATAGCATTTACTAATACCAATCATGATGTTGTCCTTGCAGACTAACTCTTCAGACCATGTATGAACTAAAGTTCCCCTGAATGATTCAGATCCTTTCAACCAGGCCTGAAATGCTCTAATAAACATTTCAGTGACAATCTTCATTGTGAATCTCGTGGAGAAAATCAGATTCAAGTTTTTACTGAACAAGTTCCTTGACAAAACCTCTCTATCCCTGTACGGATCCTAAACCAGAACTACTTAAGCTGTCAGAATGTGTATGAAAAAGCTACTCTCCTAGGACATTTGTGAAAAGTTAAAATAGGCTGTATCAATTAAAGACTCAGTATCACAGGTCACAATATTTTACTTCCAAGTAGAGTTAAAGCTGATCTTTTCTTTTAAGGTTCTTAACGAGGCAAGTGTACCAATCAAATTCACTACTAGCTTATGCATATTAAATGAAAATCTCAGAATAAGGGTGAAATCTATATCGTTAGTTAAAACAAATCTTGTAAAAAACAATCTTGTAAATGAGCTATAGCTTTAAAAACATACCATCATCTAATCCAAAAAGGGACCTTCCTAAGATCAGAGGCCTATTAAAAACCAGAAAAGTTAGACATCTGTTGCTGTGTTGCATGAAGGCGAACCCCGAGATATATTAGTACCATATGTGAAAGAATAGGAGCCCAAAATCCAGCTTTGCTGGTATTTCCCAAAGTAAGTTGCCAGGTTTGTAGAATAAATAAAATCAAAGATGAATGGCTTAAAAAATAATCCTACCTTAAAAATTAAGCAATTCTTCTATTCACAAAGTAATATATCTTGATATATGTAATCTGTTATAGCAACGTTTTACAAGTGACTCCTTGAAGCAGACCACAATTATAGGTGAAGTACAACTTATATTCGAGGAGAAGTATGCGAGAAAACTTCTTTAGGAAAGAGTGATTCCCGGGTGTTAGGCTTGGGGAATGACAGGGAGATAGGGACTGAGGCCCAAACGGGATCGTACCTTGTTTGGTAATAGACTAGCAGTTCCCAATCCTTTTTTAAGTTCAAGAATGGGCGATTAAAATTTGTCACAGGAGGCCACAATTCACTCTGTGGTGCCCCCACTCTAGGCCAACAGATGGAATATCATTAACAAGCTATAGTGTTGGTTCCGCTTGAGACCTCTCTGCTTGGATTGTGACAGTTTAACAACAGAAAAGGGGCAAGGGAGACTTCTAATGACCAAAGGAAAGCCCTGAGGTTTGAGGAGTGGGGTCCATTCTTTGGACACAGTAACTGTATCAACTCTTTCTGGACAGAATAAGGAAAATAGCAACATTCCCGTTCCCAACTTGGGGCAGCAAAGAGGGTGGTAGTGACATTTAGTAATGAGAATTGGATCTTCCTAGGGGGCGAAAAAAGGCAAAACAACAGTTGAATTCTCCTGGCAGTGGTCAAAATGAGGAAGTAGCTAAAGCACTATCTAATTTTGGAGAGCTCACTAACCTTGTAAAGCATTGATTAATCTAACTAATCTTTGTGTAATCACATTGTTTCTGAAGTAATAAGTAAGCCTATCTTTAAGAAAAGAGAGGGTGGTTTTCTTAATCAGTTTATAGCTATAATTTCCAAACAGGAAAAGAGTCTTAAGGGGCAAATATTTCAGGGAGTAGATACAGTAACTAGATCTAGAGTCAGTAGAAGCCAGAAGTCTATACTCATAAAATTAAAGCCCATATATTACCAAGGAACTGTTCTGGAAATGAGGAACAAAAGGAAGAATGACTGTCTTCCTGGAGTGGTGTGCAATAAATCCTCTCAGAAGGAAAAGAGAAGACCTCCCGAGGAAGCTTCTGTCCTCAGGACTTCACAACCATCCCCTCTTTCCCCGGAACATGGAATATTTTCTACTGTCATGGGGAAACTTATAGAACGTACTTGCCAAAAATCTGTCAAAGAAGTACAAAAGCAAATGCTTAATGCCAGGTGCCCAGGATCATATTCCTAAGGATGGGAAAGGATGCCTAAGTTTCTTTTAGTATAAGTCCATATGGAGGATATACAAGATAAATTTTAATTTGGGTCTAGTGTGACCAGGTATAGACAGAAAATGACAAAAAGAAGAGACAGACCTCTTTAATCTTAAGTGAATTTTCTTGGCACGTTATGTGGTAAACAAGTCAGCTTTTCTAGGTTCCACCGCAGTAACCAAATACTCAAATCGCAGGCTTACAACAACAAAAGTTTAGTGACTGCTTAGGTTAAATGCTGGAGACCACTGGCTGTCGCTACTCAATGACTCTTTCTCAGAGCTGTATAGATGTCCCCGCTTTTTGAAAGTATATGATGGCCACTTTGCTTTTACAAAAGACCTACATTAGCGTCTATTTTCACTAACAGAAATTCAAAGAGGATTTTTCACTTTTACCCAAAAAAAGGCAGAAAACAAAAATAGTGTTTAGCGTTTGTTTTGCAATGAGACTGCATGAGACAGCACACAAGCGAGCCGAGTGGGGCCCCACCAACCTCCTCCCCCAGGAACGACACTGAGCATCAAGCCATTACAACTTTGAACTGTGTCTCTGAGCATCTGTGCTTTCTCTTGATTTGTCTGATGCATCCGTCAGCAAGATGTATCCTGAGGTATCAGAAAAGCCTAAAAGAGGTTCTATCTTAGATCTGGGAATGCTCAAATATTTCCCCATACAAACTAATGGTATTTGCTTCTTCACCTTATGTCATTTCAGTTTACAAAATTTTCATAGGGATGCTCTACTTCTGATAGCAGAAGAAACCTGGATCTTCTTTTGAGTCTGTGGTGAAAAAAAAAATCGCTTCTCTCTGGGGTCTGCCTTCTCGTTGCCAGTGGGCTAGCAAAACCATGTTGGTTCTGAAAGCTTCTGCTTACATGTCATGGTCTAGGTAAGTCATATGGCCACATCCGATTTCAGTTAGGTGGAAAGTACTGTTATCCCTACAATAGGTACTGGGTATCACATAGTAATGGACAGAAATGGATAAAGCTTTCACCGGATGGATAGAGAATATATGGGACCAGTAAGACAATCTACCACAGTGGGAACTTTCAGTGTGATCAAGAAAGAATAATCTTTTTTTTCCAAGTTTTTATTGAAATTCCAGTTAACATATAGAGTAATACTAGTTTCAGATGTATAACTTGGTGATTCATCATTTACATACTACATCTGATGCTCATCACAAGTGCCCTCCTTCAGCCCCATCACCTATTTAACCCATCCTCCCTGCCCACCTCCCCTCCAGTAACCCTCAGTTTGTTCTGTATACTTAAGAGTCTGTTTCCTGGTTTGCCTCTCTCCCCCTAGAGCACCCCCCCAACCCCCCATCATCTGGTTTTTGGTTTTGTTTTTTTTTTCTTGACTTTCTTAAGTGGCCAGAGAAATTTCAAAACAGGTAACACATTTAGCTACACTGGAAACTTAACTGAATTATTTCTTAGACATAATCTATTAACATATTTTAACTGGGGATATGTGGGAGTTGGATTAATAAACCAACTGAGCCATCAGGGACAACTATTTTTTTAATATTTTATAACAAAAAATATCTGTGGAATATTTAAGTAAGTTTTTCTTGTTGAGAATTAGGTCATTTAGAGGATACTTCCAGGAGTGAAAATACAGAGAAGAAAAAGTTCAGGTAAGTTTAGATGAGTTGTCCCTAAACCAGGTCACTGACTTGACTTAGTTAATTTGAATGGCACAAAGTCCACAGTCTAGGTTAGGATGACATTAAGAGATTGAAATATATAATAAAAAATTAATTAGCTGGAACCCAATGAATTGGAATATTGAAGAAACTGGTATATTTTACTCTACTTAAATTTTGGAAGGAAAAAAACAAATAGCAGCAAAACAAATTTGTTGAAAGAGCTGGCATATTCTCTTGGTTTTTAGAAATTCACCTAAATTTCCTCCGTCTACACTTAAGTAGATGGTGACCTAAGAATGCTACCAAAACAAAAACATAAACTTCAGTAATTATATGTTCAATCTCTAGTATTTAAAGAAAATTAAGTATGGCTCTGCTCTAGAAAATTTGGAACCAAATTTTTAAATTATTTTTAAGCATTAATCAGAAATTTCAGTGAACTACTCCATTCCCTGAATTTGTAGTTAACCTAACTTTATGTTTTTAAGCCCTAACAGGAATAGTTTAGCTTATATTCATAAAACTGTGAAGGATATTCCATTTTAAAAAAATATGTTATTTATTTATTTGACAGAGAGAGAGGGATCACATGTAGGCGGAGAGGCAGGCAGAGAGAGAGGGGGAAGCAGGCTCCCTGCTGAGCAGAGAGCCTGATGTGGGGCTCGATCCCAGGACCCTGAGACTATGACCTGAGTCAAAGGCAGAGGCTTTAACCCACTGAGCCACCCAGGCGCCCCGGATATTCCATTTTTTTACTCACATCAGTCATCTGGCTATTCATAATCACAAAGTTGTTTAAGACCTTACCTAACCTATTAGCCTCAGTTTGCTTCTTTCTAAAAAGGAAATTCGTTCTTGTGAGTCCTAAATGAGATAATTATGCAAAGAGTTAGGATAACATCTGGCACCCAGCAAATGCTTGATAAATATTGGTTATTATTTTATAATTTATTCACCCATTTAATAAACATGAAAACAGGGTCACTTAGTCAGGCCAGTGGTTGGAAAAGTGATGAGGATGATGGAATGAGCAGAAAACTTGAGTCAAGTACAATAGAACTTTCTGTTCCCTTTGAAATTATCCTTTCTCAATGTCATAACATTTCTTAATTTGAGCGACTAATATTCTTAATCTTGAATGTTTTAAAAAAACATTTAAAAAAGAATCATCAGAAAGTTTTGTTAAATAGATGGAAATAGATACTAAGCCTATTGTGTAAATATCACTTTAATTCCCTAACCTTTTTCAAGCAGATAATGGATGCCATTCTCCACTGTTTCAAGAAATGCTTATTTTTATTAAGACAGAAAAACCACACTTAAGCAGTTAAAGGCAAATGCCTTTAACCAAAATTGTAAGAAGCACAGTTTCATGTCTGAGATGATTCGTCTGTACTCTAGATTCAACTGATGGCCTGAGTTGACTGCCTACCTACTTTGTTGGAGGCATAGCCAGAGCTCATCATGGCCAATAAAGCACCATTCCTTCCTTCAGGAGTCTTACAATCTAGTGCTTGGGTACGTTTTGGTATGCAAATGACTAGGGTAGATTATTAAACTACTTGCAATTCTCTGGACCATCTACCTTCACAATCAGTGGTCTCCTAGTTAACTTGCTTTTTAAAACCAAACCAAAGTCCTAATTTATAAACGTTTGCGTCTATCCATGATAGAAATACTCCCAGCAGAGCTGATGTCAAATTATTGACAGTTGAACAATAAACAACTGACTTCAACATTATGGCTATTTAACAGTTCATTCTTTGGGGGCAGCGTAACCCAGCTCAGCTTCCTACGGCTCCACCTCCACAGCCTCTGCACTAACTTATCTTAGAATTCCCCCTTTCCTCCTAGCCAGGTGATTTTCTATACAAATTTTAGGTTCCCACTCGTGCCATTTACTTCAAGAAGTCTTCCCCAAACCTTCTGGTCTGAGCTTTGGTTTTCTTCCTTTCTTCCCTACTTCTCCTCCAGTATTCTGGACTTAACATAATACATATCATCCTGTATTGAGAGCATCTGTGTGCTTATCCTAACGTTTTCCAGGTGATTGTGAACAACTTGAGTTAGAGTCTGTGACTTATCTCTAACTCCTTATTGCTTGGCACACTTCCCTTTCTTTTTAAAACAGAATCAATGTATGCATGACAATAAACACCATGGGGGAAGTACTACGTATGTACCCTGGGAGTTCAAATGAGAGGAAACAACATAAAACAAAAAGTGATCTAGGTAGGGCTTGTGGAACAGAGGACGCTTGAGGATAGGCTTGAAAATGGTAGAATTTCCACAAGGAGAGACTGGAAAATGAGAAGAATAATGCTCCATGCAGAAAAAAGGGCATGAACGCAAATTTCAAGGATAAGACTATGGGGGGCATATTCAGTGGGAAAACAAACCATCTACTAAGGGAGGGACATCAGTACTTGTTGGAAAATCAGTCTGGTTGTGACCTTAGGGTCCAGGAGTCTAAAGATTGGGTGAGGAACCTGCATTTAATTTGGTAAGCAATGGGGGATTAGTAAGGTGTTCTGAGGCAGGAAGTTATACAAATAGATCTATGCTTTAGGATGACTATCTTACAGGAGAATGAAGCAGAGACCATTACAAGGAGAGGAGGCAGAAAAACATGAAAACCAGAAAAATCAAAACTAAGTTCTTCATGTGGTGTGTGTGTGTGTGTGTGTGTTTTAGATAGAGAATGCAGGTGGGGAGGGCAGAGGCAGAAAGAGAGAGAGAGAATCCCATGCCCAGCCTTGAAGCCCTCCACAGGGCTTGATCTAATCGTCCTGAGATCACGAACCCAGAAGAATCCAAGAGTTGGACACTTAACCAATTAAGCCACCCAGGCACCTCAAAACTAAGGGATTTTAATGAGTGTGCATTTGGGGGTGGTGAATTTTAGAGAACAGATCAGCTGCATTTTTCCCCTTCAAATACAAATAAATCATATGCAGACAGATCCAACAGAAACCATGAACCTGTATAGTTCGTTGGCCTCCAAGTTATCTTCCCTTTCTCCCCTTCTTTTGCTCTTCCTTTTCCATATTAATAAGCCTTTAGCTGTTTCAGAAATGAAATATTCTCTCTCTACTACAGGAGATGTAGAGATAGTAATAACCAATATCATTCTTGACTTCCAATATTTCTTCCAAAGAACCATGTATATTCTCGTTAATACAAGATTTTTGCATTTAAAAAAAGGCATACGCAACCATCAGGCTTTGCATATCTCAAATACAATGAAATAAATTTTTCCATCAGCTTTTTAAAAACATTATGTGAAACAATATATCATTATATATCGGTGAATCTAAAAATAAGTTTATAAACAAAAACCAGAATCATGCATCCAACTCTGGGTTATAAAAGCCAGATGACATAAATAATAATTCTCCTGTAGCATACCATGTAATTACTAGCAAACTCTCTCCCTTGACTTGATCATAAACTTGCTTTTCAAAGCAGATTTGCATGCTTTGTTTTACTCTTTAATGGCTAGGTAAATTACAAAAAGCCCAAACAAGATGTGCTTTACCTCATTTCTCATCACAGACATCTTTAGTTTAGATACTATCAGTATAGTAGGCTGCCTTTCACATACTTCCCCTTGTTAATTATTAATTTTTCCAGTTTAGGGCTATGGATAGCTCACAGATATGGATGAATTTATGATGTTATAGAACCAAGATGTAGATTATATGTATTTTGTTGGTGGAGCTCTTAGATAAAAGGACTTCGATAAATTATTAAGGCCAAAAGCATTTACACAAATCACAAAATTCTGGATAAACAGAATTAAACCCCGTTAGCGGTAGTATAAGTTCTATCATCTTCTTCATTTCCTGAGTAGGAAGAAAATGAGACTAATCATGGGTATCCTCCTGGCCTTGTCCTCTTTAGCTATCACCTTGTGAATTTTTTTTTATTAAGCTTACTTTAGTCGTATATAAACATGGATAACAATATTCTACGTATCATATTGCATTGAAATGATTTGTTTATATGTCGGTCTTCCTTTGAGAATGAGGGCATTGTCTTTCATTTTTGTATACTCCTATGTCCTGAACAGTGCAGAGCCTAGCACACAGTAGGTCCTCTACAAGTGCTTCTCAAAAAGAACTGATGTGTGCTACACTGAATTTTTGCTGCTTCACATTTATGTGTGTATCAAATACAGCCACTTTTGTAGCCCATTTACCCACAACTTCTAGAAAAGAAATATTAGCCATTTCATTATGAAACCACAAGTGCTCATTAGTAGACTGGAGGACACTTAAAATACAACAGTGTGAAGTGTCGCAATAAATAGACATCATCATCCCGAGTGTATAGCCTGGATGTAGAATTTGAGAATTTTGAGGTTAGATCCCTTTTATTGGATACGGATATAATACCAATGGGGAGAAAATGTGCTGATACTTTAAAAATGCAATTAAAAACGTAATTGTTTGTGTTACATTGCTGCAGCAAACCAATGCTGGATAGAAGTAAAAGTTTCAACCTGTAGCAGCCCATCAAATGACAGGTCCTAGGGTGAGGACAATTTTGAAGGCTATGCTTTTTATCATGAAAGACTGTGGTACAGGGATATTTTTCAATTAGTAGGACAAAAGCATATTGCTCCCCAACAGGGATGTTGACTATAAAGCCCAAGAAGGAACCCAATGAATAAATCGGACAGTTAATTCAGTTGATGTATACCTGCCGAAAGATGAGCAGCCATAGGATCAAGTGTATAAAGATAACACCTCCTACATGGGTTTTGAGGTTTCCAATAGGTAATGCAATAGATAATATTTCCCCTACAATTATACCAACAGGGTAACTGATTATCCTATTCAGAAGGCAACCATGCTATCCAATGGTTATCATGCAAAGGGAAGCTGAGGAAAGGATCTTCCTTTCCCGGTACAGCTTCTATATGGCAGTTCATTTATGTGAGACATATTCACTCAAGGCTGGTATTCAAATCACCAACCTTAATTAGAATTGTCGGCTGCAATGAATAATCTGTGGATGGTTTTGAGTTGTTGCCAAAGATAATACATCTTGGTTGGGGGGGGCTGCTAAGCTTTATGGGAAGAGAAGCTCTTTTCCCATAAATGATGAATCAATCCATTATATTTGTGATAATCAATGCCCTGGGTCCTCTTCATGTCATGGTAGGGGGAGGGAAAACCTTAGTGGCCAATCATTATTAATTCATTCATTGCAGTAATATTAATCACGAAGAGCTAATGTGATATTAATGTGACTAATGTAGACTTCAATAAGAATTTCACTCGAATAGAAACATGGTATAGATTTTGTTTTCTAACTTAGTTACCTAACAAGTGATTTTTAAAGATTTTAAGGGAAGAAGGAAAGCTCTGACATGCTTTCTACTTGCGTACAGAACTAGGGAGAATTATATTTAGGGCTCACCCATAAATTTCCTGGTTGGCCCAAGGGTTGTCTGAGTCAGTCAGCACTTCTGACAGTGAAATGCTCTTCCAGGAAATACGTATTGCTGAAACTGCTGGGGCAGGAGTGGCAGCAGAGGCAGGTTTCTGGGAATGGAATCTAATTTCTAATGGTGCCTGTCAGTTTTTGAAAGGAGTTTGAGAGGGATGAACAAGGAGGGCAATAAAGCCTATGATTTAATCTTGGATTTGAGAACCTTTCTGGAAGGACTTTAATGCAATCTCTTCAAATGTTTAATGGGACTCCTTTCTGAAGACTTTGAAGGAAAAACAATCTCAGTTCAACAGATTCAGTGTTTCAACAGTCAAGCAAAGTGTGGTCCATGCCTGCTGGCTTAGCCCTCATGCAGGTCACCATCTTGCTGGAATAACTCAACATCTGGGTGATCCTACAAACTCTTCAGGCTACAGAAGAGCCTTAGACAATTTGTAGAAGCCAGTAAGGTCCTTATATCTGACTCTCCTGGCTTATGCAGCCCACTTATCTCTTACTGCTCATATCTAGTAGATCAGCTCAGAATTCTTTACATGAACCACATTATTTCTCACCTTCTTGCTTTGTTCATGTCAACTTCTGTCTAGTATTTCCTTCCTCCCCATCCTCAGACTACTTCTTTCTTATGTTTTAAGGTTCAAGTCAAGCATCACTTCCTCCAGGAAGCTCTCATTATTTCCTTCCCCTCACTCATTTCTGTGCTCTTTGAAATTTCTGGGCACATGTCTATTGGGGTACTTGCCATGTAGCTCAAATGATTGTTTTACCATCCTCCCACTAAACCATGAATTTCTCAACACTTAGGTATGTTTCCTACTCATTTACCTATCCTCAGCACTTAACAGAGTCCTTGCCACATAGTAGAAAAGTAAAAAAAAAAAAAAAAAAAAGGTAAATAAATAATTTGAATATATGAACAAGTATGTTAGCAAATGTTTGAACACAGGCTTCTTATTTTTAAGTTGTCTTTTGTCCTACTAGGCACATTATTAGTCTCCTGCATATTTTTCAAGTATACTTCAATTTGTTGACTGTTTTGCAACTGATTCATTTTTTTCCCATCAGTAATCACCAATGTCACCCTTTCATAATTCAGCCAAGTCTCTGTTGCCCAGTCCAAAGTTACACTACCATTTATTTCATCCTTTCCAAAACAAAAAACAAACACAAAAAAACACTTCTTTTGTTGATTACGTTTGCATATATTTGGAAGAAAGATCTTGGGATATATCTTACTGACATAATCCATTATTTTTCCACCTATAAAACTAAAAAAAAAATAATTAGCTCCAAGTCTTGTGGTTACAAAGGACATGGTCGATAAATGTTATAAAGCCATACTAATAAATGCCAGGCCTCTTCCCTTTCTATGCCTCTGATAGATTTTGATATACCTTAGAGCAAAAAGAAGGATGAAACCTTTTTCTCCTTTGGGTCAGTGCTCTCCTAATTTCTAATTACATATGCATCTAACTTTCCATGAGTTTATAATTTCATGGATCTTCTTCAGGGTCTTCAAATTTGACACCTCTAAAAAATAACTGGAGATCTTCACACATTCCCCTCCAGTCCCCATGGAATTCAGTTACATTAGCACTCTCCCAGTGAATGAAGGCTGGAAGTCCTAGTCAGGGATGGCTTCTTTTCACTCCCCACTCCGTGTCAGTCACCTTGTGCTCAATGCTATCACTTTAACCTCCCAATTATCTCCTGAGAGTTTCCTCTTCTTTACCCCTTCAGGGTCTCTATCTTAGTTTGGGACCTTATTTTTTGACCAGCTTATACAGTAGCTCCTGATTCAGTGTCTGCCTTCCAAGCTTTCCTACCTCCATTGTATCCTCCCCACTCTAAATGACTCTATATAGGATTAACTCTGAAGTCCTCAGCTAGTACACAGGTCCTTTTCCAATCCATTCCCCAAACACACTTTAGTTACTGTATGCACAGTACTTAGAATAAAGCCTGGCACATAGTAAGTTCCATATACAAGTTAATCATTTCTATGTACTGTGTCCTTTAGCTACCTAATCCACTATTTTGCCTTCATCTCTTTGTAGGTGACTCACACCAAAATTTACTTCTGTTATCTCTTGTAAACACTAGTTCTGAATAGTCAAAAGGATGTTGAATCATGTTCTGAGATATTTGCTGACATGAAAACCAAAACTATCATTCCATCTAGACACCTTAATTCTCATTAACTTTGTTTCCTTCTTGTCCTGTGGCCCTCAAATGAAGTCGTCAGGTCCTACAGAACCTCCTTCCTTTTTCACCGGCACCATGCTGCTCCAGACCTATTTACCTATGTCTGGACAAAGAAAAGAGTATCTGAACTGCCTCAAATCACAAAGTATTTTAAACTGAACGAAAAACACAATATTGTCAAAATTTGCAGGAAGACATTTAAATAGTACTAAGGGGAAAATGTGTAACACTAACTGCCTATATTAAAAAAAGAAAGCTCTCAAGTCAATGACCACACTTTTACCTTAAGGAATGGCAAAAAGAGCAAATTAAACCAAAGTAAGCAGGGGGAAAAAAAAAGAGAGATAATAAAGACCAAAGCAGAAATCAATTTAAATAGAAAAGAAAAATATCAATGAAACTAAATTTTCTTTCTGTGGGATCAATAACATTAACAAACTTTGAGTCAGGCTGAACAGGAAAAAGAGAAGACACAAATGACCAATATTAAGAATAAGACAGGCATCTTCACTATAGACTTGACAGATATTAAAAGGATAAGAAGGAATATTGTGAATGATTCTATGCCAACAAATTCAACAACTTAGAGAAAATGAGCAAATTCTTTGAGAAATACAAACTACCAAACTCACACAAGAAAAAAAAAAAAGATAACCTAAGTACCTGTATATCCACTTTAAAAAATTGATTTTTTTCTGTAAAAACAAAACAGAAACCTTCCACAAATTCTTCCAGAAAAATCGAGGGAAAAACAGTACTTCCTAACTTATTCTAGGAATCTAACATTTCCCTAATATGAAAACCAGAGACATTATAAGAAAACTACCTTCCAATATTCCTCATTTACATATAGCTACATTAAAATTGCAGATCCAAAATTTACATAGATATGAAATACTCTAAACACAAACTTTAATAATCAAATCTAAAAATATGAAAAGAGGATAATGCAATATAGAAGGTAGGTCTTATTTCAGGAATACAAGAATGGTTTAACACTAAAAATCAATATAATTCACCCTATAACAGAATAAATGTGAAAAACCATATCCATAGAATTTTCCTCACAGGCACTGAAAAAGTTTGACAAAAATCAAACATCCATTTATGAAAAAAAACCAAAAAACCAAAAAAACTCCCAGTAAAAATAGGAATAGAAAGTACCTTCCTCTGTCTGATAAAGGACATAAAAAAAAAAAAAAAAATACCAGAGCCAACATCATACTTAATGGTGAGAGACAACATGTTCTCCCCCTAAGATCAGAAACAAGATAAGGATTTTTTTTATCTCTTTAATCAATATTAGAGGTTCTAGCTAGTACAATAAGGTAAGAAAAAGAAAAGCCATCTAGATTGGAAAGGGAAAAGTAACACTGTCTTTATTCACAGATGACATGACTGTTTAGGTAGAAAATCCACTGGAATCTATAAAGACTACCAGAACTAATACGCAAGTTTAGCAAAGTTATAGTTCACAAGATCAATATTCAAGAATCAATTTTATTTCTATGTATTAGCAACAACTGGAAATTGAGTTAAAAAATAGCATTTACAGGAGCATCAAAAATATTAAATTCAGGGATAAATCGGACAAAAGGTATGCATGATCTATAGCCTGAAAATTACAAAAACACTGCTGAGAAAAATTAAAGAGGACCTAAATAGACAAATATATTTGTTCATGCATAGGAAAATCCAATTGCTAAGATATCCATTCTGCCCAAACTCACCCACAGATTATTTGTAAAGTGATCATTTTTACTGTTTTTGACTAGGATGCTCATGTCATGTGTATGTATGTAGGTCAAAACTTGAACCTGGCACTTCAAATAGGTGCTATTTCTTTGCATGACAATTATACCTTACTAAAGCTGTTAAAAAATAAAACCACAAAAACCTCTTCAGTGGTTCTCAAAACTTTCCTGTGGTAAAATTCAAGGTTTTCAGTGGGATAATATGGGCTTCAATATTTTCCTACCAGCTAACTCTCCTCAAGAAAATCATTTTGCCTCTTTGATTGAGGGTTCTCCTATCTATAGAACAGAAATGATAAAATCTTGCTGAAATAGTTGTTGTTAGGAATAATTGTAACATTTTATTTAAACTGCCTAGGATAGCACCTGAAACCTGGCATTTGAAATGCCTTAAATTTGAGGTAACAAGCATAAACAATTATCTGCTATTGCCTTAGGGATTAGTCACTGTTTAGAAAGAAGAGAAGAGGAAATAAAGCAACTATCCCTTAGTTCATTTTGCCTAGGGCTCATCCTGAGTTTGTGTCATTCAATAATTTATAGAACTTTATGTCCTACAATTAAAAAAAAAAACTTACGGAGAATCACAATGGATACCATAATTTGTTACCAATACTTGAATTTGGATTCATTTTGGTTTGCAAAAAAAAAATTTTTTTACAATCACAGCCCTAATATGTTAAGTGAGAACTCCGTTGCCATTGACATTTTAAAAATTGATGAATTTTAACCTAAAGCAATTTTGATAAATCATATATACCATTTGAAATGTATAATTTTTCACTATATCTGTATCTTTGGGGTAAATATCTAGTAGTGCAATTGCTGGATCTTAGGGTAGTTCTGTTTTTAATGTGTTAAGAACCTCCATACTGTTTCCCAGAATGATGTACTGTATGTAACTAGCTATTAAAAAAAAAAAGTATAATTTTCTTTTCTCTAAAACAAACAGCAAAAACTTAACATTTATTTATGAACTTTAAGTGATAAGTGTAACTAACTTTATGACCACAGGCAAGTCAGTAACATTTCTAGATCTCAGTTTCTTCATTTTTATAGAGTAAGGCTTAGATTACTGGACTTCTAAGATCTTTGCCTGCTTCAAAATTGTACTGCTGGAAAAGTGAGTCAAATTATTTGACTTCTTTTTGAGGGTAATGAATTAAACAATTTTGATTATTTCAAAGCATATTGTTGAGTATTTAAGATAATTTTATAACTATTTTATCACAGCACATTATTATAAACTTCTATTTTTCTTTGGTAATTTGGATCAACAGAGAATCCAGACCTCTCTAGACTGAAGAAAAAACTGACTAGATCCATAGATACATATGGATACAATTCCATAATGAAGGGTACCATTGTTTTAAAATAAAGGTCAACAAGGTCAAATGGTGGCATGGTTGGAGAATTACATTAATTATTAAAGTTTTTTTTCTTTAAGTACGCACAGAGATTTAATTTTTCTAGTTTGGCACACCTGGAATATCTACTTCAGAATATTCAGCTTCATTGTCTTTCAGAGAGTAACAGAGTAGAAATGGACCCCTAGTATAGCTGGACTTTTTTTTTTTTTTTAAGATCTTATTTATTTATTTGACAGAGGGAGACACAGCAAGAGAGGGAACACAAGCAGGAAGAGTGGGAGAGGGAGAAGCAGGCTCCCCGCTGAGCAGGGAGCCAGATGCAGGCTGGATCCCAGGACCCTGGGATCATCACCTGAGCCGAAGGCAGAAGCTTAACAACTGAGCCACCCAGGCACGCCTAGCCGGACTTCTCAATAGCCCATATTTTATTGGGGTTATGAGACTTGGAAATTAAAGAGAATATAGGTAAGTAGGATTAATTTGTGTCAGTGTTCATAGACATGTGCACATAAGTGTTATTGCCAAGATTTAAGAAGAAAATCGGTAATAATAGGCAAATTTTTAGTTCATTTGCCGCATTGATAAAGTTTTATCTTTAAAAGGGCATTGTTCTTTCCCTGCTTGCCTACCTCATGTTTGTGCATATGTGTTTGTAAACCCATACAAACACGTTTTGCTGAACATAATGCTATAGAATTTAGGAGAGGAAATTTAAACTTAACGGTGTCTAATACTTTAAGAATATGAGGGATCATGAACATGCGTATTAGTAAACAAAAACACTTAAATATACACATTTGTGTGTATATTTGTGTGTATACAGAAATAGATGCAGATTACATATATACACACACACATATAATATTTTAAAAGAAACCTGTCAAAAAATAGAAGTTGAAGAGAGTACATCACAAAAATCTCCAAACCTCTAGATACCAGAATAATTTTTAAGAAATGGAAAAATAATTATAAAATATATTGTGTTAATAAATCAGAAAAGGCGCTTGAAATAATCTCATAAAATGTTATAGCTTAAATAATGCCCTTCATCAGTATTCTTTGTTTAACATTTTATGTTTATTGATAAATGAAGATGCATTTAAATAATTCAAAGAAAACATTAGCTGCAAGCAAGGAATTAATAATTGATAGCACTGGAAGGACTCTTTTCACTTGGGAAATAGATAATATTAGCTTAATGTGGGGCTGTAGGAACAGAGGAAATGTAATGGATCTGCCTGCTTTAAACTGATGATGGTTATTGTGGTCTAAAAGTTGCTACAAAGGCAAAAGCGGGACAGCTCGGCAAGTGCAATAGATTTCACTCATAGGAGCTGACAGTGCAAATTGTGGTCTGATGTGCCAGATTTATACATGGTGGGAGACCTAATGATCATGACATATAATAAGGAGATGAAAAAAAAATAAATGCAAGTTAACCATAATTGGAAAATGGAAAGAAAAACCCTTTGAACATATCAACATGATAAAAAGGAAGATTTTACTTTTCTCCTTCATCGTGCTTGAGGACAGAGGCCAGTTAGAATAGGACTACCTTGCTTTTGACAAGAAACACCCATCATGACGTTTTGGTTATATTCTTGCTGCAGTTCACGCGGTGGCTTCAGCTGCACGTGTGGCTATGCCAACATCTTGGGGGAAGTTGTGGAGGAGGAATGCCCCCAGATAGAGGAGATACATATGTTGGCTATTTTCATCTCACCTGTATTTGTCCTTCCTCAAACATGAAAGAAAATAGAGTCCTACACATCTGGGAGTTGCCCAGATCATTAATTTTGTCCTGCCCTCTCTATCTCCTTCAATCCCACTCTCTGGGCAATGGAATTATTCCCGAAAGCGCCCAAGAAACGTTCAAATTACTCCTTGGTAAATTCATCTTTGCCATTGGAAAAACTCTTTAATTTTAATCCAGCATAATTTAAATATACGTCTTTAACAGATACGTTTAAGCTGTCTTGGTCAAAAAAAAGCCTTGCCATTTCATAAGTCATCCCTCAAATTTGTTACTTTTGCCTTAGAATGTTAATTTCCAAAAAAAAAAAAATTTGCAGATATGGAACTAGTTTCAGAGAACTTCTTGTTTTGCTAAAGTTTCAGCCACGTATGTTGTCTGCTGATTCTCCCCTTTTGGTCTGAATGTCGAACTTCAACTCTTGTATACACTCGACTTTAAGGAAATAGTAATACAGAACCTTTATTTTGGTTAAATATTACAGATCAACATCCTTCTCTTCCCCCACCCCACCCTTCACAAAATGTATGAAAGAGCATTTAAGAAAAGAAAGGTAAAATAAATCTCTTTCCCCCAAAGTTCTGTTTCCTCCTCCTTTGAAGAAAATAGCTAGAATGGAGTCACAAAGTCAGAGATGACGTAAGGCTGGAGGCGGGCAAGACAAACTACTGTAGGGAGTTAGATGAAAAGGAAAAAATCCAAAAAGAGGAAAGTGTAACCAGTTAATGTTGCCAAAGAGCTCTAGATTGATGATGCCAAGCACAGATATGGATTACGCACTGCCATACATACTTTTTTTAAGATTTTATTTGACAGAAAGAAAGAGATCACAAGTAGGCAGAGAGGCAGGGAGAGGGGGAAGCAGGCTCCCCACTGAGCAGAGAGCCCAACGTGGGACGAGGGGCTCAATCCCAGGACCCTGAGATCATGACCTGAGCCAAAGGCAGAGGTCTAACCCACTGAGCCACCCAGGTGCCCCATATACATACATTCCACGTTCAAGGGAAACCAGAAATGGGCTTTTTATTTTGTGCATCTCACAAGCTTGAAATGTTGGACTACATTCAAATGAACCTTGCTTGAATGGGCCCATGTTGTGCAGACCAAATAAATGTGTCTGCATGACCACAGGGAGTTGGAGTGAGTCCAGTCAGAAATCTTGGATGCATCCCCAGCTCCCTTCCTACCGTCCCCCTAAGGCATGAGCTCACTTTCACCAGAAGTCTCTCATTTGCACAAACTAAAAGTTGACCTTCCATTTGGTCATTCCTTTACCTTGTAAGCCAGTCTTCACGTAGTTGGCAGATACCATACTATTTAGAACTTGATAATTTTGAGATTAACTGTGAAAATGCAAAGTAACTTTTAAACTCATCGTGAAGAATTTGTGCTTGTTGGAGAAAGGACAGAAATTACCCATAATTCTGCCATCTGAAAGTAACCACCGTTACTAGTTTAGTGTACTGCCTTTTCTTTCATTTTCTTACAGATATAAATTTTATGTTGTATAGTAACTAAAATCTTATGTATATATTTAATTCTGTTGAGAAACTTTTTTTGTTGTTGTTGTTGTTATGAGTTCTCTTGTGTGGACAAAGGACTTTTAGAGAAGGATATTATTATTTGCATAGCTTTTAAAAATATTTTTCTCCTAAGACTTAGATTTGTTCCTTTAATAATTATTTTTGTTGAGAACAAAAGTTTTATGCTAGCAATAACGAGACAAGTTAGAATTTAGCTTATTGAAGCCATGTTAAGGACAGTTAGCTTACAGATGTATCAGGAAAATCTCACGTCAGTTAGGAGATTGCTAGTGATCAACAACTAACCTTCAGCCTGAGTTTCCCAATATCTTAAGAATATACTTATTTCATTTATTTTCTTAAGAATATACTTTATTTTTTCATATTCCTTTATTTAGCTTTATTTTTAATCTTGCTCTTGGTATTGTAGGCATTGTGCTATACGCTGGCACTACAGAGACAAACGGCCATGAGCCCAACATTTTACCAACTGGTTTAGTAGGAAACTGTTAAGGAAAAAGATAACTCATATTTCACAGAAGTACTATTACAGAATATTGCAGAGGCTGGAATACCTGAAGCCACAAACATAAATGGAAGCCTATAATGTCTAAGCAGACCACACCACATTAGTAGTACTTCAAACAACTCCCATTTCTTCCACTGTCCACTTAGGGCATCTGGATTGTCCCTGACCATGGTAGTGTGTAATTTACTATTCTACATGTTGCTCTATATGCTTTTGTAGCTTATTCTGGTGTTCTAAGTTTTTTACTTTTATCTAGATGAATCACATTCTTTCTTTTGATGTATTTTTTTGGTGTGTAAATGCAATTCTCTAATCTTCCTCTGTAGTTATTAGTTTTGAAATTGACTATTCGCCTCTTGATCATGTATTATTATCCCAAGAATTAAAAAAAAAAACATGTATAAGAATCACATTAATGGGGTGCCTGGGGAGCTTAGTTGGTTGAGTGCCTGCCTTCCGCTCAGGTCATGATCTTGGGGTCCTGAGATTGAGCCCCACATCAGGCTCCCTGCTCAGTGGGAGTCTGCTTCTCCCTCTCTCTCTGGCCCTCCCTGTTGTTTGTGTTCTCTCTCTCTCTCTCTCAAGTGAATAAGTGAAATATTATTAAAAAAATTTAAAAAGAACTATATTAATATATATACCTTTTGGGATATCCATAATATTTGTGCTCAAATAATCTGCATTTTAAATAATAGAGATGCTAAATGGTACTGAATCTAAGGTCAATTCCTCTATACTCTTAGAATTTCCAAACCCATCTTAAGTATATTATAAAAGACAGAATTAAATGACCAATTTACATCATTGTGTAACATATTTGACTTTCCATCCTAGTTAAGTATCTCAGCCTGTACTGGTACAAGAGGGGAGTGCATGCTTTCCAACTGGGAGCAAACACAAGTCACAGTTTGAAAGTCTGCACCCAAGAACCTGTTACTGGGCGTCAAGATTGGCAGTTGTCTAAACTGGGGTAGGCTAGGAGTAGAAGCCTCTATTAGTCTGTTCAGCCTGCTACCCCAATAGAACACTGTCTGGATGGCTCATGTAACACAAAAACTTATCTCTGCTTGTTCTGGAAGCTTGAAATCTAGGATCGAAGTACCAGCACAGTCTGGTTCTGGTGAAGTCTCTTTTGGATGGCAGATTGCCAACTTCTCCACTTCTATGGCAGAAAAGGGGCTAGGGAACTCTGTGGGGCCTTCAGAAGAGTGTTAATCTCATTCAGGAGAGCTCCACCTCAGGACTGAAGCCCCTTTCAAAGGCCCTGCCTCCCAAAACCATCCCACTGGGCATTAAGATTGCAACATAGGACTTTGAGGGAGACACAAGTTCAGATTGTAGTAGAACCAAAGCAGACATGGTGAGAAGATCTGGTTTAAGGGAGGAAATCAGATAGCCATACCAGACCGGTATGATGGTAGATTCTGTTCTGTAGGAGTAGCAGAGGTATGTGCTTTCCAGAACCCAGACAAAATTCTGTCTGATTGCTCAGTATTACCCTCACTGATTTTTTATTTCAGCTTCCAAGGCTTTCTGTCCCATGGCACCAAAAGCACATTCTGGCTTCTGGCTCTAGAACTATCTAACTGTTGACTAACCAATAAACTTAGGATATCAAATATGGTCTACAGGTACAGATTTCAAAAGCTCACATATTCACTCTATCTACTTATTTATAAAGCAAAGTATTTCATAAGAACTGTTATAATCTGTTAAGAGTGCTTATCAATACTTAAAAAATAAAATAGCTTATGTTAAATATTAAGCACATGTTAGCTATTAATCAAGAATGTATTCAGAAATAAACATACATTAACTTATGACAAAGGAGCATATATACGGGAGAAAAAGACAGTCTCTTCAATACATGGTGTGGGGAAAACTGAGCAACCGCATGCAAAAGAATGAAACTAGACCACTATCTTACACCATACACAAAAATTAACCCCAAATGGATTAAAGACTTGAATATTAGACTGAAAGCATAAAAATCCTAGGAAATAATATAGGCAGTAAGCTCCTTGATACTTGTCTTGGCAATCATTTTCCCCTCTTTGGATTGGACACCAAAAACAAAAGCAGCAAAAAAAAAAAAAAAAATAGCCAAGTGGGACTACTTCAAACTAAAAAAATTGCACAACAAAGGAAACCATCCATAAAGAGGCAGCTTACTAGGTTGGAGAAAATATTTATAAATTATATATCTGATGAGGGGTTAATATCCAAATTAAGAGTGCATACAACTCAAGAGCAGAAAGCAATTAACAAGTGGGCAGATCTAAATAGACATTTTTCCAAAAACATAGACCGCCAATAGGTATATGTAAAGATGCTCAACATCATTGAACAGGGAAATGCAAATGAGCTATCACCTCACACCTGTTAGAATGGCTATTATCAAAAAGAACAAGAAATAACAAGTGTCGATGAGGATGTGGAGAAAAGAGAACCCATGTGCACTGTTGGTAGGAATGTAAGTTGATACAGCCACTATGGAAAACAGTATGGAAGATGCTCAAAAATTAAAACTAGAATTACCATATTGTCCAGCTATTCTACTTCCAGGTATCCAAAGAACATGAAAACACTAACTGGAAAAGGTATATGCACCCCATGTTCATTGCAGTATTATTTACAATAGCCAAGATATGAAAGCAACCTAAGTGACCACTGATGGATGAATGGATAAAGAAAATGTAGTGTGTATACACGCACCCACCCACATGCAGGGATATTACTCAGCCATCAGAAAGAAAGAAATCCTCCCATCTGCAACGATATGGATGGAATTTTAAGGCATTATACTAAGTGAAATAAATCAGACGAAGACAAATACTGTATGATTATAGGTACAATTAAAAAAAAAAAAAATCAAAAAACTATCACCGCCACCACCACTGAAAACTGAGCTCATGGATGCAAAGAACAAACTGGGAGTTGCCAGAGGTGGGGAGCAGGGAAGCGAAATGGGTAAAAGTTATCAAAAAGTACAAACTTCCAGGTACAAAATAAGTTATTGGGATGTAATATACAGTATGGTGACTACAGTTAATAATACTTTATCATATACTTAATGGTTGCTAAGAGTAGATACTAAGTTCTCATCACAAGGGAAATAGTTTTGTAAACTATGTGTGGTGACAGACTTACTGTGATTATTTCACGGTATATACCAATATTGAATCATTCCTCTGTACACATGAAACAAATATATGTCAATTATATCTCAATTTTTAAAAGAGTATAATAAATCCTCTCAAAGTACTGTGAATCATGGGTAGTAAATAAACAGACTTTACCTACCTCTCACCTCCAGACTTACTGATGAGAAAAGACATACACGTGTGGAAACAATTGGAAAATACAAGAAGAAATTACCTCATTAAGGTCCAATACTTCTTACTACTCATTGGAACTTCTGTTACAGAGATTTGGGGGGCAGGAAAAAAGTAAAGCAAAATCAAACAAACAAACAATCCTTCCATTCTCATCTGGCCACAGATGAGATGTGAATGTAGCGAAGCTGTGTGAATACTTTAACCTCAGGGCTCTATCTCTAGAAGCTTTCAAACTGCTTGACTGTGGTCGGTTCGACGTTTAATAAAACTCACATTTCTTGGATTCTCCAACCTGGCCCTCTAGCTTTGCCTAATGGGTTAAGTCAGCACCTTCTAGATTAATTAACTATTGCAGGCACAGAGGGGAGAAAGATGAGGGAGAATATACTACAATCGAGAAGCAGAATTCAAAGTGAAATCAGAAACAACTGATCAATGAGAACCCAGGGAACCAATTCTTGGAGGTCGATCTCCTGCAAACAAAGATTCCTCAGACCGCACATACAGAGGATGGGCTAACGTAGCAGGGGTCTCCTGGGTTTGAAATTTCACATCACTTAAATTCTGGTTCCCAGTTGCTCGCTACCCTTCCGTGGAGGTTTCCATAGACAGGTACATAATGGAATTGCAGTGGAAGAAAGCCATGTTTCCCCCCAACAACTACAGATACACTCAGAAAATTTTGAGCTACATGAGTTGGTTAATGACAGTAGACACACGCCTGGGATTCTTTTTCAACTTTATGTACGGCTTTTAGTGGCATAATTACAGCTGTTCAGTAACTTATGCCTCTAAACTGAGGACTGCAATGAGAAGCAGCCCAGCCACGAGAACCAGGAGCAACATGTTCTTCTTGTTATTGCCAGTTAGTGGGGGTAAAACATACGGTCACTTTACAAAGGTGAGTTCCCAACAGGAATCCCAGCCAAATGGTTCCCCGCTGGATTTCCTCTTTCAAAAATTTATACTTTTTGTCCAATTTTTCTCCTCACTTACTTTGAATTACTACTTTTTTAAATTGGGAGTTGGACTATAGGAGGCAACTCATTTGCAACCAGAAAAATAATGAGGGAAATAAATGATCAGAGTCACACACTGCCGACAACTTATGGGTGATGAAGAAACTCAAGAAGGAGGAACTATTACTGATACTAACCTTCAAATGGCATTTCTTTGCTTTCCTGGGGACAACAGAGAGCCGGAGAGGAGTCTGACTGCAGGACACCTGAAAGCGAATTCAAATCACAGTTTTCTCGTCTCTGAAATAGAGAGAGTTCTTTGAGACCCCATAGCCCCATCATGCCTGCTCCTGTGGGAGAACGGTCCCACTCCCCTCCTGGTAGAGAAGGAAGAGGCAGACCACACTCACCTTGGTGGCAGCTCTGTCAATCCAGCCTTTGCTGCCGGAGTTGACATATACCGGCGCCGGCCCCTCCACCGAATGGCTGGGAGAGTCAGAGAAAAACAAACGCTGTGGAAGGGTTTTTATGTAAGACGTCACTGATGACCCAACTTGCTACAGCTGCGAATCTGCCTGGCTCGCTACTTCCAGCTGCCCCTGCTTGAACTCCTCCCCACCTGGAACCTTTCTAGATTCTTCATCTATTTAGATCCTAGGCCTAGATCACTGTTTTCCACCTCTTTTAATATATCTTGAATGATGTTCTGTTGTAAAACTGATTAAACATATCTCTAATTAAAAAAAAAAAGCAAACATTACGTGTGTGAGAGACAGAGACAGAGACAGAGACCACTTATTCTTTGTGGAAAGGTTGAAAAAAGTAAAAAAAGTCCTAATCCAGCCCCGCCTCACAAGTTCCTGGTCATGCCTCTGCCTCCCACCTCCACCCCTCCCCATGCCCCTTGTTAACAAAAGGAAATTATTTGAAAGGAATTCATATATATTAATTATACTAAAAATATACATTAAACAAGACAAATTTAGCAGGACTGCAAGTACCATTCACCCCATGTCCTTCATCCGTCAATTCCTCCCACCCCCAATATCTCTCTTCTCTCACTGCTCCCATTGGGTCTCTTACTCTCCCAAGCATTCAGTACTGTGACCACCTGTGGAGGCCAAAGGAGACTTCCAATTGGTGGACTGAGTGAGGGAGAGCAGGAGGACACTTGTAGGATGGGCTGAGGGGTGGAGGCATCAGGAAGTGAGGGGCTAGCCTGACTAGACTCTCACCTAGGCACTAAGATTACCAATGATTGCACAAACAATACGAGGAAACTAGTACAATTCATGTTTTATAGTAGTATTTAGCCAACAGATAAATGTATCACATCAAAGTTTCTGAAAGGTAGGTTCAATCCATACACGAATGTGTGATGTGTTTATGGGGAACAGAAGGCTGAAACTGTAAAAAATTGTAATATTTTGAGTAAAATCACAATGTGGAGAACCTTGCTATGAAGAATTTCATAGTACTATTGTTCTTCATCTCCTGTGATCATATTACAGTCTATATAGGCAAAATAGAAAAGAAAAATATATTTGTTTCTGTTATTCAGTGTTGCTACCAAGGACACACACACACACACACACACACACACACACACACACACACACACAAACATTCTACCAGGTAAAACATAAAAAGTGGTGAAGAAATCAGGGTAGAAGAAAACATCAGAGTAGAAAAAATACTGTAATTAGCTTATGGAAAATGATCTGTAAAGTCTTTTGCACTGCTCGAGGAGACCACAGGTTTTATTCTGAACTTGATTATAATGGAGCAGGGCAGCTAGGTTTTAGCTTATCTGGAATTAGTCTCTCCTCTGCATAGTCCTTATCTCAGGCTTTAACATTCTAAAGCAAAGAATAGCACCTTTCCAACACAGAACACAGTCTATATATAATTTCTGTTTATTTGGTTGAAGACTTCCTAATGCTTACACATACTCTGTGTCCAATGGAAAAGTTAGGCTGGGGCGAGGCAAGAACGCATGCTCAGAAGCTCGTGATTGGCAGAAGCGGTGATATATGAGAGAGAACTGAGCTTGGCCAACTAGAGAGCAGCCCCCAGCTGCCGCTAAGCCCCAGCCTATCCCACGCTTTGTGTACGTGGGTGTGGGCCCAGCAGGGCCAGCATCTCTTTCGTCAGTCCTTTCATTTCTGGGGGTTACTCAGGTCAACTTCTCAGATCTACTTGTTTACCAAGCAATAGGCCTAATCAAAATAATATGTACATAAATATAGAAGATGATGATAAAGTCAACATTCCAAACAGAAGAAGAAACTGGCAGTTCTGTGTAAAAGAGAGAAGTTAAATAAAAAACATTTTTGAGAATGCTCTCTTCCTTGACAGAATTGCTAATGAGACCACTTATCTTAAAAGTTCATGCAAAACCCATGGCATAGCTGTGTTTATTTTAATTAAAAAACAAGCCAAATTCAAAACAATTTCAACTCTCCTACAAAATCTTATAATACAAACTGATGTTCTAGGGAGATGCAACGTTTTTATCCTGTGATTTCAAGGACCTGTCAACACTGCTAAGTATGCCCCAGGAGTATGTGTAGCCTATTTGAGAGTCAGCCACTACATAAATTCCTCCAAATCTCCTAATAGCCTTTCTGTGGAAGATGAGTAAATGTTCTCATATCGCAGATGTAGAAAGTGAGCCTTAAGAAATGAAAGGCTTCACTCCCACTTCTAGTTAGGGATGACTCTGGACCTAAAATCCAGGTGCTTTCATTCTGTAACTTTTTTCCCATTTGGAACCTCCAAGTTCAGCTTCTAAAAACCTTGAATTTATGCTTTGTATGAACGCTATCATAACTTTAGGACATCTTCTAAAACCTGGAGATGAAAAGGTTCCCTAAAGAATTCCAGGGACTGAGACAATTTTGTTGATGCTGATTCATTTTCAAATGATTTATATTTGTTCCTGATGCAAGAGAGCCAACGTTTTTCGTCAGACATTTGATGTGCGGAGAAGTTCTGCCTTGCCATATATTTGCTCTCTGCTGATTTTGTTCACAAATATGTGAGTAAAGGAACAATCTTCTCTTTCTTTCGTGTCACAGTGGCCGTGTTATAGATTGTTGGCGACAGGGGATGAAAATTGGCTCTACCCTTTCCTATGGCTGGTATTAAATGGAACAGTCTTTGAGAGATGCCAATTCTTCATAACTAATGGTGGTCTTTTGAAAGAGTCTTTTCCAAATGTGTTTGCCTTATGAAAGAGTAGTGGTTGGGGGCAGTCCATTACCCTTTCCAATAGAGAAGATGGATTAGTTTTGACTCACTCTGTGTAAAAAGCTTGGTTCCTGTCCAGTTGGCAAGGGCATAAAGTAAAGTAATTACTTGAAAGTAAAAGGAAAGAAAAGAAAAAGATAAATATTGTATCTAGTATCCTCCCTGGTAACTTGGGATTCTTTCTTTCCAATTAAAAAAATAATAATAATCTTTTTTAGGGCCAAGAAAAAAAATTCCATAGTATACCAGTGGAAAATCTCATTCAAGAGTGGTTTGGGGTGTTTATAGTGATGTTCATTTTTTTTTCTTTTGAAACCTTTATCTGAATCAAATTAATTAGTTTTGTGCCAGAGTCCCCAAATCTATATGGAACCATATGTGAGAAAAGTGAAAGCATTAACTAAAATGGGAAATAAGAGATACAATGCATTTCTTCACCCCATAACATTTTTTATGGTGATGAGAGTGTAGAGAAAAAGTTCTTTGTAAGCAAATCTATTATCTATCTATCCATCCATCCATCCATCCATCTTTAGTGTTAAACTGACATTATAAAATACAAATTTTTCATAGTTTGAGGGGAGCAGAAGAGCAAAAGAATAGCTTAAGATTTCAAAACATTTTAGTTATGTGATCTAATTCTTTATATCAATACTCTTGATGAGTCAATGACATCACAGACTGATAGTTCCTCATTTATAACTGTCAGAAGTAAGACAAAAAGGTTTCATCACTTGTTCAAATGATGCATCATAGGTTTATCTAACAATAATGCTAGAATAGGCTTTTTCATACACTACTAAAATTTTAGAATTTTCTGGAACTCAAAAATGTGAGAAAAATGTAAGGACACTGATATTAAAAGAAGGAAAAAAAAAACCCTCCAAATGTATCAGTTTTTGTCTCAGTGATTTTCCTTCCCCCAGTTCTTCAGGATTAAAAATTTAAAAAGATTTTCATATGTCAAATAACTCATCCAAACTGTTTAATCCTACCAAAAATACTTCTTAGAGAACAGGTTTTGAGAAATACGCTTCCCCATTTTTAAATTGCTCTTCATAATTCACTGTAATTTAGCTTATTAAAACCTTTCCAGTGGTGAGCTTTAGTTAGCAGGCACGGAGCTAGGGAGGGAGGCCACCTTGCCCAGTTAGACAAAGGGGCTTATCGTTGGTTGAGAGCTACATGAAGCAGGACTTCAGAGGGCATACATCTATATTTGAACACACAACATGACAGATCTGCATGTGACACAGAGACTGGGAGAGAAACAGATAATTTCCATATAGTCCTATACCCTCACTACCCACCTTTAAAAGCTTATAACTTTCCAGAAATCACAGTACCATATCTTCTAATAATACTGTAGGGAGAACAAGCTGGGGATGGCAGGGAAATTACTTAGCAACCAATACAGCAGAGGCAACAACCAATTGTAATAAATGCCAGCTAGGGGCAGGTCAGGGGGCCCCTTAGTGGTCCAGGCTTCAATTCTTTAGCGTCTGGATTGTGGGAGGTGTGAGAGTGTTAAGGCTAGTAGCAGTAGAAAGTTAGGGCAAAGCAGTAGCTATTTAGCAAGTATATAATAATATTTCAATGTTCTAGCTACTAGAATAGCTGTATCGGTTCATATCACTGAGTATCAGCCCTGGTACGATCTAATACCATTATTGAGAGAGTAATTAAGTTTCTAATATGGTACCTTGGAATCTAATTTCAAGTTTTCAGTGGGAAAATGCATTGAGTTCTATTTACTGTTTATAAAATTTATTTGACTAGGTACGAATGAATGTTTGAAACACAGACTGATTTGTATTGTACACTGTAATGTTGATACTATATCTTACCATCTGTGGTATTTATTCACAAGGGATATGTTTTGGATAATATTAATCTCCCTCAGGCTCTTTACCTAGCCAAATGATAACCGAGTGTCAACGTAGCTTCGTAATTACAACTTCTATTTCTTAAGCTTTAAAAATGAATTCTATACTTAGCTGTTTCAGGTTTTCAAATTCTAGAATTCACTCTAACTTATAAAATCCTCCTTCAATAAGTAAGGCACCTAGGAGGCTCAGGTAGAGAAGGCCCAACGGGAGGGGGAAGACAATGAGCCAAGGGTTTTAGGAGCTTGGCAACGTGCTCTTCACTGAAAACCACGGGCTAATATGTATCAACTGACATTGTCGGGAGCTGCACAGTCCAATTCAGTAGCCACATGTACAGATTTAGATTTGAGTTTAAAATAGATAAAATTAAATCAATTTTAAAATTTAGTTCTGTAGTCGCATTAGCCACATTTCAAGTATTCCCTAGCAAAATATGGCTACTGGCTAATACCGAAGAGCACAGATATAGTTCTAATTTCCTGTGGAAAGTTATATTGGACAGTTCTGGTCCAGAAGTTTATTATATCTTATTTTAATTTCTCTCAGTAAAGGTAAAAACATGTCATCTTTTTCTGTTCCCAAGGAGAGAGAAATAGGTCAGTTTATCAGTCAAAAATTATTTCCAGGCTTCTCAAAATGATTCTTGCCATGCTTTTCACCACTGTCCTCTTAACCCGCCAAATGTACAAAAGGACCACTCTAGTTCCTTTTATTTCAATCCATGGTGATATTTCTCAAAATCTAAAGTTCTCTGTGCTTTTATTTTACATTATAATTTAGGAACTGCATATAATTCTATAGTATGGATTCAATGTTGAACATGTCATATTTGGCACTAGAAGTTTCCCTTAGATAATTTTCTACTAAAAATAACAAGACTATGGCTTTTTTTTAAAGATTATTAATTAGAGAGAGACAGCGAGAGAGAGCATGGCGGGACAGAGGGGCAGAGAAGCAAACTCCCCGCTGAGCATAAAGCTCAATCTTATAGCCTTGTGATCATGACCTCAGAGGAAACCAAGAGTCAGAGTTTAACTGACTGAGCCACCCAGGCCCCCAAGACAATGGCTTTCTAACCACTTCCCTACCTACAAAAAAAGATTTGTCTTAATTTTTATTAGCAGTATATCGAAGTTATTTGGGGTCAAAACTAATATTCAAGTAACTTTCTTGTGCTGCCCAAATGTAGACTCACCTAGAAAAAGGAGAGAACGCTTTTGGGTTAAATTCAAGTTTTCCCTTATTGTATTTGGGAAAACTAGTTTGCATGGGTAGACATCTTTAACATTTTCATAGAGATCAACATAGACATCATTCATCATAGACATGAATATATTTGTTTGTGCCTCTATGATTTTTTACTAGATTATAGTACACTAAACCAACCAGAAAAAACTAGGGAGAACATTCCACCCACTGTTTTATCTGCATGATGCCAACTCAGGTAAGATCGATTGCTCCATTGGATTGACAGATTCTTTTGGCAGCATCTATCTATCTGGGAAGATGAGAAATCTGGAAACTAGCCATATCTCAGTTTTCCCATTTGTATCCCCAGACGACACAGGCGAAAACGGATACCTCCTTTTGCAGTGATTTTGTAAGTGTCCTCTGGTTGTATCATTCCTGCCATGGAAGGAGCTACCTCTCAAGAGAAGTTTTCAGAACGCTCATTCAAATCCTTGTGTCCTTAGGTCCCAGCAGACTGCAGATGCGGGTGTGTTTTTATAGTTTCGCCCTGGGCTCTAATGGCAGTTGTGCTGGCACTGGGCTTGAGAATGCTGCTGAAAGGATGTTTCCGCCAAGCTGGCTGGCATTTGGTAGGCTTGTATTGTATTGATACAGTATTTGCATTGGCATCCTTACTGCTATCCTTCTCATTTTTCAAATGTTGACATTAAGAGCGCAAATTTGTGTTTATTTTTCACTGTTAGAAGAGAAGAATAAAAATTTCTTGGTACTTAATCAACAGGATGTGATTTGCCAGGGTAAATTTCTTAAGCTAATTTCCTCTTGAAAATATTTGAGTTTTAATTCAAAAAAAGAAAAAGTTATAACCCCTCATTGTTTGCATGAACGCGTCCTTAAAATGAAGATTGGGAGGTAAGGGGGAATTTATATCAATTCCACCAACTCAGTTTCTGGAATGTAACTAGTTTAGATAAACCAGGGTTTTTAATTTTGTTTCCTCTTGCTTTGTTTGCGACTTAAACAAAATCTCTTACTTCCAACGCTTTTTTTTTTGAAGTGCCAGAAAATCTTTATTTTAATCCTTCAGGTTTCTTCTCAAGCCAAAGATCAAACCCAGCCATACTGCTCCTGAAATACATCCATCACGGGTCTCATCTTTTTTTAGTATAATTGTGTTTATAGAATGTGGTGAAGACACTATTTAATCATATTTTCCCATGTTTCGAAAAGCAAATAAATAGAGCTTATGAGACTACAAGGGATAAAACATTGCCAACACATGTATGTCAACAAATCAACTGCCAGATTTTGGTGATCTCTCCTCCTGCAATTCTCATTTATAAGTCTGTTTTCCATTCTTATATTATCATTCTCCTGGACCATTATAACAATTTCCTAAATATTCCTTCTGAGTGGGTTCCTGTATTCATCTGCCTTTGAGATTCATTTGTGTAAAATACATTTCTAGTCATATTGCAACATGGACTCCTGTCTAAAACATTAGAAGGTTGTGTATTGTGCAAATCTATTTATCTTCAATTCAATTCAAAGCTCCCCATGGTCGGGCCTCAAATAGCTTCTCTGGTCCTTAAGGGCAAGCTCAAGTTTTATCCAGCCCACCTGGTACACAGATAGTGGTCAGGGAATTTGTTGAAATTCCCTAAGCTACCTATAGCTGTCGATTGAACAAGACTCCATTCCCATGGTCCTATCTTTGTATAACAGGAGAGTCTTACAGTGTTCTCCCCACCTAAAATTACTTCTTTTCTTCCATCTCCTGTTTCTATCTTCCAGCCTCCTCTTTGAAGACTCACCTCAAATGTTTCCTTTCCCAGAAATTCTCTCTGATTTTGAAAACTAGATGTACCCTTCCTCTGAAGTTCCTTTCAGAGTATTTACAGCATGCATTTGCATTATATTCCATATTATGTTACACCTATTGTCATGTTGTTTTAACCACCCTACTAGAATTCTAAGTTCCTTTGAGACTGGAAATTGTGTTATAATCGTTGTTTTACCCACAGTGCCTAATATAATGTTATGAATCAGGCAATAAACAAATTGTACCATTTTGAAACTAATCGTGTAAGAGACATATTATGTAACGAATAACCTAGTAGAATCAATCAAAAGAAATTCTATCTTGTACATTTAGATAGAGCCTTTCAAATGTTTCTATTGCCTTATATTACAGTGTTATAATACCTTAAATGAAGCTCTTTATAAGAACATTATATAGGAATAAATTAGATGGCCAAAATAACAAATAATTTTCCGTCAAAAATTTATTAAACTCAATTCAAGAAAAATCAATTAATTCTTTGTAATATATGTGGAGATCTCATTTTACCATTAATTGTTCCTTGCTAGAAAAAGATGTTTCTCTTCTAGTCATCTTAGAGCCAAGGCCTAATCCACCTCGTTTTCCTTTCTTTCCCTCTTCTTGAGTTATATTCTTGACCTCACTGATTAGTGAGATCTCAGGTGTCCTCTGGGTTTATTTACCAGCCAACTGCTGTAGTACATGGGCTTTATGTTCTTAACTCCATAAAATGTAAGTCTGTGGCAACTCTTGTATCATAATCTCTGCTATTTCTCTTTACAATTAAACAACTCATGGATTGTCAAATTTATTCTTGAAAAGAGTTAATTTCCAGGCATCCCATTTGGAAGGCAGGCCATTCCAGGGATCTAGTCTGACCAGGAAAAAAAAAAAAAAAAAAGCCATGCTGAGATGGAAAAATGAAGTGAACAGAGGGATAATTCAGAATATAGTGGTAGGAAATTTGTATTTGTTTCAATAAGTAACAGGTACATGATATAGGTCCCTGTAGAGGGTGGCAGATGGTGTTAAAAGTCATATGTTAGAGAATGGCATGCAGGAGGAGAGTTTGAGGTAGGGAGAGACTGAGGCTAGGAGTGCCTGAGTGTGGCAATAACGTAGCCGGTGACCGCTAGGATGCTCATCTTGGAACAAAAAGGTAGAAAGGTAATATCCAATTGGAATGGCACTGACAAGGAAAAAATCAATAGGGCTTGGCAACTTCTGGGATATGGGAGAGGTACGGACAGGTCAGATAAGACCTAGAGAATAATGGCTCCATAAATAGAAATCGACAAAATGGGAGACACAATTATTTTTGTGATAGGATATGTCTTAGTCCATTGGGATGCTATAACAAAATACCATGGACTGGGTGGCTTATATAAAAAACTGAAATTCATTTCTCACAGTTCTGGAGGCTGGGAAGACCCAGATCAAGGTGTTTTGGCAGATTTGGTGTCTGGTGAGAGCCCTGTTCCTGGTTCACAAGCAACCATCTTCTTGCTGTGGCCAATGGATTTGGGGGAAACACCAACATTCAGTATATGGCAGGATACTAAGTTCAGCTTTAGATAATAGGTGCAATGAGTTTCAATGAGATGATGCATAATGAATACTGCTTAGGTCTGAAATGGAGAAATCTCTAGCCAGAGTTAGGTTTTAGATCACTCCACAAGAAAAGAATATGGCGGGATGAGTCCTGGCAACCAGCTTTGCTTACTCCAAACGTTTGATTCAGATCTGCTTTAATTTCTGAACCTTTCTAAACTACAATCTAGGCATTAGGTTTGTAAAACCCCTAGTTTTAACTTATCTAAGTGCTTATCATCTATTTACTAATCATTAACATTCATACCACCAAATAGCATAATAATGGGGAACAAAAGCAGGATAGCCCAGATTCCCAGAGTCATAAGATGGCTCTATCAATTTCTGAGTAAATTTCTACCCTTAGGTGCAAACATGCTGGAATTTTGCTAAATCATATCCACATGGAGCCAAAGTCAATAGATGGTCAGTCCAGTTAGAGCAGTGATTGTCAGGTAAGGATGATTTTGCACCATGCCCTCCTCCGCAACCAGGAGACTACTGGCAATGTCCAGAGACTTTTTTTAGCTGTCACAACTGGGGGAGGAGTAGAGTCTAGGGATTCTGATAAACTATGTACATTGCATAGGACAGTCACCACAACCAAGCATCATCTGGCCCAAAATGCCAATGGTGCCAACCTTGAGAAAGCCTAGATTAGAGCAGCTTTCAAGGAATTTACTGTTAGGTTATGTCCTAGATTTCCTTATACACACGAAGTACTTTGTAAAGTAAGTATTTGTTCATTTTTGATATACTCATTGATATATAAGATCAGCATTAGATGTATTTGCCCTAAAGGTTTTCCATGATGGGGATGCCAAAGCAGCATTTACTCTGCTTCTGATCCTGGAAATTGGCAATGTCAAATAAAAAACCAAAGCAACATCCCTTTTCCACCCTTTAAGTGCAAAACCAATATTCCTGTGCCCACTTTCTTTAGTCAGCATCCCTTTTCCACCCTTAAGTGTAAAACCAATATTCCTGTGCCCACTTTCTCTAGTCAACAAGGTTTACATTTTTTAAAAAAAAAGAAAAGAAAAAAATCATACTAATTTCTAGAATCTTACGAAGAATGCTGCGCCCTGCATTCCATTGATGAAAAGGAGGGGAAAAAAAAGAAAGAAATAGATTCAGAATGTCAGTTTGCCCTTAAGTGATGTATTAGCTACAAGAAATCTCATTACAATTTGATGCCTGAATCCCTTGAAGGAAAGATCTTATATTGTGAAGGTAGCATATGTGTCATGTGATGTAAGTACTTACTTTTATTGAATAGGTAAGTATATAATAGCTAAAAGCCCCATAAATCAGCTAAATGTTCTCTCAATTTATAGAGAATATTTGATCTGAGAACATTACTGTCTGGTGAACGACGGGGAGGAAAAGGAGACACGAAATGCAATAGAGATGGATATGGTGGGTAATTCCTTTGGATTCAGAGTATCAGATTTCAAGTCACAAACGGACAGCCTTCACCGTTTCTGTCCTGTTCACAGACCACTCACGCAATTTTAAAAATGTAAGACTTGCATATTAGACTTGGCGAATGGGGAGTTACATATATATAACCAAATCACTCCAGAGGGACATCCAAAAATAACGGAGAGGATGGATGCAGCATAGACATGTTCAAGGAAGTCATTTTTCATTGGACTTTTTATTTAAGCAAATTGAATGGTGATGAAAGAAAAAAGCAACTATATTTGGTCAATATCTGTCAGAGAGCCTTGTTCATCAGCAGAGCAAGAAAATGCTCTGTCTGGCAGGCTAGGAATAAAGAAGGACAGATTTAAATAGCCTCACCCAGTGAGTGACCTGACATTTGCCTAAAGGTCAGAGGAATGAACTGGATTATTTTCTCTTTTCCCATAGCAGGAGGAGTGGGACATTTTTTGGCCGATTGCGGAAATTCTTCAACCTCTTTCTCTGCAACGTTTTACTTTCTAACACATGGTATAGGTTCTTATACATTAAAAATCTGATTCTTTGACCTTTTACAATCAGCATCTTACTCCCTTTCTATTTTTCTGCTGCCAAAGGCTTGAATGAGAGCTGGAGCTGTCCTCATATCCTTATCAACCTCCTAACCCTCTGCAAACTAACTTTCATCCCCATGACTGATCCCACTTTCTAGGCACAACCAGTCTCTTTTTAGGCAATAGAAGCATTGCATATCATGCATGAGAGCCCTGGTCCCCCACTAACTCTAACCAAACATAATTGCCTTTATGTTTGGTTCATCACTTTATATGTTCATCAGCTTTATAGAGCACTCGGAAGCATTAAAGAGTGTTGAATATCCTCCTGGTTCTCCAAATCCTCTGACCACTCCTTTCTCCTAGTTTCTTTTGGACTTCCTAAGCCAAAGTGTCTTTTAGAGCCTAGTCCCTTGCCATCTATCAACACATACAGGTTCTGAGTTCATTTATTTAGGCCCTTTAGACATAGTGCTTGCCCTCAAATAGTTTATGATCTAATTAGGGAGAGAAGTCCACTACATAAAGCGAAAGTACAAGTCTGTAAATAAATGGATGCCAGATCTCCGGGGAACTCCCATAGCTTTCATTACAACAATATCTAACAAAGATAGATAGATGGGTGGATGGCTAGTAGATGGATAGATTGAGAAATGAGTGAGTAATTACAGAGAAGGAGCCAGATTGGTGCTGGAGCACAGAGAAGATGGCAGGAAAGCACGTGAAGGAGTTTTAAACTGGTCTTGAAAGCAAAGAAGAGAGTAGTGGATTGAAAGCGGGGCAACTTTCCAGGCAAAGGTAACAGAATAAGGAAAGCTTTGGAGATAAAGAAAAGAATAGATTGTCTTTGGTGCTCTCATCTGTAGTTTCGCATCACCTTATAAGACTGTTAAATGACTTAATATTTATGAAATGTTTCTGCAGTGCCAGGCAAAGACAAAACATTCAATAAGTGTCCCATTGCAATTATCATCCTTGGAGGAACCGAGATTTAAAACATCTGTTTACGATAAAATATACCAAGCAGCTATCTGCTAATATGAAAGCGTATATAGTTTCATTATGTATTGCTCGGAGGAATATTTTAAAAGTGCTGAAGCATTTCAGAAAACAAGAGAATGCTTAAAATACTCTGTTCTTACCTGTTGATGCTCACCTTCAATAATTTAAAGTATATATTATTTAAAAATGCTGCTCATGTAGTAACCTTTACTATGATAAATTTGGATATTAGCTCCTTCTGAACTTTTGAACCTGTTGTGGGATTGAATCCACAACCAATACAGAAATGTTTCCTGTCATTTTATAATTCATGAAGTTAAATACCTTTGCTTGCTATGGTTATTGAGGGAAAAGGTATTGAATTGGTCGGCCTGAACTCCAAATGGATCCTTCATATACCTAGAAAATGTTGATTTGTGAAAGCTCTGTTGTACATCTTCTTGGGTTTATCACCGAATGAGATTTATATTGTGGCAAAGGTTAGAGTGCAGCCCAGGCCTTCCCTCTGATTTGGAGCTTCAGCTGTTTGCTGGGCCAATTTGCTGCTTCTTGTTTCTTTTTCCTGGATTACTCCTTCCTACAGTGGATGTAACACATTCACATCCAAACCTTTAGAAATTACATTTCCCCAATTCCGGTTTTATTCTCAAAGTTCCTGAGATCTCACTTAGCATTAATTCATCCATTGAAAACATATCCTAGGGACACCTGGGTGGCTCAGTTGTTAAGCATCTGCCTTCGGCTCAAGTCATGATCCCTGGTTCCTGGGATCGAGCCCCAAGTCAGGCTCCCTGCTCAGCGGGAAGCCTTCTTCTCCCTCTCCCACTCCCCCTCCTTGTGTTCCCTTTCTCGTTGTCTCTCTCTCTCTCTGTCAAATAAATAAATAAAATCTTAAAAGGAAAACATATTCCATAAGAGCCATGGTCCTAGGTGGTAAAAATATTCATGCAACTGTAACGTGGCCTCTAATTTCCAGGACGCACTCTTCTGGATGGCAGAGATAGAGGGATAGATTAAACAACAAAGTCAACCACAAGATCACAGACACTGGAATTATTGACACTGGGGGAACCAGTGATGACGTCATAGATGGGCTGACACTGGAGCAGAGGCTGAGGGATGGCAGGTAGAGTGGGACAGGTGTATAAAGGACTGCAAAGGAATGGTGACACCTTCAGTGCGGTCTGGAAGAGTGTACAAAGAAATGAGGTTGTAGAGATGGGTAGGAATGGGAGTGGGGAAAGCACATCATAAAGGATTTTGTATGCCTGGCCAAGAAATTAGAAATTTTATAAAAAACTTATTATATACTTTTTCCAAACTCTTTTCTATACATGAAACTTAGATAATTCTTTTTCTATACTTGTCATATTTATTGTTCAGATTCTGTACATACTTTTAGGTTGCATAGAGTATAAATGTGTATTTTTAAAAAATTCTTTATGTTTATATTAACTCCATTATTATCTCTTAAGAGATTTTAATCGGCAAATGTGGTCAAACTTGAAAATGACTTAATTGCTCTCAATAACATCCTATTTCTTCACTTGATCTTAGCCAAAAGGCCGAGAAGCGATTAATAACATCCTATTTCTTTCATGACCTATTAGAACAATTCTGTAATCACCTTAACCTATATTTCAGCACTGAATATGGTTAGGGTCAGAAAAAAAAATGTATATAAGTTAAAATGGAGATTCTATTAACCTACTGTCACCAATGTTCTAATGTCTATCTCCATTAAACCCAACTTAGGAGGTACCTGGGTGGCTCAGTCGGTTAAGCATCTGCCTTTGGCTCAAGTTATGGTCCCAGGGTCCTGAGATTGAGCCCCACATCAGACTCCCTACTCAACTGGGAGCTTGCTTCTCTTTCTGCCCCTCCCCCACTCATTCTCTTTCTCTCTCTCTCTCTCTGAAATAAATAAATAAAACCTTTAAGAAAAAACAAAAGCCAACTTAGCTTTACAGATCCTTTTTTGTTCCCCCAGCCATGTAATATTCTTTTCAACGCCAATGTTTCTTATTTTTACCATTTTTCAATTCCTTCTTGGACTTTACTCCACACTCAGCCATTTGAACTGTTCTCTTCTGTTTATTAACATATCCTTTATTGAGCACCCACCATGTATTAGGCACAGCTAGGTTCTGAGTAGTAAATTCACTAAGGTATACCTGAAGCTGTCTTCAAGTTGCTTATAGGTCAGTGGGGAGGCAGACGTGAAGAACTAGCTCCAATGCAAGAGATGTAGAGGTCTACACACAGGGAAAAGCATCTGGGTGATGACACTGAGTCATGATAGGAGACTTTTGAGTGCAGTTGGCTTAAAAAATGCTGGGGGTGCAGGAAATGGGCTATGCCTCATTCAACATGCCCAGGGAGAAGGACTAGATTCTTCTCTGTTGGCCTCTAAGTGTTTGGCAAGATCCAGAGTAAGTAGAACTAGAATAAAGATCATGACAAAATTCCAAATTAGTTAACTCTTAAATCCTATTTCAACTTTTATATCTTCCTACACAAAGAAGTACCCTTCACGTTTCTAAAGGAACACAAGAGAGAAAAGCAGCAAAATAATATTAATGGTCATAGTTCATTTTCGCTTGTTTCTATAGTGCTCGGAATAACTTGTCCACCAGATCATGAGTAAATAAGGGAGGAGGTAGGTTAGACTAAGTTGAATAAGGCTCCCTAAAGTAAAATGTCTTTGCTCTTATGCATCAGCTCATTGCTCTGAGACCAGAAGTACATAGGATATTGTGTAATGCAGATTGCTTTTGTCAAGTCATAGACCCCTTGGGGTCTTAGCTCACAGACCTTCAGCTTTCCTTCTATCCAGCATCAATCTGTCCTAAATTTCTCTTATAGAGGAAAGGGAAAAAAAAAAAAAAACAACCTAGATATTGTAATATTCTCCAAAATGCCTTTAAAATAATTCAAAAAGCACTTTAAATAAAAAGTCAAAATTGTGAAGAACAAGAGCAACTATTTTGGGAGCTTATTGCAAAAAGAAAACTGAATTTAAGTTCTTAGACATTTCACATAGACTATAAGGAGAAAGTTAGAACAGTTTCATCACATTTAATCAAAGAACAATGTTTATAGTTTAGGATTTTTCACACTTTAGTATTTTTTGAGAATTTATCATATGCCAGGTACTTAAATACATTTTTTCATATACAATCTCCTTCAGTCTTCACAATACTTTCATGTGGTAGATACTAACAGTATTCCTAATGGGGAAATAGGCTCAGTTAGGTTGAGAATTTTGACCAAAGGCTTATGGCCAATAAGTGGCAGAATTGGGATCTTTGTTTAAGAGTATTATTTTTTTTAAATGAAGTACAGTTGACACACATTACATTAATTTTAGGTGAACAACAAGTCTCTATGTTATGTTTCCATAAGTGTAGCCACCCTCTGTCACCATACAGTGCTATTATGGAATCATTGACTGTATTCCCTATGTTGTACCTTTCATCCCTGTGACTTTATTCATTTCATAACTGGAAGCCTGTATCTATCACTGCCCTCCATTTTACCCATCTGCCCCATTCTTTATTATTTTTAACACCTTTTCTTCAATTCTCACCAACTGCCTCTACCATTTACTTAACAGCATTTGGCATATTCTCAGTGTATTTCAATTTTTAGTTTACCATTTTGCTCTTAAATCTGCACATCTGCACTATCTAAAGAATAGAAATTTACAAAATCAGAACTTGATACTTTTATTTAATGATCTCAAGGAGACTTTCAAAAAGGCAAATGTATTTTGGACAACTAATTAAGTAAAATAGATTAGCTATGTACAAAATATCAAGAAAACATGCACCGGGAAAAGTGGTAAGAAATTTCTTTAATAACAAATGAAGCAATATTCAAATTACCTGGAGCCCAAGGAAGGAGACAGTGATAAAAAATGAGATTGCCTACCTACAAACTCCACGGGGCATCCAGGTATGAGCCCTGCTTGCTCCTTGGCTGGACGCCACTGCCTTGGCAAGAGACTGGGCTTTGTAAGTTCTGAAAATCCTAGAAGACCAGGTTTTGTCGGGAAGCCGGTACTTTGCATTTCTCAACCTATGCTTCATCTACGCAGTGCTGAAAATACATTTGGATCATACCCAGAATGAGTTTGGGGCAATGCTGTGCTTTCATTTTCATGGTCAAACTAAGAGTGATGAGTCTGTAAGAATGTATGTCTTGGAAGTGGAGAGTCTGTTTCAGAATGTAGCAAGGGAACAAAAGGCAGCACGTAGATTCGGGGGTTCAGTGCATGTCCCTAAGACACAAAATTGTGTGTGAATCTAAGAAAACATATATTTTTTTAAAGACTTTATTTATTTATCTGACAGAGAGAGATCACAAGTAGGCAGGGAAGCAGTGAGGGGGGGAAGCAGGCTCCCCACTGAGCAGAGAGCCCGATGCTGAACTCGATCCCAGGACCCTGAGATCATGACCTGAGCTGAAGGCAATGGCTTTAACCCACTGAGCCACCCAGGGGCCTCAGAAAACATAGTTCTTTAAAAAAAAAAAAAAAAAGGAAACTTATGGGGTGCCTGGGTAGCTCAGTCATTAAGCATCTGCCTTTGGCTCATGTCTTCATCCCAAGGTCCCGGGATTGAGCCCCACATCAGGCTCCCTGCTCAGTGGAGAGCCTGCTTCTCCCTCTCCCTCTGCTGCTCCCCTCCTCTTTCTTGCTCTTTCTCTCTCACTTTTTCTCTGTCAAACAAATAAATAAATAAAATCTTAAGAAAAATAAAATAAAATAAAAAAGGAAACTAACACAAAGACTTTCATGAGGAGTAGTTTTTTGTGCTACAAAACAGATCTACAGCTAAGGTTTTTTAGATGCCTGTCCCATTTCCGTTATTTTGTCATTGTCAGTTGCAACTCTCTCTGCTCTGTGATACTGCTTCTGGGACCCTATAAACTGGGACTCTATAAACCTCATTGGTTAGGTTTTGCTAATAAGGGACACCAGAGGAGGGTTTGAAGACAGGCGAATGGGGGACGGGACTTTATCTTTCTGCTTTTTGTGTTAGAGCTCCCTGAGTCACCTGAGCAATCGTCGTTCATTCTGGCAACGAGCTTTAGAACCAGGAAGAAAGAACCAGGAAGAACCAGGTTCTAAAGAACCAAGAAGCTGCACAACACATCCTCAAAGCTACCAGCTTCACGCGGGTATTCAGTTCTCCCCTCCCGCAGTGACTTCACCCTCAGATCTGTAGGCCCCTACTAAGGGCTCCTAAGGTAAGAGCAGAAACTCCTCCATATAATGACCCTTCCTCCACAGCATCGCTGCTTCTCACCCTCCTCACGGTTCTGAAAACCCTGTCTGCTCCCTGACCACCCCACAAGCACTAGGGTCAGTAGCTGCTTCCCACACTCATTATCTCTGCATTACATCCGTGGTCCCTTTTTCCTTTTGTTACTTTCCAAAATTTGAGTAACTGAGGCCCATAGGAAATCTCCCCAGTGAAGAAGTTAATGTGATTTCTGTTGTTTTTTAATTAGATACTGACAGATATATAACCTTAGTGAGTTTTAAAGAAAATTTCCTCTATTTACATTCAATGTATTAAAGAAAACTATTCAGAAATTCCATGTTAGATTTGGTCTACCTCAAAGATAAACATAGCTTTTGGATGATTGGTGTTAACCTATATCGTATAATATATATAATATTTTGTATATTATATATATATATACACATACACACTATATTATATAACATATATTATATATACACACATACACAGAAGGATATTAAGTATACTACTTAAAGTAACTGAAGCCTAGAGCTTTACATTTGATAGACAATCTCTTTTTACTATCTGTTGTAGTTGAAGAATTATAATCAAGAACTTTCATATTTAGAATCTGCTATGATTATTATTTAAATAGGAGTAAAAGTTAAACTTTCTAAGGACAACTTAACTTATTTGTGACCAAGGGAGGTTTCTTCTATATTTAAGAATGATGAGTCCAGTGAATTTTTAGACATTAACTTATGTTAACAAAGTTCTATATGGATGAATTAAGTATAAGGACAAAATATATGTACGGTGTTCTCCTTAAATTTCAGTTAGGTTGAGAAATAAAGGACTAAGAAGTACTACTGCCAAAATGTGTTTTATTGCCAAATTCAAAGGGTTGGGGGAAATAGGGTTGATGGGTTAGATTCACTAAAGTTGTTATGTGAAAATAAATCACAAATGAGCCCAAATTTGTTTAATGGCTACTATAGTTCTATTCTTCCAATCATTTCTCAAAAGAATAAAATAAATAATGAGCAGTGTAGATCATCTATCTGATACGGTCTGTTGGCAAGGACTCCATGGCAGAAGTAGGGAACAGATGTTTACCTCTGGTGCACCTCACTACCAGGGCAAGCTTTCTATAGGCAGGTTTTATCATCAGCTCTGTCCTCAGTGTGTCCATGAATTGTGAAATGAATTAACGTGCCCTAATAGTGTTTCGCAGGATCAGTTAAAGAAAAATACATATTGCCTCCTCGTCATTCGATGAAAAGGTATAATATCGTAATTTAATATTTGAATAAGTAAGAGTTGTTTTTTTTTTCAAATATAGCTAAGTGTTCACTAGGTTCTTAAATACAACAAAAAAAAGGTTTTTATTCCATTACTAAAATCTTAGCAGGAAGTATTGTCAGTAAATCCATTGAGAGCCACATAGGATTTGCATTTTTCCAAATGAACAATATATTTCTTTAACCTGTTTATAATCCATTAATCATCTGCTTTTTGACACATATTGCTTTTTCAAATAAAATCATAAAGTATTTCCGTTAAGATTTGATAGCAGTGTTATCAATAAACATTTAGATTAATAACTACTGAAAAATTTTTCTGTAGGGGTGATTATGGTAATGAGGCCAAGAAAATATACTATAAATAAACGGTTACATATCAGTATTAAATTGAAAACATCTTAAAGTAAAACTACTAACAAAAGGAAAAATATAAATCAGTTAATATTCCAAATGCATGTCAACTTTACATGCCATATTGAATTTTTCTACTTGAGTTTCAGTTTCCAACATTAAGTGACCTAACAGGAATTACTAGTTATTAGGTTGAAGAGGGACTTGTAGGACTTTGATTTTGAGCTTATAGTTCCAAATGGTCCTGGCTACCCTCTATCCAACTCTACCAGACCTTAGTCCTATAGCAAATCTGCAACTTGTATGCTTCTAACAGAAGATAACATGCAAACTATAAAAAGAAACATTGTCCTAGAAAATACATTTTCCTAGACAAGTTTTATTTTTCTCATAGCCAAATATGATCAAGAAGATGAAAAAGAGGATAATAGATTCTAAGTCTGTGGTAATAACTAAACTGTTAATACTCAAAGATAGTCTTTCATCACTTCACTCTCCAAAGCAATGTGATGGATTGCTTCATATCCCCATCAGATAAGGACTAGCAGTAAGAGAAAGACCGCTTTGACGTAATTAGTACCAAATTTTAACTCTTCTCACATTTATCTAATGTAATGGAAAAGATGTTAAGGCTTAAACGAGGGTAGGAAAACAAACATGAAGAAACTGCAGTCATTTAATCAACCCATTCACGTATCTGTTTATTCTACAAAATGGTGGTGAATATCTTCCACAAAATGCAAATAGCTTTCTTTTTGTAAGCATTATTTATTAAGCACTTTCTATATGCAGGCACCTTGCTACAAAATGGCACACGAGAAAGCTAATGAGCCCTGCTTACAAGGTCATAGTCTGGTGAACTTTTCCTTCTATTGGCTCTTATTTTTTGCCCTTTGTCATACCTCCTACCAAGAGTCACCATTACATTAAAGCAAGCCATCCATCCCATGATTTCATTATGCACAATCTCTGAAGGAAGACAGTTTAGGTTCAATGGCCATGAATAAAGCCCCATAACTGGGGAGCACTGATCACCTAACAGATAGTCAATGAATACTTGTAGGTTATTTAAAAATCGAAAGAAATATAGTCCTTATAGGGGAATAGTCCTTAATCCAAGAGGAAGAGACTATAAAGAAAAAAGGAAAAAGGAACACGAGAAGGCAAAAAGTGGGAAAGGGGTTTAAAAATAAAAGAAAAATGAGGAGGGGAAAACAAAATGAAAAATCCTAAGTGAAAGGGTAATGCAGATGAATTTTATGTACTCAGACTGGAATGATATTAAAGCCCCCACAAAAGAACTGGAAGACCATTCTACCTCACTCCATCATATCTCAAGTTTAACTTACACACAAGCATAAAATAGTAAGTCTTATTTCATTTCCATCATGAAAAACCTAGGGTAGCTGCTGCATTATACAATCCTCATCAGTCACTGACATGGCCCTCAAGTAAATAATGATCTCTTGTTCAGCGTGATGCTGCTGCCAGTAATGAGCATATAATAGTGATATATTAGCATGTTAAATAATGACATGCAAAGTTACAGCATATGTGTTGACGCCATGTCGCTGCTAACCTGCAACTTGCACTAAATTTGTCACTCTCAACCTAATTTGTTGTTCCAGATGGAAAATTTAATTTTGTCTTGCTTCCTCCACTCACTTCCAGCTCTATCCAAACAAGCTCAGACCTCTTTGGGCTCTCCACTTTCTCCCTATTTTTGCCACCCCTTTTCATCATTCTATCGCTAAGAAAACCAGACACGTAGCTGGCAATGGGCACACAGATGGACAAAGGAAAAGTCTTCTGGTGGAGACCTCACACTTGCTTTGAAGTCTGCTCATCTGGGAGAAATCCAGGTCCAGAACCATATTTATATTTGTTATGCAGGCAAGGCAGCAAAAGAACTTAGAGTGCAGGGATGGAGAAACATATGGGAAGGCTGGCTATTCTGGGTCCCTTGTGGGGTGGTGAGCATCTCGGATGGAATGAGCTTTCAAAATCATCAGGAACTACAACACAAGCAGTGTGCCGCATGACACCATCTGGAAAAAGGCCTTCAAAGTTCAAAAGAAAGGAAAACAACTTAGCATTCAATCCACAATCCACAACTAGCGTTTAGATGATCATGAAAAGTTACATGCTCTGGTTAACCATCGTGTGGTCAAAACTGCGACGGGGAATGTTTCATTGAAAGATAGTTCTAGGGCTATAAACCTGTGAGTACAACACAAAGTGCCTGGAGTGGATGAGGTTTGACTCTTATTTATAACTAATATTATTATTCAGCTTATCACTTTATTTCATACTTGCAACAATGACATGAGTTGGGGTTTTTCTATTTGAGTGATGAGAAAAAAGAAGGCAAGTGTCACAGTGATCGTTATTGAAAGAGGGGGACCCAATTGCCCTGTGTCTTGGCTTAGTTTTCTTTCTTTTGCACTATTTGATTTTGCTCCTTTAGATATTGCTGCATGGACAACTGTAAGCAAAGAGCACTTATAAAGTGGTATATATTAGAAACCAAGTTTTATATAAATCTCCATGCAGTATACAAGGTCCTTCTCTCAAGAGGAGCAAAATAACTTGTGCTAAACAGTTAATAAAATGAATTGGAACAACCCTGTTATGATTTCAAGTCACCCTGTTTTTGATAAGGCAACTATTACAAATCACCAAAGAGACTTTTTGTTGTTGTATATTTTAGACTAAAGAAGCCAGTCAGGGGGCGCCTGGGTGGCTCAGTGGGATAAAGCCCGTGCTTTCGGCTCAGGTCGTAGTCTCGGGGTCCTGGGATCGAGCCCCACATCGGGCTCTCTGGTCAGCGGAGAGCCTGCTTCCTCCTCTCTCTCTGCCTGCCTCTCTGCCTACTTGTGATTTCTCGCGCGCTCGCTCTCTCTCTCTGTCAAATAAATAAATAAAATCTTAAAAAAAAAAAAAAAAAGAAGCCAGTCAGGTGTCCAGAATGCACAGGTTAGTGTTTCTCAAAATGTAAGAAGTGTTTAATTATGATAAAGTAGGTAGCAAGTGTGATCATTTTTGATAGCATGTAGACTTGGTATTAAGTCGTAGCTATTACAATAACGAATTTATTTCATTTTTGCTTATTTTTCAAGCTGTCAAATTATGTCAAGTATAAAATCTCAGTTTGGTTATCATTTTAAAATCTGTGAGTTCAAGGCTTCCTTTGAAATAAAGAGAGATCAGTCAGGCTTCAGCCTCTGACCCTTCAACGGACAAAGTCATCTAGGTAGAATGCATTATATTGTTTACTTCATGATTTTATTTTCTTTCATCTTATTTTTACCTCCTATTTTGAGTAACATTAATGTCCACTTACAGTAGTGATTTAAAGTTCAGTTATAAAAAACATTCATTTAATTAATAATGGAAATGGTTAAAAATATTAAGTTAACTATACAATACTGAAGTTGGGGAAATCCTGATGCTGGTATTAATTTGTCAGCAGTTAACCTCAAAATAACTGCTTCGGAATGCCTGCTTCATCTGTAAGAGAATGAGAATCTGAGAGAGGAAAGCAGCCTCTGGTGGCTGGGAGCTGGTCTGTACCATCAGTTAAGTCTCAACAGTACCAGGAGACGGCCTGACCCTCCGAGCCAGGCTGTGGCCTTCTCCCATTGAACGTAAACAATTTCACCAAACACCAACATCAGACAAGGCCACTCTGTGACCACAATGGATCGAGACAAAAAGGAAACTTCTCATACAAGATCAACCACAAAAACAACTGAGAGTCTCCCTATTCTGGCTGACACAATTGATTGTTCTTTAGACTTGCTTTAGGCCTTTTATCATCCATACAGGATTTATTAAAATACCCAATCATAGGGATACCTGGGTGGCTCAGTCGGTTAAGCATCTGCCTTCAGCTCAGTCATGCTCCAAGGTCCTGGGATCAAGCCCCGTCTGGGACTCCTTGCTCAGCAGGGACTCTGCTTCTCCCTCTCCCTCTGCTTGTTGCTCCCCCTGCTTGTGCTCTCTCTGCCTCTCTCTCTCCGACAATAAATAAATAAAATCTTGAAAATCATGATAATAATAAAATAAAATGCCCAGTTATAGAATTACTACCACCTCCAACCCAATCTAAACATCCAACCCAATCCAACCCAATCAAAAGCCCCACTTGCTTGAATCTGCCCCCAAACCACCTCCAGTCCCAGGAGTCCATACTAATACCATCGCTCTTAGATGTCCGTGGTGTGTTCTCCCTCATTGCAATGGGCCAATAAATCAAGCTTTGTTTTACTGGAGGTGCATTCCTACTGTTCTTTGGCCACAGGGCATTGATGTATTGCAGTATTCATGTTCAATGATCAGTGTTGAAATATCAGTCCCTCTCAAAAATAATTAAAATTTGAAATTCTCTCTAAGCAGAAAAATAATATTTAGAATTTGTAATTATTCACAATTGCAATCCCTTTTTAGTCCCTCAACAAACCAATGACTACTTCACACCACTACTGTAGAGTGGACCTCATACCCTGACAGGCCCATGCTGTGTTTCCTTCTCCCTCTCAAAACATTTCTATTGAGAGTATGAATGATGTTACCACAGCTAGCAAAATAATAAGATAATAAGGACTACCATTTTTGCCTGAAAACATATCAAACTCTGTGATGCACAAATCTTTTCTCATTTAGTATTTACTACAATCCTCTGAAATTATCCCTATTTAACAGACAAGGTAACAGATAGGGAAGATTAAGCAATTTACCCCAAATGATTCACCTAATAAGTGATAAAGCAAGATCGGATCCAAGATCTGGATGACCTCAAGGCATATGTTTGTTCCATTCCCCTTTTCTCTTTCATAAGTAGGAGGGTCAAGTTCAAACTCCAAAACTGACGAAGTGTAAGGAAGACGATTACACTTTGACCTAAATGTTTGGTATTATTTATGCCCTATTCTTCTTTCGAATTGTTTAATAAAAAGAGAAGAAAATTGCTTATGAGCCACAAGACTAGAGGTCTGTAAATAAAATATTATATAAACTATTTTTACAGAGAAATTTATTGCTTATAGTTAGTAGAAACTTTACTGAAAACATTACCCAAACTAAATGTCAACGATGGCAGAGGATTAGATCCCCTGACTAGTGAAAAACAGTGCTTCTCAGTCCTCCTCTACATTGAACTTTGTGATCCTTCCGTATTAGTTTCAAGGAACTGTCATGTAACTTGAATCGTCTGCTATTTCCAGCTTATAGGACTGCTCCTCCCAAGAATAGTTTTATCTTAACAGAGAAATCATAAACACCCAACAAAATACTCCTTTATGACTCTGAACAATCAGTCTTAAAACAGGAGGTGTTTTTTTGTGTGTCTGTGTGGAATAATTCTTATGTTTCAGGTCTATACTACACAGTTTGTTTTATTTTCCCCCTATCCCTGTGATATAGGTAATAGGATAGCCATGAGAGAGCGTTCAAACATTAAGTAATCAATCCAAGTTCACACAGACAGTAGATGGCAAAGCCAGGATTGGAAACTGAAATTTCAGATAAGCAGCAGGGTGCAAAGTGGGGAAGGTCCCCAAAGACAATCCTCTATTGACCTATATTTTAGGTTGATCCTGACCAGATGATGTGCAGAGAACATTTGAGAGGAGACCCAAACATGTCCTAGGATGTCTTACTTATACCGTATGACCTCACTGCATTTAAGGTTGTATGGTTGATGTGTAGCAGAAGAAACATCGAGGAAGGACAATGTGAAAGTACGCAGCGCAAAGCTCCAGCTCTGTGGAAAGGCTCCACAAGTCCTAGTTCCCTTAACCCTGACATATGGGAACTATATGTCTTAGTGCTGACTTGCTTGTCTGTCTCAATGCCAGGAAACCTGAATGTGCTTGCATTCCAGAATGTATTTGGATACATTGCAAACAAATGTCAGAGCAGGCATTATACCCCCCACTAATGTACATTTGCAGGTCAAAAGGGTGACGCTGGAAAAGATTAATCCCTTGCTTAGTATTATCCATCAGAATGCTTTTAAATGTTGGCATATAGGCAGGTAATAGATTATATACCATAAACACAGCTGTTGGAAGAAAAACGGCATTTCACAAGTCATACAATTAAAATCTCTAATCTCCAAAAGTACCAAAATAAAGAGAAGAGGGGGGGCAAGGAAGGGTGAAAATTGAGCTTCTTTTCTAGGAAATGGCTATCTGTCTCCTGGATGGTGCACGACTTTGATTCCTGTGGAGTCCACAGCACTCTTACGGAGCTCTTAGTAAAGGAGCCCCAGAAAGGGCAGTCTCTACATGAGCAACATGTGGCAAAAGGAAGAGGGATCTGGGAAGGGAGGGAGGGAGGGCAAAAAGGAACTTATGTCAGACTTATATTTTTTTCCATTAATATATACAGATTGTGTGTTTGTTTGTTTGAATATACATACATAGCACTTAGGACAATCAAAGGCTGTCCATACTGTGTATTTTTTTATTGTCTTAGGTAATAATTATAAAGAATTCAAAGAAATATCAGTAATACCGTTCTATCCTTCAAAAGTAAAAATTCAAGATTTTGTTATGTATCTTTCCATTTTTCTCAGTTTTTGTACATATAAACATGGTTCCCCACAAATTGCGATCATACAATATACACTCTTTCATACAACATGATATTATAGGACTGCATAGTATTTTGTCACTTTGAGATAGCCATAATTTATGTAACAAATTCTGTTACATATTCTGGTATTTTCTCATTTTCAAAAGTATAAGCAAATATTCTTGCATACAAATCCATGTGTGCATCTTTGATTATTTAAGATACATTTCTAGAATAGTGTTCCTGGTGAAAGCAAAATGACTATTTTAAACTATATTTAATCCTAATTAAGTTTCTAATGAATACAGCTTTCAAGTATTACTAATGAACACTCATGTTGGAATTTCAAATAATATAGAAAAGTACAAAAATTACAAGTCACCCTAAATTCTATTGCTACTATAATTCTGTTCTATATTATAATTTTGTTTAGTATTTTTCTAGACTTCAGATGACTAGACTTTTCAATGTGTGTGTATGTTTAGAGTGGTGCACATGTGAGATCATACTTCACATGTCCATTTTAACCTGCTTTTTTCATTTCACAGTTTGTCATGGAGATCTTTCTATAATGTTAAATAGAAAGGTATCGCATGTTTAATGGATGAAGACGATTCCATTTTACAAATGGAGAATAATGTATTTAATAATCACCATCAACTGATGAGCTTTTGCTTCTAATTATCTTCTCATAAATAATGCTGCATATATATATATATATAAATTTAGATATTTGATCAATTATGTTTTTACAATAAATTCTTTATAGCTTTACTGAGCGAAAGAATACATTCCTATGTGTATGTGTTTACTGGACTAAAGGATACATGTAATTACATAATACATCATATTTATATATGTATTTAAATTACTTATATATTATATATGAAATTTATATTCTGTTAGATGGAAAATATCTCCAGTGTATTAAGGTGTAATTTGCTAAAACTTTGGCCAATGCTTTCTATTATAGTATTTTAAATTTTTATTATTTTGATAGCTATTAGTCTTTTACAGTTATTGGAATTTGTATGAGGCTAAAAAAATTCTTCCCTTTAAGATTATAAAGTACATTTATCAATATTTTCTTCCAATACTTTTTAAACATTAAAAACTGATCACAGCTGTAATTGAATTCAGTGTGAGGAACGAGGCAAATATCCAATTTATTTCTCCAAATGGCTAGTTGGTTATCTCATCATTTATTGATAGTCCATTCTTTTTCAATTCTATTAGTTTTGTAAGGCCGCCATAACAAAGGATCACGACCTGGCTGCCTGAAACAACAGAAATGTGTTGTCTCATGGTTCTGGAAGCTTGAAGTCTGAAATCAAGGAACCAGGCTGGTTCCTTCTGAGGGCTGTGAGGAAGTCTGTTCCATGCCTCTCTCCTACTTTCTGCTGGTTTTCTGCATTCCTTAGCTTGTAGAAGCAGCACATCCCTCTCTGCCTTCATCTCTTTCTCTGTGTGTGTGTCTGTGTTCAAATTTCTCCTTCTTATGTGGATACCCCTCATATTAGAGGCTTACCATACTCCAGTATGACCTCATCCTAACTTAACTAACTGTATCTACAATGACCCTGTTTCCAAATAAGTTCACATTTTGAGGTACTGGGGGGCAAATATTTCAATATACAAGCTTTTTGGTGGGAGGAGACACAGTTCATCCCATAACATCAAATAATCTGAAATACCATAAGTCTTATTCCTTTGATAGGTATGTCTATCTCTCCAGCAACAATACATTTTTTCAATGACTCTAATTTTTAATACATCTTAATATTTGATAGGCTAAGTCCTTCTATTACTCATTCTTCTGGAGAATTTTGTAATACAGTCTATGCTTTTTTTTTTCCCCCACATGAATATCAGAATGATTTAGTAGTTTCTAAGACATTATATCCTTGGCATTTGTGGGGGGTAGGAATATGGTTGAAATTATTGGTAAATATAGGGAGCAGTTACATGTTGATAATGTTGATTCCTCTATATAAGAAAATGATATCTCTCTATTCACATTTTTGTTCATGTTCCACAGTGGAGTTAGTTCTCTTCATATAAACACTGTACATGTCTTAAATTTATTTCTATTTATTTGTTGTTGTAAAAAGGGTGTTTCTTCATTTTGTTTTCTAGGTGGTTATTGCTGGTATATAAGAAGGTTCCTGGAGTTGTTTGTTTGTTTGTTTTGATACTGATATTGTTATAGTCTTATACTGAACTCTGTTACAGGATTTCTTATTTTCCGGAATCACAATTATACCACCTGGATTAACAAGTATTTCACATAAATTCTAGGTTTTAGTTTTCTATTTTCCTTACATTTTCTAGTAAATGTAGGTACATTTATATCTTGGCTGTGTATGTGTGTGTGTGTGTGTGTGTGCAGGTGCCCTGTTTTTGTTCATGTGTTTGCTTTTGGGGTGGCAGACCATCCTGAGTAATTCTTTTAAAATGAGTTTGTGGGTGGTAAAATTTCTAAGTCCTCTGCCATCTAAAAGTGTGTTCATTTTTCACATGCACACTTGAATGTTAGTTCATCTAAGTATAGAATTCTAGGTTGACCATCATCTAGCATTGCCAATGTGGTACCTGATGTTAATCTGATTTTCATTCCTTTGAGATATGAAAGCTCTTTGGGAACTTTTAAAATTTTTCTTTGTCCTTGAAATTTTGAGGTGTGGACAAAATATGTGTAGATGTGTGGGTCAATTTAATTCATTCTGTTTTACATTTGGTAGGTCCTTTCAACCTAAAGATGAGTGAGTTCCTTAGTTCTAGATTTTCATTTTGTTAATTCTTTTTTTTTTCATTTTGTTAATTCCTAACTGTATCATATATATATAATATATATACACACATATATACATACACATGTATATAAGTTCACATAAATACAAAGTTGAACATGTATGTAAATTTTAATGTGTATATACATAATTATGCATATATATAGATATTAAATATGCAAATAATTTTGTTATATCAAAGTTTAATTTATATATGGTTAAATGCATAGATTTAAGTGTATGCTTTGACGAGTTTTGAAAAATGCATGCTAGTAAGATACAATATTTCTGCTATGGACTGAATTGTGTCCCCTCAAAATTCATATATATTGAAGCCCTAACTCCTAACGTGATGGTATTTAAATGTAATTAGGAGGTGATTTGGTTTAGATGAGGTCAGGAGAGTGGGGACCTCATGATGGGATTAGTGTCCTTGTAATAGATACCAGAGAGCCTGTTTCTCTCCCTCCTCCCCCCACCCCCACTGCTACCCAAGCACATCAACCAAATACCATGTGGGGACACAGTAAAAAATACAACAGTCTGCTCAGGAGTATAGCTGCCTTAAAATGGTTAAGTATTATTACCTATACACCACATCTATGTTATCCTCTCAGCCATTTCTTTTTTTTTTTTTTTAATTTATTTACTTGACAGAGAGATAGAGAGCACAAGTAAACAGAGCAGTAGGCAGAGGGAGAAAGAAGAGCAGGCTCTCTGCCGAGCAGGGAGCCTGATGGGGGCTCTATCCCAAGAACCTGAACCATGACCCGAGCCAAAGGCAGCTGCTTAACCAGCTGAGCCACCCAGGTGCCCCTCCTCTCAGCCATTTCTAAAGCCAAACTCTAAGCCTTTCTTGGCTACCTCCTTCTTACCATATTCTCAACCATTCAACAACCAATGAGAACCTATTTTACTAAGTCTATAATGCACTGAAATAAGCTCTATGGAGACAAGGAAAGACAAATATACACAATCTTAAGCAGCTGATCACCTCGTAGGGGAGAAAAATATGCATAGGGAAATGGTAGCCAAAACTGTCTGATCACTAGAATCGCCTGGAATGGTTGTTTAAAATACAGTTTTCCAGGTGCTACTCCTAGAAGTTCTAATTCATTTGGGAGGTGGGAAGGCAAGGGGCCAAAAAGCTTGGTGTTTCTCAAAAACATCTCTATATAGGAGATGTTTTTAGGAGAACTTTTAATATGTATCAATGTTTTGGCCCTACTCCAAACCAATAAAATCAGGAGGCTGGAAGCACAACTTATTAGGGCACTGAAATCACACATTTGGGCTTGAATCCTGGTTCCACCATTTAATATAGTGTCATTAAACAAGTTATTTAACTTCCATAAATTACAGTTTTGCTTTGTTTTAATCTTCAAATGGGAATAGTAATGCCTACTTCATTGGGTATTGTGAAGTTAAATGAGATAGGGTAAACAATGCTTGATAATAGTAGCTAATATTTATCAAACATTTCCTATGTGACTGACTGACAGCTTACATGAACTAAAACAACTGGTATATTTTTACCTTCATTTTGTCAAATAAAGGCACAGATGCATGGAATAGTAAAGATACAGTTATATGATTAGTAAACAGCAAAGCCAGTATGTGTGACTATCATACCACATATCTCAGTAAATAGTAGACATTTTTATTTGGAAGAATAACTAATTTTCAGCCAATCCATAGTAAATGCCAAATGAACAGAGCTGATACTGATTATGATATGTGTTTTGAGTTTTATTATTTGAGTTGGGTTCTTTTCTTCTAGGCTTTGTCACATGAAATTTTTCAAAATCAAATCCCTGATAAAGAATGGATCTTTTTCCCCCAATACTTTTTAGACAAAGAAACAGGCTTAGAAAGATAAGGAAATGGTCAAGGTTTACATAGCTGGGAAGTAAGAGAAGATGGGATATGAACCCATATTTGTCTGAAGGAATATCTCCCTTCAGATGAAAAGCAGTTACTCTAAGACGGTGATGTAAGTCTGGCCCATGTGTTTGGTGTTTTCCAGGAGACGGTGGAGAGCCACTGAAGCATTTTAAATGGCAAAGTAGCAAAAATCAAATTCACAGATCATTTCACCATATTTACTGTTTGTAATGGCAAGTGTCTGACAATAATCATCATGATGTGATGGAGTAGGTGGATTACTGTTTCACTTATAATCAAAACCCAGAATTAAGCTTCAGTTCAGATTTTTTTTCTATGTTGCATTCCTTTATCTTATAAACAATGAGATAGACTCTTACATTTTCATCAACACAGCTAAGAACACTGCAGAAAAGCTCCATGCCAAAACTCATTTCGATCAGAGGTTGCATCTGATCATTCGTGTATTGACTCCACAAACTTAGATCAAGATGCTATACTAGGTTCAGTGATTGATTCAAAGATGTGGCCCTTGCTCTCTGAAGCTCATGTTCTAGAGTAACTTAAGTACAATTATACATACCTTTGTGGACCTCCACCCTCTTTGTAATTTTAGTGACTCGATGAAGTCCAATCAATTTTCCTTGTTTCAAAAGAGATTGCACAACTCTGTGGAATGCTGTTTACTCTTGGTTGACAACAGAATCAAGGCTGAGCTGCCAGATGGAGCTTGGCACCATTTAAAGTTACCAAGTAGGCCAAAGGTTCTCTGCCACAAGACCTGGTCTTTGCATTTCTTTTCACATTTTTTTTCAACATCTATTGTAGTCTTAAAAATAGAAACACATGCCTCTGCCAGTCCCCCCATGGGATCCCAGATGAGAAAGCTCTGAAGGAGAGTAACAAAATGCAATTTGAATCAAAGTGTGTGAAGCTTCCCAGACACGCCCAGCCAGAGCTAGGAAACAGCTGGGAAGATGCTGACAGCCCACCAACAATGAGACCACAGGATCTGTTGCTGGGAGGGCTTCTGCTGTCATCCTCCACTTACCAGACTTCTCCCTCCTCTTTGTTTTCCACACAGTTTCCCCATGCTAGGATTTGCCCTAAATGAAAAGAAGCTTTGGAGATGGTTTCAACAAAACAAAGTAGCAGCTCCTTACTCAAAACTCAGCGCCATTTATCCCTGTGGCTTTGGCTCTGGACCGTCTACTTTGAGTAGAGCAAGAGCAGGCTGATCCATAGGACTGGAGGGCAAGATACAACAAAGGGTTGTGAAGCTTTCTCTCTCCTGTGATGTTAAACTCCCTCATCCTCTACCTTTGGGTTCCTTTTTTAAAGCTGTCCCCAGGCAAGAAGCTAACAATTGCTAATGCATTCATTGTTTGCCTCTTTCAGAGGTAAGAGTTTAACGGCAGGGCGGCAGGGCGAAGGGGAAATTTAAGGTGTGGTATTTCAAAAAATGGTAAAATGGTGAAGGCTATTTTTTCAACATTCTTAAAATCATAGTATGCGAGTAGCCCTGATGGAAGTGAATGCAAACTGTGTTTTCACTGTGATTTACCTTTACTCTATTCACACATACAAGAGGTCCTGCTGATGGAACTTGATCCCCAGTTGTGATATTGTTTATTTATATGTATTAAAAGAAAATAAAATACCACTCACTAAATGACATTTAAACCCTCAACAACCTGATCCTGGACTATTTTTCCAACTTTGTCTATCACTACTTCCTGAGATTCGGTCAACCCCTCTATTGTTTGTTCCCCATGCTTGTTCCTAGATTATTGCAATCCTAGGCCTTTACTCAAAATGAGAGTAAGCCTGGGACAATGGAAAAAAGCACTGAACTCAGATGGGCCTGAGTAGGAAACATGGATTAAACAAGTTAAGTGATTTATGCAATGCGATATTTACGTAATTTGGGGCTTTTAACTTAATTATCTGTACAGTGAAGCATCCCGCCCTGCAATGTTCTTAGAAGGGTAATGTGGGATATGAAAGGACCATTCACAGATAAGGCACTCAGTAAAGTCATTCTATCTTTTCTGAATATGCAAATCTTATTCATCTCTCAAGGTGGAGCTCAGCACCTTTGGCATAAAGTGTCCATTAATTGCTTCCACTAGGATGCAATCTTTCCCCCTTCTAAACTTCTATCTCAGCTCGCCCTTGTCCACCATATGGTGAAAGTATCTTTCTATTTGTGTAGTGTGGGGCAACAAACTGAGGTTCATATTATGGCATATGTCAAAATAAAGGGCAGAGGACTCCCGTGGGTGGTCTATGTGCATGGGTTGTTCTGCCTGGGAGCTCATGTTTGGACAGAAAGAAGAGTAATCCTGGGCCCTTACCAATTCCCTGCATCTAATTTTGTGTGCTTGTGTTTTCTCTCTTGAAGAGGTCCCCAGGTTGTATGGGTGTTGGTCGCTGCAAAGCCTGATTAGCATCTGGGAAGAAGAAGAGATATGAGGACAGTAGAGGGACCCAGAGCTGAGGAGTTATGTTGTTGAAAGACATCATGAGATTAGGAATGAGTGGGCTATTTGGAGTTTGGATAACAAAGTGTGGCAAAACTTGGGAGTGTGTCCACAATCCATGACTATTCTAGCAATATGAGGATTAGCAGTGATAGAAACAGGTATCCACACTACCCTGGACCAGGCAGCTGGCATTCTCTTAATAGACACTGACATCATCAGCAACTTCTTGTCTCTCAGAGGCCTTCTCTGACCACCTTTTCTAACACCTACACCAGCCCCAGTCTTGTTTACCCTTATTTGAAGCTCCTGTCACTACCTGAAATCATCTTATTTGCCTTTCTTTACCACCATCTTCCCCCACCAGATACACACCCACACACATAAGCCCAAAGTCAGGGGCTTTTCTTGTTGTGTTCTTCTCTTACTCACCAGGAAAAAGGGCACCTGGGTGGCTCAGTGGGTTAAAGCCCCTGCCTTCAGCTCAGGTCATGATCTCAGGGTCCTGGGATCAAGCCCTGCATTGGGCTCTCTGCTCAGCAGGGAGCCTGCTTCCCCCTCTCTGCCTGCCTCTCTGCCTACTTGTGACCTCTCTCTCTCTCTCTCTCTGTCAAATAAATAAATAAAATCTTTAAAAAAAAAAATCACCAAAAGAAGCAGATAACATTCTTGAATGAGGAATCAAAGAATGTAAAGACTTCTAAAGGAGCTTCATGAAATGAAGAAAGGGAAACTAACACAAAAGGAAGGTTTTGTATACACCTCATAGTAACTGAAGCTGACAACCCAGTTTGTGAACACATGGAGAGCACTCTTTTGGTTTTCCTAGAAATGTTTGAAAGGATGCGGGGTCTAGAATTCCCATGGGAGTAGGTGGGAGATTTCAGTCCTCGTTGGCTACAGGGGACTGAGAACAATTAGGTTATATGCGTACTCGAGTTATTTGTATGGATCTTATCTTCCCTCTTAGCTCTTAGAAGTTTGGACACCTCAAACTGCCTAAAGAACCTAATACAGAGTCTTGCAAAAATTAAGGAATTACATTTAAATTAATTAATGAGTGAAAGAATAAGAGATGATCTCATCTTGTTCCATATAAACAGTCTGTGTATTACAAAAAAAAAAAACAACAAAACAACAACAACAACAAAACATAATAAGCCAGAACTGTTCAGCCATTAAAAGCACTGGAAGTTTTCAGTTTACTCTACAGTATAAAAGATTTCTATTGGAAACTCCTACTAAGGTATCCATTAGAAGGTAGGAAGTCCCTTGCTGTGAAGTCTTAAACATCTCTTTTTGCCACAAAATGACATGGTCCACAAACTCAAGTAAGTATAGCTGGTAACTTAGCAACCACAAATATTTACAAATATGCAAGTCAGGGCCTGTCAAAATATCAAGGCAATTATTGGCAAATTGTATACCACGAAAATGCTTTGCAACCACACAAAATGAGCCCTGTTGTGGGTGGTTGCACTTAACTGCTGCCTAGAAGTGTCTCTCAGTCTCTTGGGTTTTGTTGGGTTGGATTGATGTGACATAAAATTACATTGCAGGCTAGTGAATGTGTAGTTTACCTTATCATGCTCTACCACCAGTCTTCCATTTGGGTGTCATGCTGGGTTCGCCAAGTTAACAAGCTGCAGAAATCAGAATCATTTACTAGATGGTCTCCCTCAAAAGACAGCCAATAACTTAAAAAGAAAGAAAGAAAAAAGGCAGGGAATCTGGAAACTTGTGGTAGTCTAGAAATCTTTAAAAATTCACTTTTATGAACTACTTTTGTAAAGGGATTTTTATATTATACACCTTTAACATTTTTCACAATTAGTCTCAAAGGCTCTCTTAACATCTATCTGAAAGTGAACGTATGTGCTTTTTTAAAAGAAAGACAGGAGGGAAGGAGAGAGGGAAGGAGAGGGAGAGAAAGAGAGAGAAAGAGGGAGAGAGAAAAACAGAAAGGCAAAAAGATTAAACATATGGGCACAACGAGTAAGAGTTGGTGGAAAAAGTAATACTAAATGACTCATCCTTTATTTCGTGAATCTCAATGATGCCAAAACAGGCAGGCAAAATAATTGCATGATGTTCCAATTAATACTTGAGCTAGAGACAAAGGGATCAACTGAGTTTCCTACGGGCCTGATTGAGAGGGGGAAAAAAAACATCCTCAGATGCATTACAATTAGATTTGAATGCAATTTTATACTCTCTACCCCTTACAAAAATTTTAAATTTAATCTCTAGAAGATCTCAAAAATAAAATGTATTCTAATTCTCCTTCTGCTCTCTTGCATCTCCTGTACAATAGAGCTTACAGTTGGAGCCAATTTATTTTGCCTTTCACAGTATTTCAGATTCTTGGAGAGAAGAGGTTTTTTCTGCCAAGATTCACACCAAAGCAACTTGATAGTCTTGCCCAAGAAGGATTGAATGTGAAACTAGACGGCAGCGAAAATTGTGCAATGTGCCCTTCTCTGCAGCCAGTCAAGTGCAAAGAAATCAGCGTCGTTGCGCTTGTGAGGCTTTTCAAATGTTCAGAGAAAACAGGCAAGCACGGGGCTTCTGGCCTGCAGCATCGCCCCACTAACCGTTTGTTTTCTCATCGAAAACTCTAGGGGGAGAAAGAAAAGGCAAACACGGCCATCCCACCCTTCCTTTTAAATGGGGTAACCACGCCAGATATTCTGAGTAATTTATTCAGCCCAAGGCTAATAAGCTGAACAACTTGTTTTGGCTAGACATTCCTCATCTCCATATGGAATTGCTTGTGTGAGTTTTTGGACTATTATGTGGTCAAAGGGAGGATGTTAGACGAAAAAAAAAATTCTCAGCACTTTCTTTTTCTCTCCTATAAATCCACTTTCAAGGCTGAAATAAACTGCATGAATTGCCCAAATCCTTAGGCGGGAGACATCACAGAATATCGCATACGTACCATCTTTAATAGATTTGAAGGCATGCCTCTTAAATTGGGCTAAATTTGCTAATAAATCCACCATATCTAACCTTGCCTACTCTGAACCTACCCTGGGGCCTTCCATATAAAGAAGGCATATTTTCACTGAACCAAAGTAAATCTTAATTACATATTTGCTTACCATGGAGAGCCATTTGGCTTCTGAATGGAAGTCTGTACCTCACAAAAGGTGGAAAGTGGGTTGTCACGGTATATTTTACAGAAATCTATTAGAAGATACACATAAAAAGGAAAAAAGAAATCCCAAATTTTCAGATAAGGTTAGATAATTTCGAGATTAGCAGACTTGGTAATTTGCCATTCTTAACATCCCGTGTCTGACCGGAGAAATGTATTAAAATATTCTCGGACTTTTCTTAAAGTAGCAGATAGGGTCCGCCCTCAACAAACTAATTCAGTAGTTCTTGAGTGAGTCTCAGTTTTCCCTTGTTTCTTAAAGGTTCATCTATGGTTCTGAAAGTTACTTCAAAGACCAAAGATTTGAAGGTTTTTATTTCTTTTTTTTTTTTTAAGATTTTATTTATTTATTTGTCAGAGAGAGAGAGCACAAGCAAGCTGCAGGCAGAGGCAGAGAGAGAAGCAGGCTCCCCGCCAAGCAAGGAGCCTGAGGTGGGACTCGATCCCAGGACCCTGAGATCTTGACCTGAGCTGAAGACAGCGGCTTAACCGACTGAGCCACCCAGGTGTCCCGAAGGTTATTATTTCTTAATATTTACTTATAGTTTTCTAACAAGGGGTTAATCTGAAAGGAGGCTCTGAGATGAGTCAGCAGGCTTCAGTAAGAGGCACTGTTCCTTTACTTATGTAGTCATCCATTCAGGATATAACTTTAAGCAGTTGTTACATGCTAGTCACTGGACTAGGTGCTGGGGATATAAATGTGCATAATTACTGCAATCATGGCATCATAAAGTCCATTCCTATCGTGTGGGAGCTTTGACAATTCAGACTGAGTAACAGCCTAGGATACCAGCTTCCTAGAGAGATTGCAGAGACAAAAGGCCACTGCTATACATTTCGTCTTCCCTTAAAACTCAGAAAAAGTGCAAGTGAATGGAGAACTCATGAGTTGGTGTCCAAACATCTCTTTTTTTGTGCTTTGCTTTTCAAATTATTTGCATGAAATATAACCTACATAGAAGAAAAAGTACAAAACTATTTATACAAGTTAATATATAATTTTAAAGCAAACACACATAAACTCCATACAGGTTGAGGAAGAACATAATAACCACCATAGAAATATCTCCTCCCTGTGTGTCCCTTCAGAATCAAAACTCCTTTTTCCTTCTGAAAGTAGTCACAACCCTGACTTTTGAACTTGATGTGAACAGACTCATACTGTAGAGTGTCTTTGTATTCGCTACTTTTTGCTTAACATTCTATTTTTAAAATTAATCCATGATGTTGCATGTAGTTCTAGTTTGCTTATTTTCATTGCTGTATAGTATTCCAGAGTATGAACTCTGGAACACAGTATGAAATCATGGTTTAAGACCATGATTTTTTGGGGGCACCTGGGTGGCTCAGTTGGTTAAGCAACTGCCTTCGGCTCAGGCCATGATCCCAGAGTCCCGGGATCGAGTCCCACATCGGGCTCCCAGCTCCATGGGGAGTCCGCTTCTCACTCTGACCTTCTCCCTTCTCATGCTCTCTCTCACTCTCTCACTTTCCTAATAAATAAATAAATAAAATCTTTAAAAAAAAAAAAGACCATGATTTTTTTTTAACTACTCTTCTATTGGTAGACATCTGGGCTTGCTTCTCGCTTTCTGGCTATTACAAATGTTGCTACTAACAGTAGACCTGTTGGGTTATAGAGTATGCTTACAGCCAACTTTAATATATATTACCAAACTGTATGCCAAACTAGGTGAATCAAATTTCCACTCTGACAAGCAGCCTGAGAGATCCTATTGTTTCCTATGCTCACCAACCAATCGAACAGTACAATTCGTTCTCTTACAGAGTCTTCAAGGGTTGTGTAGTTTTATTGTTCATATTTAGTTCCCTAATGCATTGGAAGTTTATTTTGTTTATGATATGAGAAAGGGTCTAATTTCATTTTTTATATGGCTACTCAGTTCCCAAAGTGCCATATGCAGAGAGGCCTTTATTTCTCCACTGATCTACTAAGCCATATCTGTCACATATCAAGTGTCTGTGTACACATGAATCCCTTTCTCCCACCTCTTCTTTCCAGCTAGGCCGTTTCACAGTTGGTGTAGATTTATTTTCAATCTCAATATCTAGAATACCAAGTACTACTACCTTGTTTCCCTTCTTCTAAATCTTTGTTATGCTCTTAGCCCTTTATATTTCCATATGCATTTTAGAATTAGCTGTTGAGGGACGCCTGGGTGGCGCAGTTGGTTAAGCAACTGCCTTTGGCTCAGGTCATGATCCCAGCGTCTTGGGATCGAGTCCCGCATCGGGCTCCTTGCTCCGCGGGGAGCCTGCTCCTCTCTCTGCCTCTGCCTGCCTCTCTGCCTGCTTGTGTTCTCTCTCTGTTAAATGAATAAATAAAAAAAAAACTTTAAAAAAAAAAAAAAAGAATTAGCTGTTGAGTACCAAAACAATCCTACTGGGATTGAAGTGAGATTACACTTGATGCAACCGAGGTACACTTGTTTGTCCAACTCAGGGCAAATCTAGGAGCCCACTTCCACTCCAGAACTCCCTATAGGGATTGGCCAAGGACTTTGTTGTAGCTGTTCTACTATTCGCCCTGTTCCTTCCAATCTCATTCCTTCAGTCTCCCATAGCTGATGACCCGGAGAGCACTCTCCAATAAACATGCTACATACAAATTTGTCTCAGAATCTACTACCCACAGGATCCAATCTGTGACATAGATTAGACACTTAATCTAGACTTGAGTTTTTTCCAGGCTGTCATGCTCTATTCAATTCTAGAATCTGTGGAGTTTCTGAACACTGACAGTCCCTCAGGATATGCTACACAATATTGCTCCTGAATAAGGAACAAACTTCGCAGCAAAACAAGATGCACCATAGGCCACACTCCATGGCCTTTACTAACATTATCATCGATCTCATGGCACAGAGACTGCTTAGACAGAACAGAAATATATGCTCCAAGCCAGAAACAATATATGATGCTATCTCATTGACAGCCAAATCCAAATACCTAGAAACCAAGCAAAGGACATAGAAATTCTGGCTCTTGCCCTCCCAAGTGACGATTCACTAACAACCTTTTACCCATCTTTCCAACTCTGGGTTCTACTGGTTTAGAGGTTTAGTACAGAGATGTATGCTTCCGCCATGAAGCATCGACAACTGAATGATAAGCTAAGACTGCAGTCTAGCAATTTTGGAGCCTTCGTATCAAAAGGTGAGCAGCAACAAGAAAGGATTACGGTATTGGCTAGGTGATAATCCGAACTATGAAGGGAAAAGTTCTGTAACTGCCATACAATGGAAAGTGTTTGGATGGGACCGGCAGATTTCAGAAATGCTTCTCCTATGACAACACGTAGTGATAAGAAGTCAGTGAAAATTACTGCGACTTTAAACAAGCAGGACTATCATGCTACCATACCCTTTAAATATACAGTTTTTCTGCTCAAGTATTCTGGGGTCACTGTTTGTTGCTTGGAACAAAAATTTTGGCCACTACAAAAATGTGCATACTAGCAGGAGAATGTAATGGTTTAGTGGGTCCAAAATATGACAGCGATGTAAACTTTTCCTACTTAATTCAAAGAATAAAATTCTTTAGGTTAAATATATTAGATGTACTAGAAAGGCTGAGGTTAAGATCACTATTTTGACCCTAATAGTCCCTCTCTAAAGCTATGGTCCCAGAGCGTTATAATTTGTCCAAATTCACTTCCATCCTCAAGCATTCTCCAACATGTCTAGATGAAATTCAAGATAATAAAAATCATTTTTGTAAATTTAAAAATCATTTTTGTAAATTTACTACCACTTGTCCTTTCTAAGTTCTCTTATACCTTTATGTGGTAATTAGAGTGTACAGTAGAGTGTATTTAAATGGAAAATATGTCAGCAACCGCACGTGAGCAACTACAATCTTCATTTTTTTCTTAGTGGCAAAGGTTTGCTCAGTATTTACTGAAACATGCAGATATCAGATAACTGTCTCATGTCCAATAACCATCAGTAACAGAGTAGATTATCCCCGTGCTAATCATTCTATTCCCAGCCAAATGGTTTGTTAATTTACCTGATGGTCAGTGTTCTGATTATGATCTCTTGACATATGTTTGAATTCAATGAAATTCTAATCACCATTATACGTTAGATAGTTAATTTACTAAACATGTTGTTATAAAATTTCCCACTCTAAAGCTCTATTTTCAAGTTGGTAGGTCAGAGGTGTAAGGTCTGATATTGGTAGTAGATAGTCTAAATTTAAACCAAATTGATAGACTGGATGTTGATAAATCATCAGGATCAAGTGACCTTCGTCTAACAACTTTGGGGAAAAATTCACAGTGAAATTAAGCAACTAATGGCTAGATCTATAAGCTGTCATTCTAAAGTCTCTAGGCCGGAGGTCAGTCAGATTGTTAATGTAACTCACACCTTTCAGTGCATTCTGGAATGTTAGCGCTAATAAGCAATTTCATTAATGGTACTGTTTATAAAATAAATACATAAAAATCAAGCAGTCTCCTACTATATCATTAATAACCAGGTACTCTAGTTAATAGGGGTAATATTAGCAACAACAGCAATCACTTAAAAATAAAACAAAAAAATGAAAAACCTGATGGTCCAAGGAATTAATGGAAAAATTATAGGAAAAAATTATAAATGTTTCCTGAGAGATAAATATCATTTAGAAAAGAAAACAATGTTTCCAGATGTCAGTTTTGAAACTAATATATAAATATAGTCCAATTCCAAACAAAACATAGTAATAATTTTTGATGAACTTTTCAGGGTGGATTCTTTTTTCATAACAATCTTAATGACATATTTTGCATATCATAAAGTTGACTCATTTTCAAGCACACAATCTAATGATTTTTAGTCATCTCATTGCATGGTGAAGCCATCAACCTAAATCAGTTTGAAAATATTTTCATCGCTCCAAAAAGCTCTCTCATGCAGTTAATTCCCCTTCCCACCTCAGCCTCCAGAGAACCCCTAATCCACCTTCTGTCTCTTTAAATTTGCCTTATCTAAACCTATCATATAACTGAAATCATACAGTTGTTTCTGGCTCTTTTACTTAACATATGTTTTTAAGGTTCATCTTTGGTGGTGGCATGAGTACTTTATGGCTGCCCTTTGTTCCTTTTTTATTACTAAATAGTATTCTATCATAGGAACATAGCTGTTAAAATAACTGTGAGGTTACTGGTGGAAAGACTATGTCAAAAGAGACAAAACATTTTGAAATTGTAAAAGATGAGGGAGTCTTATCCAAATAATATTATAAATCTACAATAAAATAAAAATGTGATATTAGTACAAGAGATGACAGATGTATCAGTGGAGAAAATTACAATAGTTAGACCTAAAATGCAGTATTTACAAGAACTTAATATATTGTAAGAGTGATGCCTCAAATCAGTGAGGAAGAGAATTCATTATCCAATGAATAGTATTTAGACAACTGGCCAAACATAAAAATAATCTTAAATTCTAACTGCACATCTGATACCATACAATGAAATTAATCCCAAATGGTTTAAAGATTTGAATGTGTAAAGTGAAACCATAAACATACAAGGTGAATATTTATAGCCTTTAGCCTCACAGGAAAAGTAGAAACC
>CM052797.1:56464842-56571968 GCA_028533885.1 Nasua narica | reverse complement strand
ATTATTTTTTTTTCATCCACTTCTCTAGTCCCAGTTTTTTTGGTGTCCCTACAACAAAACTCCATGTCCCACTGTTGGGCAATTCCTGACCCATCTTGCTTTTACTCAAGAGTCTTGGCAACAAGTCAGAGGAAGTCTTTACCCTTCCTCCCTGTTGTCCTTGCACACAAAGGCCAGAGTTTTTCTAGAGCACATTTGTGGATAGGCGGGATGGGTTGAGAGCAAGAGACAGTGGGTTCGGCTGCTCTCTGTGATCTGGACTTTGGCAGGGCTCCCCGGTGTAAGGCATTGGCCTCGTCAGATTTGCTAGCCTCTGTCCTATAGTTGGAGCTCTCAGGGCACATTTCCAGGGCTCTCCTAAATTAGAAGGCAGAAAGCAGGGCTCTGAGGCCCTGTGTAAATTCCCCTCAATATATATATATATATTACACCTTCTATATCCATTCATGTATTGATGACATTTGTGCTGCTCCCATAATTTGGCTATTGTGCATAATGCTGCAGTAAACATAGGGGTGCATGAATCCCATGAATCCCTTTGAATTAGTGTTTTTGTATTTTGGGGGTAAACACCCAGTAGTGCAATTACTGGATTGTATCATAGTTCTATTTTTAACTTTTTGGGAAATCTCCGTACTATTTTCCACAGTGGCTACACCAGTTTGCATTCCCACCAACAGTGCATGAGGGTTTCTTTTTCTCCACATCCTCACCAACACTTGTTTCTTGTATTATTGATTTTAGCCATTCTGACAGGTGAGAGGGGATATCTCGTTGTGGTTTTGATTTGCATTTCCCTGATGATGTTGAGCATCTTTTCATGTGTCTGTTGGCCATTTGAATGTCTTCTTTGGAGAAATGTTTGTTTATGTCTTCTGCCCATTTTTTAAATTGAGTTATTTGATTTTGGGAACAATGATTATTTTTAATAAAATATTATTTAAAAGCATCCTAACTATCTTGGAGAAGTCATTGGAATCATAAAAAATAATAAACTTAATGAGAGTTGGATTAGAAGTCTAACCAAAACCTTCCACTGGATATCTTATAGGGTATAAATAGACATATAAAAGAAAAGGAGATTTATTTACATTTTCAAAAAGATCGAAATAGAATTGTACACCCGTGATCTCATTCTCATCTCTTTTTGCTTCTTTCCGTAAATGGCTTCTACCCCACCCCCACCCCCTTGTAGTTTTACTGTATTATCTCCATCATTTCTTTGCTCTCAGTTTACCAGTGATGAATTCAATTTCCCTGCTGAGAAAATGGTAAGAAGAAATCTTTCAACCCCAATTTCTCTTAGATTACTGCCCTCTCTTGTTCTTTTCATCAAACTTCTTGGAAGAATGTGCTATACATTCTGCAGCTTGAATTTATTCTCAGCCCATGGCCGTCTGGCTTTAATCCCAAATACTCTGATGAACTTTTTTCACCAAGCTTATAAATGTCCTTTTAAATGCCAGATATGTTCAGAAAGCTCTATCCAGGCCTCCAGAGTAGAGACCTTGTCTTAGACATTTCAATTCCCCTCAAGCCTCAAGCACGGTCTTTTCCTTTCTGGTAAATCCACCCCTGGTGCCCGGCACTGTTCTGATTACCAGAGATACAAACCAGCAACAGAGTAAGAAAGAAAGTGTCCTTGCTCCCATGGATACTTCCTATTTAACTATCACAGAGCTCTTTTGTTTTACTGGAATTGCCTTCAACCTATCCCATTGTCGAGAAGATTAAATGAGATAGAAGTAAGTAAGCACTTGGCAAGCAGACTGTAATTCAAGAGCTCAGTAAATGGTAGCAAATATTCAAGTTCCGAATGTTCAGTAGCTGCTATTCCCCAAAGCAAGTTTGCTTCTCAGGAACTGAAGTTGAATGTTTGTATTTCAAAAATAGGCTTTACGTGGGGAATTACACTTTGTCGCCACCTTCATGATTGGCCCTCTGTATTTTGGTTTCAAATCCTATTAAATCAAGGTTTTCTTACGTTTCAGCAGAGTTAGATGCTGGAGCTGTAGAAATGAATGATAGATAATCCTTGAGCTCAATGAGCTTACTGTCATGTTGATGGTAAAAATAGAATTATAATGCAGTATAAGACACGTGACTATGAAGTTATTAATCTTGCGGACATGAGCTGATGCTTACGGTTTTTCTTTTGTTTAGTTTAAAGATTTATTTATTTACTCATTCTTTCATTCATTCATTCATTCATTTATGTGGGAGAGAGAGAGAGCACAAGCAGAGGGAGGGACGGAGGGAAAGGGAGAAGACCCCCCCCCAGCAGGGAGCCCTATGTGCAGCCCGATCCCAGGACTGCAGGATCATGACCAGAGCCAAAGGCAGATGCTTAAAAGGACTGAATCACCCAGGCACCCCACTAACGCTTAAACTTTTAAAATCAAATGCCCCCCGCTCCCCAACCCCAATATGCACATACACAGAGAAGCCACTCTATCTATGTAAATAGGCATAGACATGATGTGAGCTAAAGACTATACTTAGTCCAGTACCTTCAAATAATATTTGGAAGAATCCAAGGTGTAAACAAATGTACTTCTCAAACACTTCTGCATAAATACATTTCTCTCCAAAAAGAGCAAAAGAAATTTTTATCTAGGATATTGGGTTACTAATACTGAAAACAACTAGATTTTTTATTCAAAATTGCAATTCAGAAGATATATATAGAAAGACTATGAAAAATCACAAATATCCATGTTCATATTTGTAGAAATTGAGATACCTTGGTTCCTTCAGTTTTTGAAGGTTTTAGAGAAGCAGAATTGGGAAGGATTCTGTCTGCTATGTCTGTATTCAAAGTGAAACATTATAACCTATTTAACACCTAAACAAAAGTGTATTTTGAGACCTGAATAATTGAAGACACATAAACCTAAGCTGTTTTTGTTTTTTGAACTCAGTAGGTTCAATACTGTTTGTTCTAGAGAGAAAAGGGAATTCTGTCTCAAATCTTCATGACTATTTTATATCTGGTCAGAGAAATCTGTTACTTTCTGGGCCTAAGGCTGAAAATAAGTTTTTCTTCACACTCTGACCACCAGATGACAAGGAGACAAACAAGGCTGTCATTTGGCAGATAAAACACTTTGGCAAAATATATGCGTGTGCAAGTGTATGTGTGAGCACATATGTGAGTGAGTACATGCAAGTGTGCCCTAAGTAATAAGTCCCTGAAGGCAGAGGCTGGGTCTTATTTTTTCTTATATCCTCAGTACTTCTCTCAAAATAGGCCCTTACTGAAAGTGAATCAATAGATTGGCAGAGGGACAGATGAAAGGAGAATATACAACTGGGGTGTGTGGCGAGCAAGATAGAGAACTCCGTAACTTTGATATGAGGTAATTAAACCACATGTGGGTTTCTTAATAAAAGACATAGGCCAAAGAATTTAAAAAGAGAGTGAGAGAGAAACAAATGTTTGTGTTACCTCCAGGAGTTTCTTCAAGTTTGCAACACTGATTAAATCAAGCCATTGCGGGGCGCTTGGGTGGCTCAGTGGGTTAAAGCCTCTGCCTTCAGCTCAGGTCACGATCTCAGGGCCCTGAGATCGAGGCCCCGCATCAGGGTCTCTGCTCGGCAGGGAGCCTGCTTCCCCCTCTCCCTCTGCCTGCGTCTCCGCCTACTTGTGATCTCTCTCTCTCTGACAAATAAATAAATAAAATCTTTAAAAAAAATTTCAAGCCATCGCCTTTCATACAGTCATTTATAATTCTGGGATGACTCTTAACCTAGTTTAAAAATGGGTACCATCACTGGTTTCCATGAATAAGGTTTGAAAACAAGCAAGCCTTTTTGTTGAACAGATTTTATTTTTCACTATGGTTTCCCCTTTCTCCGTGTTTGAACCTTTCGCTCCTGTCCATACTCTTAACTTTACAGAGATGGCAGGAATTTTAAAAACAAATTTATAAAAACAAATAAAAAATTGTTTACTATCATCGGTATGAATTAACATTTTTTAAAAAACACTAACTCTTTGGCCACTGAGCCTAACAACATCTACTAACGTTAGTTTCAACTTGATTGTCGTCACTGACTTAGAAGAGAACTTTTCAGAAACAATGGCCAGAAATGAGGAGGAGGGAGGACAAAAAGATAGGAAGGGCTGTGGACAAGAAAAAATTGGGAAATGCCTTGAGTATTACTCAGTGCCCATCTGTGGAGCATAGCTCAGTGATATGCATGAAAACACGTGTAGCTCAGGGTTATTAACGAGAAAGCAGTGGCTCTTTAGGATCCCAGCCGTAAATAGCGTGGAAGAGCCGGCCTCACTGTGTATCTTCCAATGATCATTATCACAACATACGATGCTTTTAAAACACTCAGATACCAGTGGGGATTTTCAAGATTTACATGAGAAGTATAAGCACAGAGGTAGCGAGTTTGCAGTGACTCCCAAATCCAGTGAGTTTGAGTTTACTGAGTTCCATATGCTCTATCTACAAAGGTTGCTCGCAGCGCCATTTCTGCCCGAGTAGGCTACAGCTGTCACAAAGCCTCCGTGACATGTCATTGTCTTCTGTTATCAGCCTTGCTCTACAGCCTGCGTCCCTGTATCAAAAACCACCTTCTCGGTTTGCCAACATGGTCATCAGAATAGGCGATGTTGCCTTAGTATCTCTTTTGAACCAAAGGGAGAGAGAAAAAACAAGCTATTATACATAAATGTTTTGGCTTGGAGACAGAATACTAGCTCAAATAAAATGTCACTGCAAATAGCACAAATCACTGTAAACAAATACTGCCTCCACGCCTGGTGTAAAACATCCACAGATAAGACTAAGACTATCAAATGCTGCTTTGGGACATGCTTTTGTCTCCTTCATCTTTAAGCTCAGAGCTCAATCCAATTATCCACGAATTCCGGTTCTGTTCCTGATTTATGTATACTAGGGTTGGAGGGTTGTTGTTTCAAAAATATTTTTGGTATGACAAGTTGAAAATTTTAGCTCATAAGCTAAGATTACCTCAAAATAAATATGTTAAATTAAATCCACAAGATATGAATGCAAGCACTCTTGGCATACGAGTAAGTTAAAATATAATTCTTCATGAGGAATTGACATTATTCATAAGATTCTTTACATTCTCTCTCACCATTTATTTTGAGAATGTCCAATTTGTGCATTTTTCATCAACTTACACTGTTAAGTGTAAAGTGTTTCCCCAGAAAAAAAGGATTCCTGAAAGAGTCTTGAAATTGCCTTCTGTAGTTTCCTTCCTCACTGTAGCTAACTATAAAACCCTTACACTGTGTAACTAAAATGCTAGATTCTTTCCATAATTCATATTGATTTTTGCATAAAATGCCTATTCTGAGCTCAGAACTACATAATCAAACACAACCATCAGTTTGTGATGCTAAACAAAATTATCCCTTTGGGGGGATTTATTCACACCTTCTCTGGAGATAAAGGGGAAAATAATCATCTAACTTCCTGAAACATTATAGTTTTACATTAGATAAAGCAGACACCTCTATCTGGAGTCAATTTCCATGTCAGGTAAATCAAATAGTCATAGCTCCACAGTGAAGAACTAAATTTCATCTGTAAGTCAAATTTCTAGACAGTTCCTGAGGCTTTTAAACCTTCCAATACTCAAAGGAGGTGGTCATGAAAGAGCTTATGAAAAGTGATATTTTTTCCAGGGAACTTTTATCTAGTATTAGCCAGCCGCTTTCACCCTTCATGTTTGTCCCTCCTCAAAACAAATCAAGACTGCCAAATTAATTTTTGACGGAATTCATCTTCTGAGAAGGTATAACCCCCAAACGCTATCACTTCTTTCCTTTCACATCCAGAGTTGTTGGAGAGCAACACATAGGCCCATCTCCTCCTCAAACTCTCACCCCTACCTCCTCCTCCCTGGGCACACCCACATTGCCCTTTTCTCCTCTTCTTAGTCCTTGCTTGGCTACTTGCTGTGGTTTCCTCTTTCTGAAAACTTTTGTCCACATACATTCTGATAGGGCTTAATCCTGCAGTTCAAGTCTCAGCTCAGACGTCCAGCTTGCCAACTGGCCTAGCCTAGCCACCCATCAAAAGTGGCTTCATCGGAGATTTCACGTCTCATCCCTTTGTTTCACTGGCTTTGTAATATTCTCATGATCTGAAACCAATTTGCCTATTTCTTTGTTTATTATCTGGCCTCGTAATTTCCCATTGGAATATGAGTTCTAGGAGAAAGGGGCTCTTACCTGTGCTCTGTTGCATTCTAAGTCACCAGCAGTGCACAATATATGTTTAATAGACCAGAGACAAAGGCAGATTCTGTTGTGTCTGTGAGAAAAATATCATATCCTTAGGCTAAATCTCCTTCTCTCCAACCTCTTTACTTCCTCACCCAGATCAGGAATTTTTATCTCTTTTGCTAGCCGAATTGCTCAGACATCCTCGAACCACCTGACTTTCATTTAGTCTCCACAAAATGAATACTCCGTCCCAACGAGGCATTCCATCACTTCCCTACCAAATTGATATTCCCCAATTCCCTGAGGAATTTTCCCTGCCTTTCAAGGAGTGCACAGTGTCGGCAAGGTTACTAAATATGAATGCAAGCACCATCGCTGATGACTTCCAAATATGGCATCACAAGAGCCCCAGTGACTTGTCGACATGATATCATATCTCCCGGCGGCTGGATTTGGGTTTGTTAACTTTAAAATGAGAGGCAGGTTTAAAGATTAACAATTTGCTTGGATAAAGGAAAAGGGAAAAATATAATTAATCATTTGCCTGTCCCCCAACACTAGTTTACAAAACCGTGGTGCAACTTTATTGAGCTCAAAATTGAAGGGTGGCAAGGTTAATATGTAGCTTTAGACCTCACGGTTTCATTAACAAACACATTACAGGCTGTAAAGCTGAACTGACATTAATGCTAGGCCCAAACAAAGTAAATAATTACTGGCTTGGCAAATGAGGAAGTACTTGCAGAGTTTGTTTACATTGGGTTTTTGGAAAATTCATGTTGGCAACAAGTCAAATACAGTTTGACTAGTAATTGTGACAATTGCTCACAGATGCTGTTGGAAGAACAACAAAAGAATGGATTTATGGCTTTTCTCTCCCCCTACATTTTACCCCTTTGTTGCCTTTTTTTTTTTTTCTTTACCATTTTGGATCAATAAAGAACTTGCAGCCACAAAGATAAGTGGGTTACATGGCAGATGGGCCTTGGAATGTTTAAAAATCTCATGTTGCATTTTGTCTCTTGGCCGTAGATTGGAAAAGACACAGCTGCATTCAAGCTGCAGTCATAAAATCCATGCTCCTTGAAAATGCTTATGGGTCCCCTTAATAGAACAGAGTAGAGATGAAGCCTGTTTAGAAATTTTCCAATAGAAAGACTCGTTTGTTTTGTGCTGGGGCACTGTTAACAAGCCACTGAGTTCATAAGACTTAAGGACAGAGTTCTGGCTGAATAGGATCCATTTCATTTTCCCTTGCTGGATTGGAAAAGCATAAACAGGAATCAAGGAATAAAACAACTCACCAAACTGGAAAATAGTTCGGCAGAGCAATTGAGGTCTGTGACATATAATTTGAAACAATTTTGGTATCCCTCATCAAAGATCAGCATTTTGCCAACTAAAAGCTAATATTTCACACACACACACACACACACACACACACACACACACACCATTCTAGTCCTTCTAAATACTTGAATCTAAATCTCTTTATTCTTGGAAGATAGGATTTCAATGATTTTAAGTATAAATACAAAGTCTAGATCTTTCTAATTCCATTTCTACTAACTTCACTTGGTAAAAACCAGAATATCCTGGGATTTTATAGTGCTTAACGGAATTGTTCAACAAGAGAATCTAAAGCCTTCATTATTATTTAAGTGCCTTATCTAGATCCATGATCTTTGTGATATCAAAGCCATATCTATTGTCTATTCCAACATGTTGTTCTATCATTCTTTGAATCATGTTTCTCTTAATACTCCTTTGGGTGATCATTGCATAAAACCTAATAAAAATACATCATTATCTACTAAATAACTGAAGCAGAAAGGAATATATGCCCCAATAGGCCTTGCAACCACTTAAACACAGTGTTCATCTATCAATACCATACTCAATTCACATCATCCAAGCGTTCAGATTTTTCATACTCCTCACCTTGAAACCATAAATATGCCTTAGAAGGAAAGCACTTGCTGTGAAACTTACCAGACTTCAGGTGAAACACCACTTGTTATATTTTAAACTCTAAAATTTCCTAACTCCGGACTTTCTCAGTGCCAAGACTTCTCTGACCGTGGAATTTGGAGACCAAGGGCAAGGCATAGGGTGAGGTTGGCTGGCAGCAAATTCTTCAGATTTTGCACCAAAGTCTTTGACTCATGTCTGAATTATCATTGGCTCTTAACTCATGGCTAGGGACAAAACTTCTCTGATGTCCCTAACTACACTTGACCAAACAATTACCAGTGAAACTTTCTTATATCTTTTTTAAATTATAGGCTAATTATCAATGGTAATAATTCAGGGTAACATTCCACTAAATAATGTGTCTGTCACACATTACCAAGATCATTATAACGGCCTCTTCACTGGCTTGTTTGCCTCGAACTTTTCACTTTTCAAATCTTTCTCCCACATGGCAGTGAACCACAGATTTGACCATGCCATACCATCACTCGGAATTCTTTGAAGTCATCTTACTGCCTGTAAGATGAAGACCAAACACCCACAGATGTCTTTGAATGCTGACACAATCTGACCCCAACTTAGCTTCAACTGTCTCCGACCCTACCCCGTTGCCTGGTTGGCTTGTGCTCTTTTCAGGTCTTCTTGGCATTTCTGAAAAATCCTGGCAGCCTGACTCACTCTCAGGCAAGAGAGTGACTGCTCTTTAAGGCTTACTTTTGGGTCTTTTGTCATTGGCCTTCTTTTGCTACCACAAAAGCACGATGTCCTTTTACTCAAGAACTGGTAGGCCACTATAAACATTTTGAATATAATTCCAGCAAAACTCCTGGAACTTTATGTTAGTACTTACATCATAAAGCCAGATCATAAGGTATAGAACAAAACAAAACAAAACAAACACAAACTCCCAAAAAACAGACAGCTGTACCACATTAAAAAAAATCTTGATTTTTTTTTTTAAAAGAGCAGTTTTTACAGATTTGGAAATATGCTGACCCAATCTCATCTGTTGCCTGGTCACTACCTGAAGCGATAATAAGACTAGACTAGAAAATTGAACTAACTCTCTCTCTCTCTCTCTCTCTCTCTCTATATATATATATATATATTTGACAGCCATAAAATCAGAGAATGTTACCTGTCTCCCAGGGTAACATTTGTCGAGTCATAAAACTGACTCACTGACTGCATTGAACTTATACTGTTGAATAACATGCATGGAGGGAAACCAGAATTACAACCACATGTAAAAATGGATACATTAGAGGTGGATTTTGGAAGAGGTAAGAAAGAAATAAAAGGCAGTTATAAGGAGATCACTTAAAATTAAGTATGAATGGTTTACACTATTGATTAAAGTATTTTTGAAATCCATAAAGGAACACTTTGCACCAAGTAGCTTTCAGAAACCTTAAGAAAGACCATTTGGTTCAGTTCAAAGAGCAGAAGGCTCTGTCCCAACAGGTAAAGAAAGTGGTTCCATTTCCATTTTAAAAGAACAAAGTACCTCTAAGTTCAGAGTCTAAAATCATATTAATGATCTACTCTAGTCAATTTTTTTTTTTGAAGAAGCAGCAAGCTATGTTTGGAAAAATGTAGTATTTAAATTAACATTAAAATTTACAATATCTTGTTATTTATTTTATTATATATCTCATATCATCTATGAAATTTTAACCTCCTTAAGGGATCTTCGTATCACATAAATCCAAAATTTGACACTATATCAAAATACTGTAGATACTATATACTATATCAAATACTATATCAATACTATATCAAAATACTAAAAATACTATATACAAAATTTAACACTACTTTGTACCAGGGATATTTTGCATATTTGCCTATTTTGAGTTGGACTACATTCATTCAAGAAGTCTTTTAGATCTTCTCAAACTTTCTGATTCTCTGATGTTTTGCATTTCCTCCTTTCAACTAAAGCATATGTTTAAGAGGTGAGCTACCAATGGTTGTATGGATGTCTCTCAACCATGCTACTGGGAACCTATTTGTGATAGCTTTACCATATCCATTTGACAGCAAACAAATCAAGGACAATAACTCTAATGACTTTCTTTTTAACTTCCCAAAGAGCATGTTTAACACACATTCTTCTGACTCATAGATTTAACTTACACAAGTCACTACCAGGACTGGCCTTGAGATAAGCAGAGCTGATGAATTAATAAAAAGAAGTATCAGGGGAGAACAGTGGCAAAAGCTTCCTGCCCCAAATCTATTTTAAAGACTAGCTACATGGTTATAAAGAATATTAAAATGAGAGCTTGCCTGTTACCTGTTTGGGCTGAAACCCTAGAGTTAGGAAATCTATGTACTCCTACATTTAAAATAGCATGCTGGGCCGTCACAGGCATTCACGGTTGGAGGAAGCTGGCTGGGTGGCTCCTAGGGACTACGCACACCAGGAAAAGCCCGTACCTCCCCAGTCTAATGAAGCAAGGCAATGGATGAGGGCTGTGGTAAGATGTGACCTCAGGGAAGGCTTAGGTTGTCCTGGATGCTGCCTGAGAGGAACATCAGCAGGACAAAGTGAACTCAACAAATAAATTTGTGCGAGCGGACTTCTGTGAGTCCGGTACCAAGTCCTAAGCAGCTAGCAGAGGCTTCAGTACCTATGCTGGAAAAACTCAGCAAGAAGTCTTGGGAAATGTGCAAAAGTGTGTGTATATGTATGTGTGTGTGCATGAATCTCCAAAAAGATCCACACAGACTCATGAAAGAAGGAAAGAATTGTTTTAAATTTTTCATTTAAATTCAATTTAGCTAACGTATGGTGTCACATTCGTCTCAAGGGTAGAATTTAGTGATACAGCTGTTGCATATCACACCCAGTGCTCATTATATCAAGTGCCCTCCTTAATGCCCGTCACCCACTTACCCCACCCCCTGACCCACCTCCCCTCCAGCAACCCTCAGTTTGTTCCTTAGAGTTAAGTGTCTCTTATGGTTTGCCTCCCTCTCTGTTTTTATCTTATTTTATTTGAATAAAATTCAATGAAACTCAAAGGGTACCAATGCTAGTTTACCAACCGTGCCAGTCAAGCAAGACATGTTCTGTCTCTGACCTCTCTCCCTATTTCAAATCCTGGAGAAGCCAAAGGCACCATAGGGTGTTGGGAACAAAGTGTGGAAAGGTGAACTGAAACATAGTTCAAAGTTGAACTGTGTCTAGCCTGCGCTGAGGAAGCAGGGAATTAAAAAAAATCTTAATTTGCATGAGAGTTTGAGTAACATTAGAATGTTGGTTTTTTAATGCATTATTATTCAAAGAAAAACAGTTATTTCCAGTCAGACCAGTTCCTCATCACATGGGGATTCTGTGCTCCTCCGTGTATATTTGTAAGGGTTAACAGTGTGAAAAGAGATTGGGCAACACAGGGTTCTACATATAGTTTTTTTTTGTTTTTTTTGTTTTTTTTTAGCTGTACAGTTCTTATTATCTTTTCTACTTGGTTAAAACTGTGGGAAGATATTTTGGTGCATGTGTATAGAACCTATGTTTTACCCTTAGCCTCAGGCACCAATATGGCTCAGGGATCTGAGCTTCATAGATCTGTAACTTCTACAGTCAAGGGACACCATGTGATGTAGGTATTATGTATTCCATAGGAATTCCATAGAAATAGGAAACTCCAATTCCTATACAGGCATCTAGGTGGCTCAGTGGGTTAAAGCCTCTGCCTTCGGCTAATTTTCTCCTACCATTAGGGCTACACAAGGGTATTTATTTCCGGGGTCTCCTAGGCAGGACCCATGACATCATCCAGAGGCCCTGAGAGAATAGCATCTAGCACATCGAATTCTGATGAAAGGAAAGTATCCAGAATCACTAAAAAGATCAAGCCTAATCAGCAGGACTGTAGACACCCTCGACCACCCTGAGCAGCACAGTGTATTAAATTCCTAGAAAGGGAAAGGCAGAGGTAACTCCAACAATAGAGACAGGAAGATGAAGCATGGAAAAGAATTTTGCCGAGGTCACAGTTTAGCTTATGGTCTTCCATGCTAACTCCTTCCACCGCAAAGGTAGATTTTCATTTGTCTATTTGTTTGATAATAAATTGACAATTCCTGCACAGACGTTTTTAACATCCTTTCAAGTTTGATCCTTTTTTTTTTTTTTTTTTTGGCATTTCCTTTGTGGAGGCTGGGATGCATTTCATAGAAAGAAATTAAGAATATGTTGGTTTCTTATTTGTTTTCCAGATGGAAAAAGCCCAGACTCTTATAATATAAAAGGATCTTTTTAAAAACCACCACTCAGATATAAATTACATCTGTTGGATCAGCATCGTGTTGCTATGTAGTTGATAAACAGAAGCTGACTTCATCACACATGGTGGTGTCTCTTCAGATGCTAGCTCTGTACCTCCAAACGGTGCAGTATGTATAAGTGTTTATACGACTTCTTTTGGATCTGTTGAATCAGCTCTTACAAATCTCCTGTATGGTGAACACTCCATAGTGAAGCATAGGATTATCTGGTCCACATTCTTTCCAAATTGAAGGGGGCCTGAGCATGGTGACAAAAAGAACTTTAAGGTAATTCATGTCATAAATAACAATATACAGGCATCTAGGTGGCTCAGTGGGTTAAAGCCTCTGCCTTCGGCTCGGGTCCTGATCTCAGGGTCCTGGAATGGAGCCCCGCATTGGGCTTTCTGCTTGGCAGGGAGCCTGCTCCCCCCACTCCCTCTGCCTGCCCCTCTGCCTACTTGTGATCTCTCTCTCTCTCTCTCTCTGTCAAATAAATAAATAAAATCTTTTAAAAAAATTAAAACAAATGACAATATATATACTACTTCAAGACAGCCAGCCTTCTCGGCAGCAACTCAGCACTGACATCTAAGTTTTCAGCTTTACCATATGGAACAGATCTCTTCTCAAGCAAGGGTCAAATCCATAATAATTAGGTCGGTGCTGCTCATTTCTTCTTCCAACCCATACTGACCTCTTGCTGTATAGATTGAGAACTAGCTCTAATTTTAGGTGTCCATGAAACCTTCTCTCACCTTCTTTTACGCTCCTTTGACCTCTTTAATATTCCAAAGCTTCCGTAGCAGAAATGCTCTTGCAGTTTCAGGGATCGACAAATTTTTTCTTAAAAGGGACAGATAATAAGTATTTTAGGCTTTGTGGGCAATTTAGCCTCTGTAGCAACTACTCAACTTGGCCATTGTAGTGCAAAAGCAGCCATAGACAATATAAAATGAATGAGTATAACTGTGTTTCAATAAAACTTTATTTGCGAAAATAGGCAGTCAAGGTGGATTTGGCCCCAGGGCTGTAGTGTGCGGTTCCCTGCTTTAGTTTATAGCTCTAAACTTGGTTAAAATGAAGAGGCTTGCGGAAAAATGCTCTCTAACTACCAACCAATTTTATTTTCTTTATCAAGAACTGATTTTGACAAGGAGATGACTATTCAGAAGGTACTAGACACTGAGGAAAGAATTTTTTTAGCTTTTCTTTTTAAGAAAGCTCTATACTTTGCTTGCTATAAATTGTCCACAAGTCAATTTTTAGCTATCATTTCTTAGTATGATACCATCTAGTTTTCTAGATGAAAACAATAAGCCAGAGGTAGAAAAAATTATAAGGACTCATTTAACTGAAAATTTTGAGATAAGTTGAAATTGATAAAATGGCTAATAAAGTAGTAAATGGTACTAAAATATGGTATCTAGAGTTTAGGAAGTGATAGTCCCTACATATTTATACCTATTGAATCTTTAATTCAGTTCTGGATATCAAGGGTTTGAGTATCACTGACAAACTAAAACAGGTTTGGAAGAGAGAAAAAGTTGAGTGACTTGCAACATTATTGTGTGAAGAACAAAGAAATTAAAATAAAATTTTATTTAATAAAAATTTTTTTAACTGAAAATTGTTCAGTTAAAAAAAGAGAAGACTCAGGGAAAACAATACTTTTCTTCATATATTTGAAGGGCTGCATTTAGAATATGAAGTATGTTTCTTTAGTATGATCTCAGAAGTAAAAACCAAAAAGATAAATTTCCAAGAAAATCTCAGCTAAATTTTTTAAAAGGATTTTCTAAGAAAATTGAGGATGGAAAGGACTATGTTAGAAGTGGTGACCTATCTCTCTCTCTCTCTCTCTCTCTCTCTTTCTTTCGAAATGTTTAACCTTAGTATGGTGGGCATATAGTTCAGGGGATTCAAGAATTAGATGGGTCATTTGATTAGGTCAATGATCACTGAATAGAAATTTCATGGACTTGGAATATAAAAATTCTATAGAAACTGAAAAAATGCTAACTTTTTGTAATGCCAACTAAAAACCTTCAAACCAAAACCTATGACCAGTATCATTTCATAAAATAAATTCTATTTTAAATGAAAACATAAGAATACATAATATTAAAATTAAAGGCAGTCTTCAAAAATAGACAAAAATTGTAAAAGGCATAGATCCTAACTTAATTGGACAAAATTTAGCTAGCTAAATCTAGAGATGACATGAGTTTTATTTTTCTCATTTTGATACAAAATGGCAAAACCTCTGTTATGGATTAGCATGAGTTCCTTGATCATCATTTGGGAATTACTGAACCTTTAAAGTCCCTCTCCATTTTAAGACCCTGAATCTTTGAGTGAACACAGCAATACCAAAGTATGGATTTTGTACTTCCAGGCACATAACAGAGGTGAAAGTTATTTTCAAAATGTTCTGCCATGTGAATTTATTCTTCTAAATGACTTCATTTACATACAAGTGGCAAAATCCAGGGGCGCCTGAGTGGCTCAGTGAGTTAAAGCCTCTGCCTTCTGCTCAGGTTATGATCTCAGGGTCCTGGGATTGAGCCCTGCATCCGGCTCTCTGCTCGGCAGGGAGCCTGCTTCCTCCTGCCTCTCTGCCTGCTTCTCTGCCTACTTGTGATTTCTCTCTGTCAAATAAATAAATAAAATCTTTAAAAAAAAAAACAAGTGGCAAAATCCCATACCATGAGCAAAGCATAGCATTTACATTGTGTTTTGCCACCCTTGTGGTAATGAAACTAAAATACAAAACACCATAATTTGATAAATAATAGTTACATACTAGTTGTTATGGTTTATATTATGTTTCTGGCACCCCTCGCCCCATCAAAAAAAAGCTTAGCAAATAATACATTAACTTTGATAATTTTAGAAGCAAAAAGAAAAATCCAATGGAAATATGAAATGAACAGTGGGCTTATCCAGGAATTTTTCTAATAAAACTTAATCTTTCAAGGTAACTTAACTGAATGACTCAATCGGTTAAGCATCCAACTCGATTTCGACTCAGGTCATGATCTCAGGGTTGTGAGATCAAGCCCCTTCATCAGACTCTACACTAGGGCATGGAGCCTGCTTAAGACTCTCCCTATCCAGCTACCCCCCCATCCCCCACCTTCCTTCTCTCCCTCTCAAAAAAAAAAAGGAAAAAGAAAAAGAAAACTTAACCAAATTATATTCTCAGCTAAAATTCTAAGAGAAGTTAAAAATAATGTTCAAAAGATCCAGACTCTCATAAAACTCTGCCTCAAGCAATTCTGTCCCTTTCCTTCAATTTTCCTTCAATGGACATACATTGTATGACTCTTTGTACAAGTTATTTTGAGAACTATTTTTGTGAATTCAATACATAGCTGGGTTTCATTTTGCTGCTGATCAAACCTGTGTGCATGCACACACACAAACACACACATACACACACACACTAGCCCTCATAAGAGTGAGGCATAGTCACTAGTGAGGGGCAAACACTCTACCAGCTTCCACTCATAGCTATGTCAATGCACATAAATTCTAATTTGTAACACCCCTGCAGTTCCATTGTATGACTCCATTAGTTTACGCATGAATTATTCACACAAGATACATCATAATGACATCAGAACCATCCATGATATCAATTCATACTATTATAAAAAGGTAATCTTAACTGTCCAACACAACATGTGTTAATTAGATCTCCAAGAAACTTTGCTAGTCAATCACCTTCTTAGAGCCCAGCTCTGGCCTCACCTCCTCCAATAAGCCTTTCCATCACTCTATCCTACCTCCATACCTTTCATTTTTGTACTATCCATGGAATACCTGACACAATTTAGTAGTTTAGACTACATTTCTTTGTATTGTTCTTTTCATTGCTTTGCAGATTTAACTCTTGTGTCCCTGAATAGACTGATTCTTAAAGGATGAAACTACAATATATGGTTCTTTTGTGACTACTGCAATACTTAGCAATTGACCTGATTAACTGCCATGCAAACAGACACAATTCACAAATTTTTAGCTGCTGGGTTACTTGTTTTAGCAGATTCCAACTTCTTGAATAATCACCCAAGTTTTGGTGGTATGGTTTATTATTTTGTCATGAAATGTTTTGTCTTTTTTATGACTCAATTCTTTGAAGAAATAAATGGCATATTGTGTAATATTATTAAAAGCATGATTGTTGTGAAGTTAGGAGAAATATATGTAAATTGTCATGGCATGGTAAGTGACACATAAACAATGTATCATCACCATTATTATTTTTCCATTCTCTAATACTTCAGGGCATGTAACAGTGGGCAATTATTAGCAGAGTACTTATAATGGAAGAGTAATTTATAAGAGAGACTCACATAGCTCAGACTCATGCATTCAATAAGTACTTAATAATTCACAATTCAACTCTTTATAACATACATACAGAAACATGCACGTACTTCTAATGCACAGCCCAAAAGCCCAAATGTTCACCAAGTGAACACACTCGTGTAACCAGCAACCAGATTAGGCAACAGGGCATTATCAGTATCCCAAAAGCCCCTCTTGTGCATCCTCCCAAGTCCATACCCATCCCCCCTATCAAGTATAATCAGTATCCTGCCTTCTTATAGCATTGATTAATTTTGTTTGTTTTTAAACTTTACATAAATGGAGTTATACAATAGGTACTCTTTCATGGCTAGCTTTTTTCACTCAGCTTAGTGTTTATGAGACCAACGTATACCACTGCAAATAGCTGTGGGGTTGGTTTTATTTTTCATTTATAATACTATTTATTGTTCTACTCTATAAATATACTACAATTTACTTATTCATTCTATAGTATGTGGGTTGTTATAAATAGTACTGTTTTGGATATTATTATGTCTTTGGGTGAACTTATATATACATTTCTACTGAGTATAAACTTGGGGAAATTAAATTATTATATTCTTATTTACTAGATAATGTAGTTTACTAGGCTTAGTTTTAGGAGAAATTGCCAAATGGGTTTTCAGTTTGCTTTTGTCCATTTACACATCTACCAGCAGTGAGTAAGAATTGGAATTTGTCCACATTGTCACCAATTCTTAACATTCCCTGTCTGTATGTTTAATTTTAGCCACCCTGGAGTATGTGTAATGGTAGCAAAAGGTAATTTATATTTCCATGGTGACTAGTAAAACTGAGAACTTTTACCATCTATTGGCCATTCAGTAATCCTCTTCTGTGGGTGGCTAGTCAAATATTTCGCTTATTTTTCTAGTGGGTTGTATCCCTTTCTTAAAGATTTAGAGATATTCTTTGTATGTAATGTAATCACTGATCTACTTAAATTTATATCTACTATCCTGCTATTTGTTTTCTATTTGACCTACCTGTTTCATATTTATTTTTTTCTTCTTCCCTTATCTTCCCTTGGGTTAATAAAAAAGTTATTATTTATCTGACTCCATTAATTTCTTAGTTATTCAAACTTTTATTATCCTTTGTGATGTTAAGAGATTACAATATACATCTCTAACCTAGAACAGATTACTACAAAGTACTGTTCTTATCTCTTTCCCAATAATACTCGAACTCTGGAATACTTTAATTTAGTTTTTCTTCCTCTTTTCCATTTTGACATTTTGCTGGGACATTTTTCTGGGACATTTTGCTAAAGGCCTTCCTTTAGTATTTGTTTTAGTGAAGATCTGCTGGTGGCAAAATCTCTCAGCTTCCATTTTCCTGAGAAAACATTTCACTAATGATCAGACTGTCTCTAATTTTCACTACCTTATTTTCACTTATTGATGGTTAGTGTATTCTATTTTAAATTTTTTTGCACTATTGCGGGATAATTTGACCCTTTCTTCTTCTGGCACTTTTGGTTTTGTATCAGCTTTCATCGTTAATGTTGAGCAGGTCAACTGTGACATTATTTAGTGTCGTTTTTCTCTGGATACTGTTAAGATTTTTCTCTGTTTTTGGTTGTCAACTGCCTAATTAAAGTATTCCTAAATCTTGTTTTCTTTGTATTATTTTGCCTGTAATTCACTGAGCTTCTTGAATTTGTGGGTCATTATCTCTTACCAGTTTTGGAAAATTCTCCCCGTTAGCTCTACAAGTGCAACTTCGACCTCATTCTTTCGCTCCTCAAGCAACCCCAATTCATGTATGCTAGAGCTCTGGATGTTGTTCTCAGTATTTCTGTGCTCTTTTCTGTATTCTCAATCATTTTTCTTTCTATGTTTCAGTTGGGATATTTTCTACTAAGCTGTCTTCTGGTTTTCGAAATGTCTTCTGCTGGTGAATATGAGGATGAAAATGTAGTTTTTGAGTTGATTTTGGATATTGTGATTTTAGATTTGAAATGTCCATTTATTTTACAGATTCTAAATTGTCTAGTAAAATTCCTCATCTTTCATCTACATTTTTTTCATCTTTTACCTACTTCTTCAAACTATTCATCTTTGTCAACTTTAAAGTTTATGTCTGCTACCTGCAATATATGGGTTACTTTTGAGTTTCTTATATTCTTGTACACTGATTCTTCTCTTGAGTTTAGGTCTCATGGTCCTATCTTTCGGAAGGCCTAATAACTTCAGATTTAATACCATAAATTTGCATCTAGACATGGTAGGGACTATGGATGAGCTCCTTCTCTGGAGTTATTGAACCCTTTCTTCAGCTAGACAATGTGGAGGCTTATCAACAAAATTCAATTAGGGAGTGAGTTGAATTCAGTCTAATTTTAATTTACATTTCTTCTGTATGTGGCATAGTTCTCCATGGCTCTCAATGAGAGCCTGGTGTGTTACCAGAGCCCCTTTCCCTTGCGGGAAATGATGTTTTTGTCTCCTTAAAGAAAGAATGAAGAAAACTCTACTCTGCTTTTCTATTTTCTACCTAGCTATTTATCTCCCCACATCCCAAATTTCAGAATTCAGCAAATGTCTTAAGGGAGAAACTGACCATGAATTAGAGGTCTTGCAAGTTTCCAATTTTGTTAATACAGTCCTGCAAGAATGCCAAATGCCCTATTGACTTCTGAGTCTGGCAGCAGCTGCTCTCTGCCTGGGCAAAGCCCAGGAACTCAAATTTCTTGCTCACACTCCGAGTTTGCAAATACAACCAGAGTAAAACTACAAAATGTCAGCTCATTACTCCATGGCTCTCCCCTTTTCATATTCTTAATCCCCGTTTTTCATTGCTTCAATAGCTGTCTACTACTATTAAACATATGATCCTTTAATTAATCTATCTTTTCTAGCTGTTCTCAACGGGAGCTTTGGTATGGCAACAACTATTCCATCTTACTCTCATATGAATGTCCATATAATGATGTTTTGATTGGATTAAAAGAGCTCTTTATTAACATGTACAATTGTATTTGAAAATTTGACAGATAATGCCAGCCCATATGAAAATAAAATTTTAATGTAGAATGCACTGTGACAGCAAAGTATTTTCTTTTTTTTTTAACGAAAAATAATTTGTTTCAAAATTGAAAGAATATTAAAAATTAGTATGATGAAGCCAATATTTCAATTTTTAAGTTCTATCGTTATCACCCACTTATACAATAGTAGCAAAAGCATTTATAGAGATAAATGATTATTTGGTGGGAAGACTATCTTCTGAATTTATGTCAGCAATTCGTCTTTTCTGGGTATTTACTAAGCTGTAGATTGTGCTGAACTGGGCATTCTTAAGTAATAATTGAATGGGTACAGAAACATTTTTCAGAATGGTACGTATAATCAGAAATCTTGAGGGAAGAATATTAATTTATTGTTTTTAAAAACACATTAACCATGGCTCAATGTCATTCAAGTACATATAGAGCTTTGCTTCTTAATTTTTTTCCAGTATTTTTGTAAGGTCTTTATTAAATTTTATATTATGATCTTAGTTAAACTAAATTTGAATAGATTACATACAACTTCAATGCCAAAAATTCTGAGATCTAAATCATGTGGCAAGAGATCTAGTTAATGACATGATGGTAGTATCTGGCAGTTGATTCAAATTTCTTAGTATACCATGTTAGTCCTGATAAATAAACAAGCAAAATGTTACATATTTATTTTCCTAAAAATCTTAGGCAGATTATGAAGGGTACAAATTGAACATTGAAGATATAGTGAATAACTCAAATGGAACTGCCGAAGCCAATGGATCCTTAGCTAGATCCAAAGTTTAATTAGTAATCAACTTTTTCTTGGACACCATGATCCAATAAACTCCTCTGCTCACACAATTGAATTTTCTTTGAGTTTCTGTCACATAAAACAAGCAGGCAAAACCAGAGGTGATACAAGAAAAATCAAGATCAAATGTCCAAGGAGGAAAAAGAGACTATATATCAGAACCTAGAGACCAATTACAAAGAATCAGGCAAAAGCTGTGATAACTTCCAGAATCCAGAAGGCCTTAGAGCACAGGTAGATGAACTGGGTTTGCCTGTGATTGAAAGAGAGGGTGAGATCTATTGAGGTATAGATTCAGGGACTGCTGACCTCCAACCTTCCTTTATTCAAAGGACCTTTCCCCTTCCAAAACTGAGAATCCCCTCTGACTGCGACGAGAACTTATTCAGAGGGCATTTTGTCTAGATATTAATTCAGTTTTGGTTAGCATTTGCTCTATCTGGTAATCTTCCTAACCTTAGTTTGATTGCTGGCAGAAAATTCTAGAAGGGTAGGGATAAGGAAGGGGGATAGACATGGTGAGAATCAATATTTTGTTGAAAACATTTTGGCGATCTTAAAGACCACAAAATCATTGGTTCTACTGTTTTCATTTTCTTTCTCAAAATATTATTTTGCGGCTGTTACATAGATAGAATACCCAAAGCAAGAAGCACAAAGATTCTAAAGAGAGAATCATCTTCACTGATGTATTAAGATTATTCTAACTCAAGCTTAAAAAAAAAAAAAAGAATTTTCCATAAAGTTAATTGATTTAATCACCCCAAATTCTAGAACTGGCAATGAAAATGTAGGCTTGGCTGTTCCATGTCAAAATGGACCTTTAAAAACTATTTTCCCATCTAACAGTCACCAAACATTTGACTTTTTTTTAAACCACATTAATATATTTATATCAAGCCATTATTTCTTTGTACTGTAGCTTCTCCAAAAGCACACAGAGTAAACAGAGGAGGAGATATATTATAGTGTAAAGATTACTGTGTTCTACTTTTTATCTGCCATGGATTAGCTCTCTGGCCTCAGACAAGTTATTTAATCTCTACAAGTCTTACTATCCTCTTCTAAATAATGCAGAATTTGATATCTGCTCCAAAGAGTTATTTTAAAGATTATTTAACAAGTCTAAGGTGTTAATACAAGACTACAGGTAACACATGCTCAATTACACTGCCCCCCTTCCCTTTTTCTACAAACACGCTGAGATAGCTTTGTGGTATGACATAGATACAAGAAAACCGCCATTAAAATGTGTTCTATTGCTCTTTAGGTATAAAATTCATATATTTGTAAAATTTTGACATGTTATCTAGCAACACAACAACTATGAGGAAGAGAAGATTTGGGAAATAGGACAATTTTCAAAAATAATCTACCCATCAGGAGGTCTACAGGTCCTACATAAATGCCATGCATCATTCATATCTACGACTTTCTAAATTATAACACTAATAGTTAAACGTGTATTATATGTCAAACACCATGCTACATCCTTTAGTTAAATTAGCTCATTTAATACTTATTGCTATGAAGAAGGTACTATTAACTAGTCCCATATTACAAATGAAGAAACTGAGCTTTAGAAATGGTAAATAATTTTCCAATATCACATGACCACTAAGTAGCAGAGCCTGGGTTCAAATCCAGGCAGTCTATCTCCAGGGTCTGGTGTTCCTTACATTATGCCACTGCCCACAGAACAAATCCTGGATCTTCCCAAATGCCATCCCCAAAGCCACTGGCAGACACCCATACCTTTGCTCTTGTTTGTTAGCTGCATGAGCCATGTATGTGGTGGCATTAAGTCCTCAAATCCTCTCGTAAGAGAAGATTTCAGGAGATATCATCAAGGAAAACGAGAGGCTGAGAGGAAAAAAAACAGGTATAAAACAAAGGTGAAAAGGACAGAAAATGCAGGATCTGCTTCCCACAGCATCGTGACTTTTTTAAGAGAAAGGGAAAATCCTGAGGCCCAGAGAGGTTAAGAATATCATCCCAAGTCCTGCCTAGTCAGAAATAATATCTGTGAGTCTGGTATATTCCACTTGAAAGTCATCAAGTAGACAAATCCATGCAGGCCTGGTGTGTGGTACATTTAACGAAGTTCTTCGACTCTCCTTGCTGTGAGCTATGGAAGTGGGGAGGGTTTATGATAGAAACTGATTAACTGAGCATATAATAGTCTACTAGGTCTATAGAATAAATAATGGTTCTTAAACCTACAGAGTATAAGTAAACCTGGGGAAAATCTGAAAAAGATCAGTGGATTGCATCAATGTCAATATCCTGGGGTGATACTGTACTAGAAATTTATAAGATGTTAACCAACAGGGGAAACAGGGCAAAAGGTGCACAAGATATCTCTGCATTATTTCTTCTAATTGTATGTTAATCTATAATTGTTTCCAAATAATATGTTCATAAGAAAAGTACAGGTTCCTGAATTGAAATATAAGATAAATACTAGTGGAATGAATGAGTGAATAAAAGATTGTCAGGTTATTTTGTGTTAAACTTTAAGGCCACCCCATAAAAACTTGTTTCTTCTCATCTTCCCTTTAGCATCATTCCCGGGCTACCGGCATAGCTCTCAAATTGGTCTCATTATTTGCAAGTTTTGTTTTTTACATGGCTACCAGATTTCTCATTGTTTTACACAAGTTCGATGACTCTTCCTATCTCTAAAAGCACCGATAATTCTTCACTGTCTACAGAACAAAATTACTTTAACTTAACATTCAGACTTTCTATCTTTCTAGGCCCCTACCCCAACATTTTTTTATGACTATCTACTCCAGACAAGTAAATCAACTTCCTGTTGCAAGTGTATGTCGTAACCTCTTTGCTTATGTAAGCTTTCCATTCCAATACACCCTCATTTTTCACCGACTCTGCTAAGTGATCTTGGGGAAGCCCCTTGTTCCCCCAGTCTTAGTTTATTCACCAGAAAAATGGGTATAATTACAATTACTTCTAGAGCTTCATGAGGAACAAGATAATATATTCAAAATTCCTAACACAGTGCCTGGTACCTAATATGATTTTGGGAAATAGTCATTTTCTCATTTCTTGCCCTGTAATCAAACTGATCACTACCCTTTTCTGCCCACTGGGGTCCTTTTCTCAGTGTATTTTATACCTTCCATCTTCCAATAACTTCTCTAAATCTCTTTTATCTTTTTAAATCATTTATTTAGAAAAAAAATGTTGTTTGAGAAAGAATTTTCTTTGAAGCATTTTGACACCATCTTCGTTTGCAGTAAAACAGCTCAAACTCACACCCACACAGTGACAGTCCATAAAGTGAAAAGTGCCAGCACCCCCCTTGAATTGGAATCTGATGGCAACAGAAACTGCATATTCGTATGTTTTCTCAAGCAGGTTATGGTTGCTGAATGAATAGCACTAAACAAACTTAAGAGAGCTACTCAGCTTTCTAAAATTATCATGTGGCCTGCTTTGGGACTCTTTCAAGAGATAATAAGGTGATAAGACCTACATGAATTCAAAGAACAGTTCAAACATAAATGGTGCCTGAATGAATGAAGGAATTGAGATCTTCTAACATAGGAGCTATAAATCTAGATAAGTAAACTAATATTTGATTGTCCTCTTAAGAAAACAGGCCCAAGACAGATGGTGATCCTCTCTGCTCCCCTTTCCAGATCATCATGCTCATGTACTTTCTCCTCTCCTGTGTGAGATGGCAGGATGTTACTGTTGTGAGCTCCCAACCCAGATATCCCATGGCTTTCTGGGAGGCCAGAGTCAAGAGGAGTATAAAAGGCACGGAGAAACAAAAATGACTACAGAGGGGTTTGTTATTTTTTAAAAAGCCATTTATGATGTCCTGTAACCCAGGAATGGAAAGATGAACTGTGCTTCTGGAAGGAACACTCTGCAGTAAAAAGGTTTTGACTAGGGGTTGAGAGGCCTGGGTTTTACCACTGGCTTTGCCATTTCCTGATTCCATAGCTCTAGGCATTTCCCGTCTCCTTTCTAGGTCTCAGTTCCTTCCCTCACAGAGTCAGGGAATGGGACCAGCTCACCTCAAGCCTTTCCAACACTGACATTCTCTACCTCAAAGTTTGGCCCCTTGGTTCTTTTGCCTATATCACCTGAAAGGTCAATTCTAGTTCATGAGAGAGAAAAATAAGGAATTCCTCATAATCTTAGTTACAGCCGTAATAGTTGGAAACTGAACTGAAAAGAGGATGAGAAAGGCAAAAAGGAGATATGAGGCAGGCATGGAGTGACACAAAATGGAGCATAATCACTTGCACGTACTAGACCCTAGGAATGTGTGCTCCTCTCTCAAAGAGTTGGAGGGCTCCTCTGACAGTAGGATGAGACAAACAGAGATATCCTGCTTACCGGCTTGGAAGAGGAGACAGGCTGTCTTCCCAAAGCATTAGAAATGACTAGGATGAAAAATGGCCTCAAGCCTGGGGAGCTGAATGAAGCAAAGTTAAACTGTGGTCAAAGAGGACCTAGGTGATTTTTCCCTCCTTGTGATGTCTAGGAAGAGGCTGACACTATAGATTGCTCATTTACTTGGTCACATTTTGAGAGTGTGTTTTCTCCATCAAGGCATTTAGAAAAAGAAGATAAGTCATGATGTTTGATTCCTTTATGATCTTCAGTGCAGCACTTGCTCAAAAATAACAAACTCCCCATCCTTTCAAAGAACTTAATTTTGTCAGTTTCTTTCTTTTTCTTTCTTTCTTTCCTTCCTTCCTTCCGTCCTTCCTTCCTTCCTTCCTTCCTTCTCTTTCTTCCTCTCTTTCAAAACATCTTGGTGAGAACTGTGGGAAAAAGATTATCCAAAGGAACAGTGGATGGCAGTATTGGTTTGTATCTCTAAAGCAGAAAGCAATGAAAAGTACTATTTTTTTAAAGAAGAAAAGGAGCATATACTCAGTCTATTGAAAGAGCCTCCCATGGGCGTGGGTTTAAAACCATGAAAAGTTGGTGTTTGCAGTTTCAAAACCTGATTAGGCAACTGTATCAGACGATTTGAGAGTATTTCATGGAAGAAATGTGGATGGGGGAAATGATGGCAAGAGCAAGAAACAATGGCCTGTTTTAATTCAGAGTTTTACATAAACATCTTCAGAGTAATTAAACAGTAGTTAATATCTAGAACTAGCCAGTCAATAGCCTATCACCAAGAAACACACGGGGCATTCAACAGCACAATAGCAATCATACGCTGTATGCAGGGATAGAAGAATTTAGATTAAAAGAGTGAGAGGTCAGGATGAGAAAGAGAGTAGGATGGAGTACAGATAGGCAGCTTATTGTGAATTTCATTTTTAGTGAGGAATACACTTGTTTCGGTACTTACATAGCACCTGTTACCTTAGGAATGGAGATTATTCTTTTCACCTAAGTCTTCTCCTTTTTGAGTGCCTCACATGTACCTTTGTACCTTTGAACACCGATTTGTTCATGCATGTATTCCATCATTCATTAACAAATATCTTTGAGCATATATGAAATGCAAGGTAGTACATATACAGATGTCCTAGGAGGGGAAATAGACATGTAAATAGAAAAATGTCATGCAATTTGGTAATAACTAAGTGGTTTATTGAATAGTTGTCTCAGATAGGTGGATGGTGACAAGATATACTTTTCTTCCTTAAGACCATTGCTCCCTGCACTGAGTCAAGTCTCCCTATCTGGTAGATATATACTAAGGCATGTCTTGGGCAGATCTCAAAATCTCTCAGGCACTTCTAGTTATTAAAGTTGCAATTTTTCATTTTCAATTGTTATCCACTTTAAAACTTATTTTTGATAATATTTATTTATTTATTAAGATCATTTATTTATTTAGAGAAAGAGGGAGAGTAAGCAGGGTGGGGGAGGGAGAGAGAGAGAGAACCTCAAGCAGACTCTGTGCTAAGTGTGGAGCCCAACCCAGGGCTACATCAAATGACCCTGAGATCATAACCTGAACTGAAATGAAGAGTCCGACACTCGGGGCGCCTAGGTGGCTCAGGAGGTTAAAGCCTCTGCCTTCGGCTCAGGTCATGATCTTAGGGTCCTGGGATCAAGCCCCGCATGGGGTTCTCTGCTCAGCAGGAAGCCTGCTTCCCCCTCTCTCTCTGCCTGCCTCTCTGCCTACTTGTGATCTTTCTCTCTCTGTCCAATAAATTAAAAAAAATCTTTAAAAAAAAAAAAGTCTGACACTCAACCAACTGAGCCTTCCATTACATTTAAAGGTAGTGATTTACCCAGTTTAGGCCAGCTTTATGGCTGCAGGGACCTAAAAAAGGAAATAGAAAGTCCTTCTTCTTCCTCCTCCCTGATCTTATTGTGGGGAGCGGTAGGATGTCTGTCATCTGCTCTGGGACATATCCTGCATCCTCCATTTTCCAGGCCTGTTCTATAGTTATCTGTCTGGACTGCCCATCTCTGTTCTTCTAGCTGTTGTGAATCTCTATCTGCAGACATCCTCCTCTTCCAAATGTTCTAGGTCTTGCTCCCATCAAAATACCACACAACTTCTTCTTGAGTCCTCTGTCCAGCCTCCAGTCCTTTGCGATGCCCAATGACCCATAAGGAACACATATACTTCCGTGTCTGATAGAGGCTGCCTTGCCTCTGTGCCCCTGCTCTGTCATCTCTCCCTACTTACTTTTGTCCCGCCCATGTAGATGCAGGGCAAATGACCAAGCCAGCTGCCTAGCCAAATGACTAACTGAGAAACAAGATTCCAATCTCCCTTCTTGCAAGCAGCCTCAATCTTTGGGAACAACTTTCACATAGTTTTACTTTATAAAGACTGCTTCTCCAGAAGTGATGGTAGGATCTAAAATGGAATGAGATGTATAAAGTGAGGCTATGACAATGAGAATGGTGACCTACTGGATGAGGAATAAGAAAGATGTCTCCGATGTTTCTAGCAGTAAAGATATAATGGATAATGACATCATTCTCAAGAAAGGGAAGAGGGCACAGGAACATGTTGGGATGAGAACGTAAGACATTTAGCTGTGGACATAAGATGATGGATATACAGACAGAAATGAACTAAGTCAAATGTTAATTAGAACTAAAAAATAAATATAAATTACATCATAACTTAGAAGAGATTCCAAACCTGAATGGAGAACCTAAGCTTTGATGAATATGCCATGAAGAAAATGCAAAAAGAAGAAAGTGGGTAGAGTACTGGTTTCTGAAAGATATTCTCGGGATATCCGTGGACTAAATGAAACATGAAAACTGGCAAGCAAGATCAGACTTAAAAGTAAGGGGAGAGATCAGGAAACAAGTTTTTTTGAAGTGTTTTCATTTCAGCAGTCCAAAAATAATAGGAGAAAAAGGTGGTTCAAATAATAAAAGAAATAAGAGAAGAAACCACTCATTCCAAAATAGCTCATATTCGGACTTTTTTTAAGTAATCTTTACACCCAATGTGGGGTTCAAATTCACAACCCCCAGATCAAGAGTCACATGATCCACCAACTGAGCCAGCCATATGCGCCTAGACTTTTTAAAACAACACGAACACAAGATTGGGAAATTAAAACAAAAACAAACAGTAAAAATACTATTAAAAAATAGCTTCAAATAACAATGAGCAAAGAAATGCTTGGGAGAATATACAACTTACAGATCACTGGCAGTCTAAAAAAAACTTGGGATTTGAAGATATTTTACAAATCTAATTCAATGTCTTCATTGGACAGATGCAAAGCTACAACCCCAGGCAGTGTATAGGAATCGCATAACCAGGGAGTCCAGGGCTGGTTCTCTTCTATTAGCCATCATATGGCTAACATCATCTTGGCTAACCAATTAAAATATCATTAAAGGCCCCCCTTGAACACCTATGAGGCATCTTTGAGAAGAAGTAGTGCAATAGTTTCTTTTTTTTTAAAGACTTTTTTTTTTTTAAGAGTAGTGTAAGTTTACAACAAAATTAAGAGGGAGGTACAAAACATTCTGTTCTCACACACGCATAGCCTCCCCCTTAGCATCATCCACTTACCAGAATGGTACACTTTTGTTTGTTTGTTTTATCAAAGATGAGCCTACACTGATATATCACAATCACCCAAAATCCCAAGTTTACCCTAGAGTTCACTCTTGGTATTGTACATTCTATGGGTTTGAACAAAAGTATAATGATACATATCCATCATTATGATGTCATAATGAGTGCATTTGACTCCCACAAAAATCCTCTATGCTCTGCCTGTTCCTTTTTTCCCTGCCACCCCAATCTCTGGCAACCACTGATCCTTTTTTATTATTTACTTATTTATTTGAGACAGAGAGAGAGCAGGGAGAGGTGCAGATGGAGAAAGAGAATTTCCAGCAGACTTCCCGCTGAGCCTGGAACCCATAAGAAACTTCACTGATTAACTGGAAGAAGAAATAACGGAACTCACAGTCCTGATCCTGACCTAGACTGGAATCAAGAGTCAGAGGCTTAACCGACTGAGTAACTCAGACACCCCACCACTGATTTTATTATCTCCATAGTTAGGTCTTTTCCAGAATGTCATATGATTGGAGTTACATAGTATGTAGCCAGGTTTCCAGCAGCTTCCTTTTTAAAGAGAGAGTGAAGTAATCCAGGGAGTCTTCCCAACCATGCCTATCCTGGATTCTCTATGACATTAGTAGAAATTCCTGAATAATGTCACTGATCTACTGACTTGACTAAATGGAAAACTTTGTCCAAGACCACAGTCCTCAGGAAGTCCACATGGTCATTTTTGAACTATTTGTACACTATGACTAGTTTTTATTCTTGCTACTTATTTATAATTAAATTTCTGAGAAAAATGGAGAGTATAACCACAGCAGAAGTGGTCACAATTTTCCTTGTCTATACTGGTATCATTTAATACAGGAAAGAGCTTTCCATAATTCTTGATGAGATTGTGACATGGAAAGGAAAATAGTAGCCATGGCCCAGACCCTTATGATTACCATTGATTCTGTCAATAATTTTCTGAATTTAAATATCAACTAAAAGACCAAAATACTTAAGAACGCTCCACGTGGCTGCTTCCCACGATTTTTGTATGTCTAGTAATTCAATTCTACAATGTAAATAGCTGGCAGCAGCCGTGTCATGTGCTAAATATCTCATTACAAAATGCTAGAAAACTAGAGAATTACTGACAATTAAGGGTTGGTACACACAAATGGCCAAAATTGCAGTTTACGAAAGAATGATAATTGCTCAAGAAGATAGAATTGATGCATATAATTGGATTGGTCATTTTACTTTTATCGTGCATTTGCATTACCTCGAATGGATGAATGCAGTTGCTATATGAATTAACAGGCATCATTTTGTACACAGCTTTCCTTTCCACACCACTGCCCCACAACCTTCAGCCTCAACATCGGAGCTTTTACTTTCTATTTTGACTCTTTTGTCAGTATTTTCTTTTCTTTGTGCATCCTGGGACAGCATTGGCAACAGAGTAAATTTTCCAATGCAAAAGAATTATCAATACTTGAACTGATATCCACAGAATGGAACAATGGTTGATTGCATCTAACTGCTGACCAATGGCAAAACCAAACTTCAGAGTGTGGTATGAGGACTATAGGTTGGATTAACATTGGTATGCTTATTCTTTTATGAGTGTCCTCCATTAACTGTTGCCTCATTTATTCCCACAGAAAGGATCCATTGTTCCTAGCATTCGCTTCCATGAGCGGACCTATGGTTTTCAAGAAGAAACAAATGACTGCCCATGTGGCAAATCTAAGGGGTGCCCTAGACAGCATACCATGGACATAAAACAAAACAAAAATTGGAGAAAGCCCAAGCTATTAGGACAAGATAATGACTGGTCTTTCAAAAAACTTTAACCTCGTAGGTTTTTCCCTGCTACTATTTTCTACCAAGACGAAAATATTTTTGTGTTAATGCTGTTGGGGAATTGGAAAATCCTTAGTCATACTTGCCAATTTGCATACCTGGTTTCATGTAGTTAGATCAGTTCTGTCACATTTCTGACAATTACAAAATGTTTTCCAACGATATCTAGATGATTTTGAACATTTGGAAGACAAGTGACATTTGGAAGGGTTAGCTGAATTTTTCAGACTCTACCCCTAAGAACCTTGGAATGATCTATGCAAATAACATCTTGCTTAAAAATGTCTTCTGTACACCTGAAACCTTGAAAACTTTTTATCTGTAAGATCTTGTTAAAATTTCAACATTGCTTGAATAGACAAAATCTTATTCCTTAAAATCCAAGCGTAAAAAAAAAAAAATCCAGGCACAAAGATAAGTTTGGAGAAGATGCAGCTGAGAAGGAGGAAAGAACGAAAGATAAAGAGAGGATGGGAGATTTTTGGTTTGAGCTTTGGGATTGTGTAAGTGGACCACAGAGATACTGGTCCTCCACAAACACAGATTTCTATGTTCTAAATCCTCATTCCTAAGTGAAGGGTACATCCTCCTCCAAGCTGCTCCATACTCATGGTTCCTCATAACAAACCTGACCTGTTCTCAGTCAGTTTATTCCAACAGCACCAGCATTCTTTTTGCTTGAAAATAAAAGAAAATCAACTTCGACGACAAATGCTTTTGCCAGTTCATCTCAAGATTCGATGATTCCATGAACACAAGAGAATGACAGTTTAAGTCATTTATGATTTTTATTTTGAGATTATATACCCAAAGATGGTGTTATGCTTCTATTTTTCTCTTAAGTGTATATTTTTGCTACATTGACTTTTATAATTTAAATATAGTTGAAATACTAAGATTACAAAAGACAGCTCAGAAGAACAAAGATGAACAATATAAACTTCTCATTCTATTTGGCAAAGCTGGCATAACCAAGAAAAGTTACACAGATAGAGGGAATAGAGATCACTTGAGATTTATCCTGAAAAATTTAAAGTATATGGATATTCAAAAGGAAGAGATGCAACAAATTGTTAATTATGAAAAGTCTTGCTATGTGATTTTCCTGGGCATCACAAGTTGGGCTACACTAGTAGAGATTCAGTGTTTACAAGTTAGTAAAGCCTCTTTCTTCACATCATTTAAAGAACATAATTAAAACACCAACACAGATTTACCAAAACAACAAAAATAAAAGTTAAAATGAGGAAAAAAATAAATACTTTTGATTAGAGGAATTGAACCATAATGAAAACACAAAGAACTAAATGTAGCTTGAATGGATGGAAACTGAGGGATGCTATGACTAATCAACTGGTTTTTGAAGGGAACACACAAGAAATGGAGCAACTGGATGAAATCGAGCAAGGGGCTATATATTAAGAAGTATTTTCTAGCACTGATGTTGGTTGGACTCTGGAAAAGTCACCCTTTCAAAGGAAGTGGTGAAACCCTTTTTCTTTCTTCATTCAAATTGGTTTGGATCAAGCTTTCCCACTAGGGTTGTAAGACCTGTTTGGACATATTCTAATAAATCGTTTTGACTCCTGATTTCTGTGAACCAAAAAGTTTAGGGTATCTGGCCATTGATTCTAAAAACAAATTCTTCCCCCTCCAATGCATTAACTCTTTTTTCTCTTCCCTCAACCCTATGATCTACTTTTACAGGAAATATAAAGGACATGTAGTACCATTTCATTATTTTCCAAAGATGAACTAACCAAATAAAAGTATTTGAAAGTGGTCCATTTTGTGTTTGGAACTTTCTTGGAATGGAAATTTGCATCTATTAAATAAGAACTAGCCATTGGACTCTTGTTAGGAAAATGTTTACCATGAATGTCAAAATTCTGAAGTAATGCAGAATTTGGTTCTAGTTATAAAATTGATCTATTAAAACAATCCCTTAAAATGACCACTATCCAAAAACAATTGTTATTATATAAAATTTATGGCGTGGCCTAAAATTTTAATTCACATACTTAATAAAAGCATGTTATTTATATAATTATAACCAATAGAAGCATAATATATAAAATACCTTTATCTTCTCTGTAAGCACTATATATATTCCTTGCATAATGATAATTTCCATATTTGGTAAGCTAAGATGTTATCAATGTACTAGTTGCAAAAACAAGATTTTTTTCTTGGACAGTAAGAAACTTTCAGAGACAAAAAAAATCGTTTGCTTTGGGACGGATTACAAATTTTGTATGTTGAAATAAAAATAGCAAGTAGTATTCCCACATTTGCCCTTCAACCTAAATGTCAGTGCTATAGTATGTGAGAAAGGAGATATCTCAAATATGAATGAGAAGGGGTTACCTTATCTCCTCCCAGGTAAGACATGTGATTTTGATGGGGTCAGCATTACCAAAAATTACTTAGGACCCCAAGTGAAAGATCAAGTCTTATAACCAAATGATAATTGACTGGTGTTTAACACCCATTTGTGCTGTTGCTCGGGAAATGGGAAGCCACTGTCCATATCTTCCTGTTGACCAGACTGAACCAAGAACATTTGATCATTCTAGGCAAAGAGCAGACTTATTGACATAAAATGTTTTTTATAGAGCTGAGCACAATGACGCTATTTGCCTCCTCCTGAAAATGAAATGCTCAGTAATCTAGGGGGCTTCTAATCTGTTTACCAGCTGTACTGATTTATTTAACTGGATTTATTTAACTGTTATCACCAACCTGACCTATGTTACAGTGACAAATAATGTTTCAATGAACAAAAGTAGCATCTTTCTCAGGCTTTTCTTTTCTATGAAAAGAGAAATTTATGTTCAAAGATTCCACTTTTCCCTATTCTTTAAATGTAAATATGTCAGAGATATATTAAAATGGCATTTGATATAGACTACTATTTTTAAAACAAAGTTGTCATTTGACTCCTGGTGAATTGCTCGTAAATTCAGGGCTGAATAAAGAGATCAGATTACATTAAATGCATTTTGGTATCTATAACTTTCTGCAATGAATTAAAACTGGCTGATCGTGTCTCCAGTGCATTTCATTTTCTGTTGATTCATGTACTGTAATATAACCTTCAAAATTCCCTTATGCCAACAAACTCACTCAGATATGCTGAGTGCAGGAGGAGATTAAAGTGGCTGTAAGATTGAAAACTGTATGAAGGCATCAGATAATGCAGTAGAAGTATAATGAAAATGTAAACAAAGCCGGTAAATGTAGAAATTACTGTTCATATAATCCACTGTTGAATTCAATGGAGAGTTTAGCTCCCTGCCAAATATATATTAATACCAAACAAATTGGCAAGATCAATACGCCAAGCCTGTTTCATTCTTATTAAAGTATTTTTCTCTTTGAGACAAAGCATAAGTAAGGCATGCCATTCTCCTTTGGAAAATGTAATATTTCCCCAACAGGAATTTAGCATTCAGGCAGACTCAGACTCCCAGCTCTGAGAACTCACGTCAGATGATTTTCCTCCACTCTTTAAAACTGAAGTTCCTTACAGAAATAACCTTTCCTATTTTCCTGGGCAGTAGCTTTTTGTTTCCGCATTGTGGAAGCCAATCCATCCTTTAAAGGCTCTTTAAGCTGTGGGTTGGGGGTGGGGGAGGACATTATTACCGAGCGAGGAGACTCTATTGTTTCAGTAGTAGCTAGAGCTATGGATGAATGCTTTCAACAGAAGTTAAAAGAGATAATGAGTCTTTAATGATACAAAATCAGAGCCTTGTGTGCCTAGTGAAGCCTGACACAGGCTCCAGCTTGCAGCTAGCAAGGAAAGCTCATCGGCTATCTGTTTTATAGGCTAAAAATACCCAAAGTCCCCTCTTGGAAAATTGTGTATCCCTTAAGATAGGATCATCGGTATCTGTTAGGTTAAACTTTTCTGAGATGCAAAACAAAATCGGACTAAAAGCCTATAGTCTATCCTTCCCTCTACATCCCTCTAAAGCTTACGGTAAACACATCTCCATCTTCAAAGCAGCATCTTCTATTTTATCCCAGACTTTTTCCTTTTGTGTATACTCATTTTTCTTCCTCTCCACCAAAACTACAAACAAGAAACTCCAATGTCACCTGCCTGGGCACACTGTCCACTATGCTCAACTGATAGAGATTTTTGTCCACTAAGTATTAGGAAACTGGTTTGAATTTCAGCTGTGTTAATGTGTTAAGTACCAACAAAAACTTCTGGAGAGCAGTGGGAGAAAAACTCCTTCATGAACACAAGCCAGGCTCCTTGATGTTAAATCAGATTTGCTTCTGAAAGGATTGGCATGTCTGATATGATTAGGAAGCTTCAGTTGTGCTGATTATAAATTAAAATTAAGAAAAACAGATTGATCTGGAAAATAAGAAACATAAGGGCACATTGCTACACTCCACTCTTTGTAATGATGCTTTAAAAGTGATGGATATGGAATTATTTATTGGAGGAATCCTAACTAGGTTATTGTATAAAGATTTGCATGCTATCATCATTGTATTAAGGTGCCAAAATCAGTTACAGAAATGAAGAGAGGAAAACATCAACATAACTTGACTTGGTATATATTCAGCATTCATTCTTCTTTCATTTTCAAAAAATGGTCTTGAGTATAAGTGAACTGGGGAGTTGGAGAAGGTGGGATTCAGTAGGCCAATAGTCCATAATCCATTGAAAACATTCTGCTGGGGTTTTTTAGGAGGGAAATTTATTTAATTTTTCCTCCTTTCTCATTCATTTCCCCCCCAATCTCATTTCGAGTCATTCACATTCTCTTCCACACTGGTACCAGGGAAAAATAATCATTCAAGTTGTAAACAGAGAGGGCTTTTTAAAACAGTTAAAAGGGGCGCCTGGGTGGCTCAGTTGGTTAAGCGACTGCCTTCGGCTCAGGTCATGATCCCGGAGTCCCGGGATCGAGTCCCATATCGGACTTCTGCTGCGGGAAGTCTGCTTCTCCCTCTGACCTTCTCTCCTCTCATTCTCAGTCTCTCTCTCTAATAAATAAATTAAAAAAAAAAATCTTTAAAACAGTTAAAAGAGTGGAGAGCAGGGGGAAAGAAAGGCAGAAGTATATTTTTTTACCCCAAACTACTATTTTAACCATGTTCTTACTGACACAAAGAAGCAATAATTGCTGATCACGGGGGCATAATTTTAACAACTAATAAATTTTACTTTTTTTTAGATTTTATTTATTTATTTGAATGAGAGGGAGAGAAAGAAAGAGAGCATGAGCAAGAAAGGGGTAGAGGGAGAATTAGACTTTCCACTGAGCGGAGTCTCCAGACAAGGGGTTTGATCCCGGGACCTTGAGATCATGACCTGAGCCCAAGGCAAAGGCTTAACCAGCTGAGCCTCCCAGGTGCCCCAAGAACTGATTAATTTTAATTTTATGATGGTGAGGTTTCTCATCTATTACCTGTCATTAATATAAAAAGTACAACTCTAAATCAGTAAGTGTATTCTTAGAAAAATCTTCTATCATTACCAAATAGTTAAAGGTTCCTCCTCACACAAAACTCTTATTAAACAGAAGAACTGTCATGGTTATGCCCACCACTCCAGCCCATAACTTTCCTGGGAATACAGAAAATACCAGGTGACTACATAGAAACTCTAGGTCTAGAAAGAGTTATGACTTATTTTCCCCACTCTCTCCCTCAGATTTTCTCAAGGATATTGGACAATAGATAATAGCTTATGAACCACTGCCTCTTACCGGTAAACAGGGTATATTATAGTTTCCTTAAACTCAGTTCATGAAGCAAAGCACACAGACAACCTCCCCTGAAAAATGGACAACTCTGTTTTCTTCTGGAAAAGTCTTTCTTCAACCTCTATAGAACATAAGGTATCTAAATCAAACAGAATTTCTGAGTTCTGAATACAATACTTTGCAAAAGCAAATACACCTATAAAGATGGATAGGGGGGCGCCTGGGTGGCTCAGTGGGTTAAGGCCTCTGCCTTCGGCTCGGGTCATGATCCCGGGGTCCTGGGATCGGCCCCGCGTCGGGCTCCCTGCCCAGCAGGGAGCCTGCTTCCCCCTCTCTCTCTGTGCCTGCCTCTCTGCCTACTTGTGATCTCTCTCTCTGTCAAATGAATAAAAAAAATCTTTAAAGATGGATAGGACTGCAGCTCTCCTTTGCAAAACTAATATATTGCTACTATCTGAACAACCAAAATCTGGATGCAATCTATACCTAAAAACACGGTCCAGAAATAAAATCTTCAATCATAGGAATAATTTAATACGTTCATTCAAGAATTTTTTTTTTTTTTTGTCATTCACTGTTCTACATGTTAGGGATATAGCAGCAAGCAAAGCAGACAAAAGCAAACAAAGATCCCTCCCTTACATTCTAATCTCTAGACAAGACGCTGGGAACATGGCAGTGAGTAAGATTAAAGTGTCCATGCCTTCATGACACTCAGTCTAATGAGAGTCGATGAGAGTCAAGAACTAAGCAAATACATAAACACACTTACATACATACATATGTAAAGCAGAGAGAGAATGCAAATATGGGAAACAATGGTGCAGAATATGGGATAGAGACATAGAAGAAGCTGATGTGGAAAATCTAGATTAGATGGAAAGGCAAATCTTTTTGGAGTTAGAATGATAAGACTTTTGAATCTTCTTGAGACTTTTCTCATATACTTATAACCAATTTTTCAAAAGAAATTCCACTGGAATGTAATTCTATCTCATTATATTTCCAGAGTAAAATGAATCAAATAAGAATACTTCAAAGAGATGGATATATTTTCTGAGAATATCTGTAAGGAGCTTTCTTTCTGAAAACACACCAGTACAGGTGAACATGGTAAGGTAGCAGTTATTCAGACAAAGTAGAAGGTTAAAATGATTCTCCAGATGATTCCAAAAATAAATACTGTTTGAAGGCAAAATAGGATTAAAATCTTGGGATTGAAAGAGTCAGATTAATTAATCAGATTACTTGGTCTATATTAATCACATACTTTACATATGTGCAGTACTATATGAAATATTTCATGCTAGTTATATATGTGCAGTACTATATGAAATAATTTTATAAGCTCAGGAGCCACGTCAAAGGTGCTGTTTCTCGTGTTCTGGTTACCTTTTCTTTTCTATAATATTAAATGTTAATACTAGCATGGAAATAAACTAGTTAAAGCCTGTTATAAATAAGATATAACAATCCATTTACGGGCACCTGAGTGGCTCAGTGGGTTAAAGCCTCTGCCTTCGGCTCAGGTCATGCATGATCTCAGGGTCCTGGGATCGAGCCCCACACTGGGCTCCCTGCTCAGCGGGGAGCCTGCTTCCCTCTCTCTCTCTGCCTGCTTGTGATCTCTCTCTCTCTCTCTGTCAAGTAAATAAATAAAATCTTTAAAAAAACCCAAAAAAACAACAATCAATTTACACCATTTGAAAGATACCACAAAATTTAAATATGGGAAGACAGTTGGTTTGGTCATTTTGCCACTCTCTTCAGACACTAATTTTTCATAGCATTTATCCCTTAAAGGTTTTTTTTTCCCTAGTCTAATTTTACCAAAACGGTAGGCTTTCTAACATCTCTCTTGAAAAAAGGGCTGTGTTATCAAATATATTCCAATTTTATTATTTTTCTTGACTTATTATATTTTAAATAATAAAGACATACAAGCAACAAAGAAGTTTTATTGATCCATATCATTCCCAAATATTAATGGCAAATAGAGTTATAATGAAACTTTATAAATAATTGTATGCTACCATAATAACAGCAATAAAATTACTAAAGCTAATTAGCAAAACACTGAAATGCATAATGGGACTTAAAACCCTTTGTTTAAGAATTAGACCATAATTTACAGCTTATATTCAAGAATTCCAAGTTTTTTTTCAAGACTTTAATGTCTGTATAACACACAGTGAAGAAAAAATGAGTTGGTTTCATGGGATCAAATGGAGAAATAAATAAGCCGATGAGAGGTAAATAGTACCTTCCATCAAATTTCATACTAAAATTATCTGCTTTGCTTTCCAGTTATTGAATTTGATCATATCCAACCATTTTATTATTTTTGAGCTGTCTAAATCCTACAGTATCCCCATTTTCCTTCCTGTTTGATATTTTAAAAAGCTTACTAATTGAGCTTTTAAAGCTTATTACTAAGTAATATTCTGAAAGTATTATTCTATCTCTCCTAATCATTTGCTACATAAATGAATTTTTTCTATCATTCAATGCTTTCATTTCATAGTATTAATAAACTGCCAGGTAGATAAAAACAATGGGCATGTATGTAATCAGAATTTTGATTATTAATCAACATTAAAAATATTTTAGTGAAGTATGCATTTAAAATAAAACATAGTCAGTATCATTCCCTTACTCTAAAATATATTGTTTCCTGGTTTATGTCAGGTGTTTGATTCTGCTCTATGACAAAGATAAAAATGAACATTCAGCTCTTATCTGTGAAGAGCCCATAATACATCACAGCATTAAGGATGGAAATGGTAGTAGTAGCAGCTGTTACAAAGGCCTTGTCAGCAAGGAGTGCTTGATTTTGAGCCCCATTCTAATACCTACTATTTACGCAACTTTTCTTTTGTTCCTATGTGTGCCAATTTTTAAAGCTTGACCTAGAGATCCAGGCTGAGTGGACAAGCAAATGAAGTCAGGAGAATCATCATGGGTCAGCAGCATAGAGAAGAACTGGGAGACTGATCATTATCAGCAATAAAGAGCAAGTTCAGTAGAAGGAAGGAGGATAAATGGAAATTAACCAAAAAATAAAAATAAACATGTTAGCCTTTATTTTTTTTAACTTTACAGTCTTCACAAATCCATATTTACATGTGCCTGAATATTAAATATTTTTTAAAACATAAACTGAGAATATGTTATGAATTTATTCACTAAAGTTTCCTTTAAATGTTTCTCCCCTTAAATATTTTTTTTCTTTCTCCCCTTAAATTCTAATATCCATGTCCTTTATCTCAAACTACAGTTGATTTTCAGAGATTATGTGTACCATTCTCTACTGGAGAAATAACACAAGATGTAATTAGAGTTATGTACCATTCTTTAATGTTTCCTTGATTGAATTGGTACACATTTTATAGTACACATTTTATAGCAGATCTCTATGGAATGAAAATTCTTTATAATGTAAATCTTTTCTGCAGACTTTCCAAAGAATATCCATACTACAGTTGGACCAAAGACAAAATTTTGATAGACACTGCTCTCCGGAAAACATCTACTCTATAATAAGGTGGCCATTTCCAATGAAAACATTGGCCGTGCCAGAGAGCACTTAATAACACCTAGTAAAATTTATGTGAGAAGTAAATGCTCTAGCTTTCCATTTCAAGAAAGGAATTTACATGGAACAGATATAAAGTTTTAGTCATCTTTGGATACATATTCTTCCTTATTATTTAAAATGAGTACATAATTTCTATACCAAATCTATTCTATATTTATCTATTTATTTACTCATCTTTCATTTGAGACAGAGAATGTGTGAGAGGGAGGGGAGTAAGGGGGAAGAGGCAGAGGGAGAGGGACAGAGAATCTTAAACAGGCTCCAGGCCCAGTGTGGAGCCCCTCATGGGGATTGATCTCATAAGCACCAGATCATGATCTGCACTGAAATCAAGAAAGTCTGACGCTTAACTGACTGAGCCACTCAGGTGCCCCTCTATTTTCATTTTAAAAGTACAAATACAAAGTTTCAATTTCTCTTAGTAAGGCTTCCTGGGAGTTTATTTTTGTGGTTTATCATAACCATCTAAATGACTTTCTATTTGGGTCATGAGAATGAGAATGAGAATGAGTTATTCTCATTCTTTGGGTTTTATTGAACATCATTTTTTCAGTTCTTTCCAGGATATTATAATGATAACTGATTATACATGATATAAAATAATAGTGCACAAATAAGTAACTATGTTATTTTAGGATTCTTTTAGTAGCAACAGAAACTCAACCAGAACTATGAAATATTCTCGAAGGGGAGGCAGGGAAATATCTGTATACTCTGGTTCTATCTGCTGCCTCCCCTTCTGTGTGTCAGTTTTAATCTGTCTTGTGGCAACCTAAACACTTCCACGAGGCCGAGGCCATACCACTGATGGTTTCCACACTCATCCTCACTGCTTGGACAGTGCCTATCTCAAAACCGGGGAGAAGGACTCCCATTGATCTAGTTCAACTTCTGTATCACGTTTCAGAGCAGCTCTTCTCAATAAAAGGAATACAATCCCTAAAGAGGCATTTTGGAAAATTGGGACGGTGTATTTGATTACCATGATAATTGGAAGGTGCTATTGGCATTTCGTAGGCAGAAGCCAAAGATAATGGATGTTCTACAATACACACAACAATCCCACAAAATTAATTTTCCTTTTCCAAATGACATATTAAAATTCTGCTATATATTTATATAATTATCTAAGCCAGAATATAACAATTTTTATAAACCAAGTATTTTTGCATAATTTCAGTATATGTTCATAGTTTCCAGGAATCAACATGCTCTGTTTTGTTCAGAATTTTACCCAGGATTATTCACTATTTCAGGAATATCACATCAGCAAAAATGACCAGAGTATTTGATTTACAAATATGACCTACATGTATCAGTCTGAATTGATAGAGCTCATACTTACAGTGAGGGAAAAAACAATAAATTAAAAATATGACATTAGGGGCGCCTGGGTAGCTCAGTCATTAGGCGTCTGCCTTCAGCATAGGTAATGATCCCAGAGTTCTGGGATCAAGCTCTGCATCAGGCTCCCTGCTCTGCAAGAGGCCCGCTTTTCCCTCTCCCACTCCCCCTCCTTGTGTTTCCTCTCTATGTCTCTCTCTTCAAATAAATAAAATCTTTAAAAAAATATGACATTAGGTAGTAGAAATAAATCTTAACAGTAATTATAATAAATTTAAATAGATTAAACTCACCAATTAACATAGGTCACCAATTAAGATAGATTAAAAAAAAACAGCCAAGATCTAGCAATATTTGCTTATAATGGGGCACAATAACATTGATCTGTAGCCTATTTGTTACCATTCTGTGACTAAATTAACAGAAAAATAGAGATCATTTATAAAGTTTAATAGAAACTTGACAGAGAAATTTCCCATCTATTGAGTATAATAGTTAAAATGTAGTCATATATTTTGGTATGGCTTTATTTTCTTTGCTAGAAAACCATATTTACCGCATTTTACAAAAGTAAAGTACAATGGAAATAGAACAGGAAGTTGAGAAAACCTGGTCCTTCACCAGAGCTGTTTTGAGAAGCACTGATCTAAAGGTTCACATTTTAAAAATATAAAAAAAATTGACGATTGAGGGATGGAAATAATGTGTCAGACATGTATAAGCAGAAAGCTAAGGTAATAATCCTTATTTCTGAAAAAAAGAGAATTTAAGACAAAAAAAATTAAAATACAAGAGATACTATACAGAGTGAAGGTAACACATTTGCAACTCACAATACCGTGTAGAAATATATGAAGCAAAAACTAACAAATTCACAGGTAAAAGTAGAAAAAACAATCATTGTTCTTAATTTTAATGTATTCCTCTTATAGGAGATAGATCAAACAACACAAGAAACAGCAAGTGTTAGCAAAGGTGTGGAGAAAAAGGAAAACTCTTGTATTGTTGGTAGGAATACAAATTGGTACGGTCACTGTGGAAAACAGTATGGAGGTTTCTCAAAAAATTAAAAATAGAAATACCATATGATCTAGTAATTGCATTACTGGGTATTTACTCAAAAAAATACAAAAACACTAACTCAAAGGGAACCATGCACTCCCATGTTTATAGCAACATTATTCACAATAGCCAAATTATGAAAGCAGCCCAAGAATTCATCAACAGATGAATAGTTTAAAAAAGTGTGGTGTATATACACAATGGAATATTATTCAGCCATTTGCAATGACATGGATAGAGCTAAAGAGTATTATGCTGAGCAAAATAAGTCAGTCAAAGACAAATCCCATATGAGTTCACTCGTATGTGAAATTTTAGACAGAAAACAAACAAAGGAAAAAGACCAACGAACAGACTCTTAACTATACAGAACAAACTGATGGTTACTAGAAGGGAGGTGGGTGGGGGATGGGTGAAATAAGTGATGAGGATTAAGGAGGCACGTGTCATGATGAGCACCAGGTGATGTATGGAATTGTGGAATCACTATATTGTACACCTGAAACTATTATAACACTGTATGTTAACTCTACTGGAATTTAAAATATATATATTAAAAAAAGTTTCTATATAGCAAAGGAAACAATGAAATGAAAAGGTTAAATAAATAATTCAACTAATAACCATTATATCTTAAAAATGTATTCACTTAAAAAATGCGTTCACTTAAACAGAGAATGCATATTTTCTTTTTACATTTACAAAAATTATTCCTCTATTTAGCCATAAAGGAAGCTTCAATAAATTAGAGGATGAAATCATTTAGTGTATATTCTCTGAAAGCAACACAGCAAATTAACAACAAAAGACCAGCTGAAAACTCTATATATGTGACATGTAAGTAATATATTTCTCTGTATTTAAAAGGGAATACAAAAGAAATAAAATATTTAAGATTAAACAGTAAAAACTACATAGTCCAAAATCTGTGATGTATAACTAGCTAATATAGAGAAAAATAGAAAAAATTTGAACAAGCACAGAACAAAACTAAAAACAAAAAAGAAGGAAAGAATAAAGACAAAAGAAAACTCAATAAAATGAACAAAAAAGTAATAGAGAACATTCATAAAATATAAAGTTGATACTTAAGATGAAGTTCTGGTAAGACGGATTCAACAAAAAAAAAATGCAAATAAAAGAAATTCCAATTATATAAAGAAAAATAATCCAGATTTTAAAGAAAGACTTTTACACTTGATCTTAGCCAAAAGGCAGAGAAGCGATAAAAGACTTTTAAATAATGAAAATATCAAGAACCTACAGGCTAATAAGTTTGAAAACCAAGGGAAATAAATACACCTCTGAAAAAACTTGGTACAAAATGAAAAAACTAGCATAGACCGATAACTTCAAAACTGAGATTCAGTTGGTTTCTAGGTGAAGTCTACACAATTTTCAGGGAATAAGACAATACATAATTTCTATCTTATGCAAGGATAAAAAAACCTATTGAGAGTACTCACAATGCTAATTTATTAAGTAGAAAAGAAATTATGATTGTCTTAATATAGGCACAGGAGGAAATAATCTTATTAGCAAACTAGTAGAAGGTAAATTTCTCAATGTAAAAATGGTTATATACCAAGCTGATTGTAGGGCATTAATTCCTGTAGGGAATAAATTGCATTTTTCCAGTAATGGTTTGCCCAGAATCACCTGCATTCTCACTTGGTTTTTCTTATAACAAAACCAAACACTGTATTATCAGACTGTGTGTGTGTGTGTGTGTGTGTGTGTGTGTGTGTATAACAAGTGCATCTAATAATATACATTCACATCATATATATGAATATCAATACATAACATGTTTATCAAGATCGTCTTGTGTTCTAATTAGACAAAATTGCTTTCTTATTCTTGCTATGCAAGTTGCAGAATTGGCTGGATGCCTTGAAATGCAATTTAGAGTGTCATATAAGTTATCATGCTCTGTTCTTGTCCTTATTTACCAAGAAATCCTTCCAAACAAAATTGACAAAATGCGCTCTTGCTATTTCTTTTGAAGCTGTCTTCTTGTCAATAAAGTTTACACATTTAAATGAATACTATGCTGTATAATTTTCAGATTATATTACACATTTGCAGCTGGAACAGATACTAAAAACTGCTATAAAGTGTGCTCACTTTCTATGCATAACAGCTGCTTTAAGAGCCTTGATATCCTACATATTTCCACGTTTTTTGTTGTTGTTTAATGCACACGTTTTGAGAATTTTGGTGTTGGTGGCAGGGAATTTTTTTTAAGATATTATTTATTTGACACAGAGAGAGAGATGACAAGTAGATAGAGAGGCAGGCAGAGAGAGATAGGGAAGCAGACTCCCTGCTGAGCAGAGAGCCCGATGCGGGGCTCGATCCCAGGACCCTGGGATCATGACCTGAGCTGAAAGCAGAGGCTTTAACCCACTGAGCCACCCAGGTGCCCTGGGAATTCTTTTTTGGATTGAGATTGGGACAACAATGATCATAAAATTTGGCACAAAAAGTATTAATCTGTGTTGTTGCTCAATGAACTCACAAGTTTAATATTATCAATGTTTAAAGAGATTAACTTTGAAAAGCAGTACCAAAAAAAAAAGAAAGAAAATTCCAAAAATGCTGTAGATACTGATATGACTATAAATCTGTTCACGAAATGAGGCTTCCAGCCTCAATGATGTTAGAAAACAGGTTCACCCTCCCTGTGGCACTATATTAACTCTATAATCATGGCTAAGTTACTCAATCATCCTAAACCCGTTTTGTGATTTATGAAAAATGGAAATGATGCCCTACTCAATGGAATTCTTTTGAAAATCAAATGTGATATATATGAGAACACACCAAGTACAACATAATTATTTGATCCATTTAATGGGCTTCAATCTCTATCTAATAAACTTTTCATGTTATGTGTGATTAGGAAGGGAATTATGTGGCCACAGCTTACCCCACCAGTAAGTAAAGTGCGATACTCATTAGAAATGGTCATGGACACGAACAGACATTTCTGCAAAGAGGACATCCAAATGGCCAACAGACACATGAAAAAAGTGCTCAACATCACTCGGCATCAGGGAAATACAAATCAAAGCCACAGTGAGATATCACCTCACACCAGTCAGAATGGCTAAAATTAACAAGTCAGGAACTGACAGATGCTGGCAAGGATATGGAGAAAGGGGAACCCTCCTACACTGTTAATGAGAATACAAGCTGATGCAGCCACTCTGGAGAACAGCATGGAGGTTCCTCAAAAAATTGAAAATAGAGCTACCCTACGACTCAGCAATCGCACTACTGGGTATTTACCCTAAAGATACAAATGTAGTGATCTGAAGGGACACATGCACTCAAATATTTATAGCAGCAATGTCTACAATAGCCAAACTATGGAAAGAACCTAGATGTCCATCAACAGATGAAAGGATAAAGAAGATGTGGTATATATATACAATGAAATACTATGCAGCCATCAAGAGAAACTAAATCTTTCCATTTGCGACAACATGAAAGGAACTAGAGGGTATTATGCTAAGCAAAATAAGTCAATCAGAGAACGACAATTATCATATGATCTCTCTGCTATGAAGAATTTGAGAGGCATTTCAGGGGGAAATGAAACAAGATGGGATCAGGAGGGTGACAAACCATAAGAGACTCCTAAACTCACAAAACAAACTGAGGGTTACTGGGGGGTAGTGGGGTAGGGATAGGATGGCTGGGTTATGGATATTGGGGAGGATATGTGCTATGGTAAATGCTGTGAGATATGTAAGCCTGGTGATTCACAGACATGTACCCCTGCGGCAAATAATAAATTATATGTTAATTGTAAAAAAAAAAAAAGAAATGGTCATGGAAAGTCATCTTCAAGTTTGAAGGCCTAAAATGATTCTAGGAGACTCAATATGACTGCAAAACTTGCTCAGGGAATCATTTTGTTGTCAGTGGCTTTGAGGAATTCTCTTGTGCTTCATTCCAATCACTGAGAAATTTAAAAAGATCAGCTAGTTGATAATGATAACAATCATATTTTTACTGTTGCTGTAATCTGAGTGCCCCTGATTTTGTCAACATTCCCAGTTATCCTTTCTTTTGGTATCCAAAGAAAACAAGTCATGCCCAATCTGTGTAACTGCAAAAAAGAAAACTATAAACATGTCTGAGTTTCCTGAGGGGAGAGATTTTATATCATTACTCAAGCTAAAATTTTGCTCTTCGTTTTCTCCTCAGGAGCCTCTAGTTGTGTCATTCAGGCCTCTCTATGCTTCTCATCCCTAAGACCAAATCAAGGATTTGGTTTGCCATGAAATGAAAATGAAGGTTAAATTTTCATTCATTCAAATTCATTCATAATTCATGCATGTGAAAAATGTTTTCCAAGATTCTACAGGTGCAAAGAATATAACTGTAAACAAGACAGGCAGTCCCTGACCTCCTGGAAAACATGTTCAACAGGAGAGAAAGATATTAAACAAAGAATTATATGACAATTTAAATAATTTATTACAGGGGTGCCTGGGTGGCTCAGTTGGTTAAGTGACTGCCTTCAGCTTAGGTCATCATACTGGGGTTCCAGGATCAAGTCGCGAGTAGGGCTCCCTGCTCAGTCGAGAGTCTGTTTCTCCCTCTGACCCTCCCCCATCTCGTGCTCTCTCTCTCTCTCTCACTCTTTCAAATAAATAAAATCTTAAATAAATAAATAAATATGTAATATCCTCCACTCAAAATATACAAGGTTCTGAGAAACTGTATAATAGGCAGACTTGGTTTAATGCAGAAGCTATTCAATGAAGGGAACAGTGGCATCAAATGAGGCTGTACAGAGGCAGGACCAGATCAAGGAATAATGTTTTGGTCTGTGTCCTAAAAATAAATAAATAAATAAATAAATAAATAAATAAATAAATAAATAAATAAATAAATAAAATGTCCCTAAAGGTCACTCAGTATGTATAAGACACCCAGAATTCTAATTACATAAATTTAATAGTGTATACTCAACTGAGAAAAACATCCTTCAAATTTTGCTATCACACATTTGATACAGTCTTCTGTTTGGCTACACAGAATCCAGGCACTTTTGCTCTCTCAGAAGGATCCTGTATGTGAGGCACAGCTTAGTTCTCTGCAGTTAGAGAAGCCTACTGAAAGAGAGGACTATGAAGATCGAGAAAGTGACACAGTCGCTCAAGAACTATTAGAAATTCTTTCAATGAATCCATGGGTTCAGTTCTGCTAAGGAAAAAAGCTTGGGGGTCTTCATTTTGTCCTTACAACAAGAAAGACATGGATAAATGAAAACCAGAGATATTTCTCAGATCCTCCAGAGAACAAAGGTCTTGTGGCAAACAGCCACACCAAAATCTGAATACATATCCAGACAATCACAGCTGAGATCTGCTTGCCTAGAGGTGAAGCTGGTTGTGCCATAAACTGATAGGAACTTAAAGAGCAATGTTGGCCAATTGCTGGAGATTGTGTTTGAGGCTGGTATGAAAGTGAGAAACTTCTGGGAGCCAAAGTTTTAGGGAAGCTCTCATACTTTTGTTTGCCTCACCTCCAAAATCCCTATCAGGTTCTCAGGGTAGAGATCTGAGAAAGATTCCCTGTTGGCTCTGACAAGGAAAGGAAAAGAGGGATCATTGAGGAATACATCCAGAACCTTCTCCATAAGCCTTCTCTAGAACAAAAACCTACTTTCCAGACAGAAAAAAAAGACTTTGCTGGAGCCCACCTTCAGATAGAGGAAGATAATTCCTCCCACTCCAGTGCCCTTTAGCCTTTCTGTATTACCCAACTGGTACGAGGAAAACATAGTCAAGAGTGGTCAGGTCTTTAAGGAAATAGTTTGGGAATACTAAAGTAGGGGGCAGGGGATAAATGCTATCCCACTGGAGAAACACTTGTGAGGGACACAGGCCCACTAAAAGACTGAGAGATAACTGGCAGAATATTGAATGCTCCTTCTCCTCCACAATTCACAACCACAACAATGAAATAACAGCAGAGCACAACGGAAAAAGCCGCAAGATACATACTCTCTCTGAGGAGGAGTACTTAGGGAAGCCTGAAGTCAAGCACAAAATCACAAAGACAGAAAAGGAATCTGAAGCCTATCAAACATTAACACAACCCATGTCCTAGTCAGATTAACATAAGTCCTACACTAAAGGCTTATGTATCTCAGTTCCTAATACCTGATTCAACATGTCTGGCTTTCCAATAAAAATTAAAAGGTATGTCAAAAGACAAGAGAAGACAGTCTGAAAAGAGCAAGTATCACAATCAGACTCTGAAATGACACTGATGTTGGATCTATCAAACAAATAATTTAAAATAATAAAAATTTTGTTCAGTGCCCTAATGGAAAATGTAGACAACTTGGAAAAACAGATAGATAACATAAGCAGAAGTATAGAAACACTAAGAAATAAAAAGCAATTTTAGAAATAAAAACAGTGTAATAAAGCCTTCAGTGAGTTCATTAGTAGAAATAACACAGCTGAAGAAAGAATCAGAGACCATGAAGACAGATCAACAGAAATTCTCCAAACTAAAATGCAAAGAGAAGAAAAGAATGGCAGGTGGAGTTGGTGTGGGTGGGTTGGGAGGGGAGAATAAAATCTAAGAATTGTGAGACAACTTCAAAAAGTATAATATATGTATAATTGGAATATAAGAAAGAAAAAAAGATAATGAACAGGAGAAATATTTTTAAGTAATAGTGGCTAAGAACTTTCCAACACTAGTGATGGACACAAAAGCATAGATCCAAGAAGCTCAGAGAACACAAAGCAGGATATATGCTAAACACACACACACACGCGCGCGCGCACACACACACACACAGAGTCATGTAATCGTGTAATTACTGAAAACCAAAGATAAAGAAAAAATCTTGAAAGAAGCTGGGACCCAGCAGGAAGAAACACGTTACCTAGAAGAACAAGAATAACAATCACAGTGGATTTGTACAATATGCAAAAGTTAATTACTTTCCTATTTACCAGCAGTACACAATGAAATTTTGAAGTTAAAAACAAAATATCATTTACAATAGCACCAAAACTTGAAGTATGCAGATATAAATCTAAAAAAACATGGGTCCACATACAAAATAGCATAAAACACTAAAGAAATTTTAAAAATCTAAATAATGGAGAGATATTCCATGTTTACATTAGAAGACTCTAAATTAAGATATTCATCTTCTTAACTTCATCTATACATTTAATACAATCCCAATCAAAATCATAACAAGCTACTTTGTAGATATGAACAAGCTGATTCTAAAGTTTATATGGAAAGGTAAAAGACCAAGAATAGACAACAGAATACTGAGGAAGAAAGACAAATTTGAAAGACTGACATTCCAGGACTCCAAGATTTACCATAAGCTATGCCAATCAAGAATGTGATACTGATGAAAAACAAACAAACAAACAAACAAAAACAGACACATAGATGAGTGGAATAGAGAGATCAGAAATAGGCCAAGACAAATATAATCAACCAATCTTTGATAAAGGAGTAGAGCTCAATAGAGAGAGGACAGTCTTTACAGAAATGGTACTGGAATAATAGAACATCCATATACCAAAGGACAAGAACACAAATTTAGAAACTGTAATGGATTAAATGTTTATATCCTCCCACCAATAAAATCATCATAAAATAAAATGTTCATTAAAAAAGAGAGAGAGAAAGAGAGTTCAGTGACAGGGCCATGAGTGCCCAGTGGTAGAGTAGCAGCAGCAATGGCCTCAAATGCCCAGTGATGTTGGCACTAGCAACTGGTCATGGGATCTTGACTGTACCTTTGCCTTGAGTAGTCTTCCAGCTATTCTGTTGATTCTGGTATCTGTAAAGTTTTTTCTTGCCTAAGTTTACCAGAGCTAGTTTTTGTTGTTTGTATTATAAAAATCTTAACTCCTAATGAAATTGGTAACAGAGAATGGGATGCATTCAAGAGTAAGGAAATAGGGAGAATCTTGGGTTGGAGTTTCAGTTAAACACAATTAAAGATCAGTATTGCTTGGAGACTCTGTTACCCCTCTTTCCTGAGGGAGTGATCTCTTAAGAGGAATCAGTTTTTCTCATGCTCCCCTCCCCCATCCTCCACACATATGCCTCTCTCCTTTACCATTTTCAAAACTATAAATTCAGAATCCAGCAGTCCTCAGAGAAATTATGAAATAAAACACAGAAAAAGAAGGCTATACTCCAGATGAATTTTGGCGTTTTGCTACTTTATTTGGAGATATTTGGAATTTGGAGATATATGATGTTGGAGAGTATGTGTGGGAATAGATTCAGACTGGATAAGAGAGAACCAATTTTCAACTGATATTATTTGCTTATCTGAATGACTGAAAGTGGTATTAATTGACTACTTGGTAATGTAGCTAAATTCTAAGACAGATTCTCTGTAAATTAAGATGAAATTCCATAAGTCTCTTGACTCAAAATAGATGAAATCCAAAGAATAAGGGAGATAGAATTATTGGAATGGAATATCTTCTGTCATGCACCCATCAATAAGCTAATTATATCCTCTAAGAGGAACTAGAAGACTCTCAAAAAAAAAAAAAAAAAAAACCATTAACAAACAGAAGTTTGTAGTAGAAGCCAAGTGATCCCTTAGAGTACCTCTGGGTACTTCTTTATTTGAGGTAAAAGGAAATGAAAGACTACTGAAGCTATATTATCTAATAAGTGTCTATTTAAGACTTAATTAATAGGAAATAAAACTTAAAATTCCATTTTTCCATCTCATTAGTCTCATCTTGAGCATTCAATAGCCACATGTGGCTAGTAGCCGCCATATTGGAATGTGCACATTGTGGAACAGTTTCCTGGTCACAAAAAGCAATATAGACAGCATCATGTGGAGGCAGTATCATCAAGGCCTACCATTCTTCAGGAACAAAGATATGGGATAAGGGGTATCAATTAGATGAGATATTAGCTGGATAAGGGGTATCAATTAGATGAGATATTAGCTGAAAGCAAAGAAAACATGAAAAGTGGAAGTTATCAGTACTACCTATGTCTTCTTTAAAAAAACTAAAAACAAGGATTATGGCCTCTCCACAAATTTCTTATTATTCATGTATGTGGTTACTTAGCCATTTCCTTTTTCCTTTATTATTAAAGATAAGGTACATAGCTTGTTAAACATAATTTAATCCATGAGGTACAGAATATTAAGATCAGATTGTGAAAAAATTCCGAGATCTGACCAAATACTCTTAAACTTAGACTTGAGGCTTGATAGAGTCAATTACAAGATTCTATTTACCATTCTTTTAGAGAGGGAATAAGTGTATTTTTTTTATTGCACAGAAATGATATCTTGTTCCTGAAGCGCCTATCTTCAATGTAACAAAATTGGGGTTGGGGGCTGGGGAAGGGTACCCAAGAAGGTGAGACAACAATAGTTAGATATTCCTTCTTCCAGGGGTACCTGGGTGGCTAAGTCAGGTAAGCATCTGACTTTTGATCTCAGCTGAGGCCTTGATCTCAGGGTTGTGTGCTCAGATATTTCTTCTTCCAGCCAATCAGTGAAGTCTTGGGATAAATTGATATTATGAGGATTGTTATAATTCACTTTTTGCTTAATAAACCAGAATTTTTGTGTTATTTGGTTCTGTAGCACCGAGTAGTTCAGCCTCCCAAATAGTAATTCTCCCAAGTAAATTTGTGACAATCATGAGTTTCTTCCCCGTGAAGAAACTATTTTTAATATCCTATTAATATCCTATAATATCCTATATATCCTATAATATATAATATCTATATAATATATATTATATATAATATATTATATATAATATATTATATCCTATAATCTCCTATATCCTATAATCTCCTATTTTTCATATCCAAAAATGTCCAGTGCTCTGGATAGATTTCCAGAATATAAATTAATTCATGGGATTTTATAAAAGAAGGATACCACACAGCTGTCTATGGAGAAAATAAATATCACAGCAAAACCAAAAGCAAAAAACAATCTGTTTTAATTATAAAATATTGGAAATTGCAAAGAAATTCTTCCATCCTTGTCTTTAACAACTCTTGGTGGATACCAGTAGCTGACACTGGAGAAGATAAAATGATACATTGTCATTTAAAAGACAGTATTGGGCAGATAAATTATAAGCCCAGAGAAGAGCACTATAGAACAAAAGGCAACAGTCTTAGGTGGGTCCAAAACTCAATATACCACATAGATAGTTCAATGTTGACTATAATTATGTCCATTTTGTTCCTTGGAATCTATTTGAATCTAAGTTTATCTAATTCCAAATCTATTTGAATCTAAAATTATTGCTGTATAGCAAAACACACCATAAATAAGCTTAAAAAAGAACCATTTTGGGTCATAATATTGTGGGTTAGAGAATTAGGCTGGACTCAGCAAGGTGGTTCTTCTGTCTAGATTAGGCTCACTAACATGCCTGAGGGGACTGTGTTGGCAACTGGGCCATGTGTATCTCATCATCCAGCAAGTTTATCCCAGGAGCAATCTCTTGGCAGAGGCAGAGGGGTGAGAGAGAGAGAAACAGAGAGAGAGAGAGCAGATACATAAAAGGCCTCCAGGCACTTAAGACTCAGCATGGACTCACTATTAGTTCTATTCATTCTAGTGATCAACAGAAATCACAGTTTAAGAAGGCCAGTCCAGATACGAAGCATCCCTACCTCTTGATGAATGAATATACAGGGTCAGGGGGATATTTGGGGTCACTTTTGTACTTAACGTTACCACATACTTAAAATTAGAACAAAATATTACAAGAAACAGAGGTGGGTGTACACCTAGGAAGCAAATTTTTGCAAAACTTTAGCTTGCATTAACACAGCATTATAAGGTCAGATACCTATATATATGATACCAAACAGGAAAGTTACAGTAAAGCCACTACATGTAACTCGTAACAAAGTTCACATACTTTTCATCTGAGGGAAAACAAGTAATTGGTGAAATGAGAATCCTGTCTAACATAAAGAAAGGTTTCTGTACCTAAACAGTGAAATTATACGGTGAGCAAAAGTGAACTATTTTGGCGTGCTTGATTAGCTAGAAAACCCCCATTAAAAGTAAATATTACATCAAGACTAGAAAGAGAAATTGCACTTCCCTTAGCCCTCAAACAAAAACCTACACTCTACAATATCAGAGCAAGATGAAAGGAGAGATATCTGTTCGTCAGTGGGATATTTTTATCTTTTTTTTCTCTTTTGTTTGCACAAGATTTTTTTAAGGAGACAATCTCATTGTAAATTGTTACATATTTCAAGGTGTCACAAAAGAATACATAGACATAATCTTGAAACAAAAAATTCAAATTTGCAAGATAAACAGGGGGATTTATTTTTTGACTATGTGGACATTGCTGTAGTACTTTTAAGGCAAAATGAAATCCTCATCCAGAGTCCAAAATGTTAGGTAAACCCTGAAGAAACAAGAAAAAAGTGATGATCTATCATTTGGGTCACCCTTTAGATCTTCTACAATGATGTGCCTCCATTATTAGGTGATTATTATAAGCACTGGGGTTTCTGGATTTCTTTTTCAATTATAATATCTGATTTTCAAAGAAAATATACAGCAAAAGATGATTCTTCTCTTGATCCAAAGATCATAATAACCAACAAAAAAATAAGCTCTTTTATTTTTATAAGGAGTTGAAATAAGTGCCTAGGGACCTCGGGTGGAACGCAAATCTGGTTGTTGGGTCCAAGAAAGAGGCAAAATGTTAATACTTAGAACTTCAGTCCATTTTTAAACAGACAATGTTCTGAAGTAAGAATCCTGAAAAATGTCAGTCAAGTTTCCATTTTGTAAACTCTAGGATATCTTACTACTTGATAACTTAAATGGCGCAGCATCTATCACCACCAAAATCTAGAAAATAAGGACCAATAATTTAAATAATGCCCAGGATGTTGCGTTTAAAGGAAGATTTATGCTTCATTCTCTTTGTTTTAAATTTTATTTTCATACTTCAAGGGGCAAGAGTATTGATTATCTAAGCTGAAATACTTTTTTAGAGATGAGGCATACAACACTGGCCAGCAATCTTCAGGAAATAATGCCTTTCATCCTGGAATGATTCAATGCCTGAAGTGTTGATAATAAAAGCCTGGTTCATGCTCATGAGAGAAGCATCCACCAGTGTCTATTCTCACTTTCAAAATCACCCACTGGGGTTTATGGATGGCAAAGACATAAATGAGAAACTTGCTCTCAGAGGCCTGATGGGTTTGTCATGAAGCTTTTCTATATAAATAAAAGAGACACCGAGAATGGAAATTACATTATTTTTAGTGCTGTGTTAAAGGGAAAGGTCAAGTTAACCCCTTAAGAATTCAACGAGCAACATGATGTACTATGTGTCCAGCAAAGCAATCCCCGAATGGCCCTTATGGACATCTGGTGTAAATCATCCATCTTTTTGCCCCATTAAAATCAGTGGCACCTCATTAAAACAGTTCAGCAGCTGAGCGCACACATTATTTGGTTTTCAAGGAGTTAACGGAAATAGCTATAGGAATCAGGAAGGGTTTCGTCTTCAAGTGTTCGTAGTCACCCAGACAAAGAAGCTGGCTGAAGCATTTCAAGACCTACTTTCCCTGTCAAAGTGAGAAAGGTATTGCCATTTTTGAAATGGGATTTAAAAAAAAAAAAATCATCTCTGTCTCCTGAAGCCCCTCCTAATGCTAGCAATTACATCTTTGGGGGACTGATAATTCTCTGGTCAGTAACAGCGCTGTCATTAACCTTGACCCAAAAGAATTAGTTAGTTTCTAAGAGGATATATCAACCAAACCCAATGAGTATTTTGAAGTGCTACATTGTGGTGACCCCAATGACTCGGGCTTCAAGACAGGGAACTTGGGTGGCTTGAGAGCAAGGATCTGCACACTTTCTTTGATCAAACACAGTGACTTAGAGGCACAACTGGGACATACCATTCAATGCTACTCCGAACTTGCCTTTCCTCATGTTCACTATCTTCCACCATTTCTTTCCACTCTCTTCCCAAGAATCTTTAAAGCCATGTCTGTTGTGGCCTTAGAAAATGAAATGTTTGAAGGAACTCGATCGGCTTTTCGCAAATCACTTTCAAAAATACTTCAGTTGAACAGTAACAGAGAGAGTGGAAGATAGCTCCAGAAGACATACCCAATGCTGTCTGCTGCATGGAACCACCCAGTCCTGAGGGTTCCACAAACCTTATATTCTCCCAAGGTAAACCATATATCATATTCAGTTTTAAACCACCAGCTGCTACTGTATGAAGTAACTTAAATATTTTTTTCATTTCTGTTCCACCTTCTCAACGAGTTTGAAATACCTTTAAAAATAGTTAATATAAATAATAAGTCAGTAAAAATTCATAAGACCATTTGCTCAACTGGAATGGATCACCAGTTTAGTTAATCCGGTAGCTCCACGTTAACATGCTCATAATTTAAAATTCTTGCAACTTTAAGAGAAAAAAAATCCTTTACGCACAGTGCAAAAACTCCACTCAGCATCTACACATCGCCACATGCGATGTACCTTACAGCTAGCATTTTATATCTATCATACTGGCAAATTTCTAATAGTAACACTGATGTGTTTTGAGTGCAAGAACTTTCAATCACCACTAAAAGTATGAATTAGTATGTATCTTCTGGAAGCCGTGTAAATGTACCAATACCTCAAAAGCAGGCAAACATGTTGATCTGAAAAGTAGATTTAGTGAATTTTTTCTATTGAAAGTATTTCAAAATATGTGTCAAGCCTTATCTACAACATCCATTACATTGTTTATAAGACTGAAAATAGTTATAGTTTAATTGTCTAAGAAAAGAAATTGGTTAAATAAATTATGGTATATCCACACAATGGATTACTGTGAAATTATTAAAAATGGGATTGTATGTAGTATAACACTTAATGATATTAAAGAATGCCTGTAATCATAGCCAAAAAATCAGATTACAAGATTAAAATCAGTATTTTTAATTATTTTAATGCATAAATAAGGACTAGATGTATATATTATATGAATACTATGATGCTTTATAGGCATTAGAAATATAAATAGAATGTATTTTCTTCTCTCTCATTTCTGAATTTCAACTATTAATAAGTATATCACTAGTATCTTACAAAGTGTCGGAAAATCTAACCAAAACTTGTTTATATGAAGTAATGTGGTAATAAGAGTGAAATTTTTCAGTGTGCTTGAAAATAATGGGCTCACTCACATTAAAAGTAATGTATCTGTTTTACCTTCTTTCTAGGTGCTGCTTTTGTGCTGTTAATCCTTTCCTAGGCATCCTCTTCCCTGGTAATCCCAAGGTGGCTCTGGCAATTCTCAAGGCTCTAGGCTTCTCGTCCTCACGTCCAGAAGGGAAAACGGCATCCATGCCCAGCATTCCAAGCAAAAGTCTCGAGACTCTAACAAGCCTTAAAGGTTTTCAAGTTCCCATTCCAAACCCATTCCTTGTTAAAAGATATAATTGAATGTGCTGATTGGCTTAAACTATTCAAGGTCATCTCCAGGAACTGAGTATATATCAATCTCATGCGAGCCAGTTAGCTGAGACTAGGAAGCAAGGCAATTTATTTTCTAAAAGATATTCAAGGGCAACTCCCAGAAGAGATGCAAAGGATCCTGGAAGGAAAAAAAACATAAACATCCACTGTAAACACACACGGTATTTGTAATATTAGAAAAATAAAAGTTACTACGTTAAAATGTGTATTTTTGTCTCACGGTACCATCTGGATATGAAGGACATAAAGCAATTTCCCACTCCAACAAGGAAGGCAGCCTCCTGGAGCCAGCTCTCAATAAAACAGTGGAGTCACTACAATTACTCAGTTATTTGCACCTTATGCATCTCTCCACCTTTCATGGTTTAAGCTTTCCCCAAAGCTTGCTGCTGGAGTGTGCTCCTCAGCCATGCCCAACGCAAATAGAGCCTCCTGTTTTTGATCTCCCTGTTTACGCTACCCTGATCAACAGTCTCCAGGGTTTTCCAATTACCCCCTAATGGACACGCATAGCAAGCTTCTCCAACTAATAATATCACTAACATCTGTGGCTTATTGGGTATATCATTTGTGTCAGGTGAAGAGTATCTCCAATTCTAACAATGATTCTACAGGCAGGTGTTATTATCCAAAGTCATAACTGAATAAGGGGGAAAAAAAGCTCAGAAGTTTGGATTTTTCCAAAGTTACATGTTTCACAATGACAAGATTTGATCCCAGCTCAGTTGGAATTAGAGCCTTGTGGTAACCCCATGATGTATCATGCTCCCTGGGGAACAAAGTGAGCCTTACACCCTGACCAGATTCCAGAAGCAGGACGGACGTTCTTGTCAGGGTAAAGGATAAGGGGAACTTTTCCTAACTTTATGTTACCATTTTACCAAGGTAAAATAATGAAGACATTTAAATATTTCTTAAGAAGTCTTTTCCTTTTAGGATCACTTAAATATCTATTACTCTGTTCTAAAGTGTGCCTTTGGGTTTGGCTGTCTCCATAATTATAATTTGCAGCAAATTCACAGTGAATACCTATACAAAACACATCCAGTTTCTGAGCTTTTACTACTTTTGAAGAGAATTTCTTTGTTCCCTTTTTTTTTTTTTTTTAAGAATTTCTTCGGGGTGCCTGGGTGGCTCAGTGGGTTAAGCCTTTGCCTTCGGCTCAGGTCATGATCTCAGATTCGTGGGATCAAGCCCCACATTGGGCTCTCTGCTAAGCAGGGAGCCTGCTTCCCCCCTCCCTCTGCCTGCCTCTCTGCCTACTTGTGAGCTCTCTCTCTCTGTCAAATAAATAAAAAAAATCTTTTAAAAAATATTAAAAAAAGAATTTCTTTTTTGTTCTTTTTATTTTTTTTTTGGAGGGGTGGGGGGGATAGGATAAAATTATTCTTCACGTTACAATATAAAGTTCAGATCCCAGATGTAAGGGGGAAAAAACTGGAATTGGGATTACAATCACAGTATGAAGGAGGTTTTTCAGTGAAAATATATATTTAGAAAACATATTTATAAGATTACAGATTAGAGCCTAAAATGACATACAACAAATAAGAACACTGAGACCATAGAAATTCAGTGTCTGATCCAGAATCATAATTCATGGAAATACTACCACCACAATCCAGGTCTCCCAAAAAAGTCAAGTGATTTTTTTTTTCTATTAAACCACAAATCTAGGTTCTCTTGATAATTCACTATGGTCTTGTTTTTTTTTCCGCAAAGAGAAATATATTAAAAATTAAAAGGCTGCACAGGAAATTTTCACTAAAAAATATAGGGAATATGAATTTTACTGCTCATTTAGTCTTTTTATTACTTATAACATCATTAAACGCTAATAGTTTCTGTATATAGCTCTACAGTCCCACAACAATGCCTCATTATTTCTTTTCACCAAAATATTTGGCTTTGTCCAAACCCCATGTATTTCTGAAAGCTCAGGTAGTTCAAAAAATGCCTCAACAAAACCATCTGACTTCAGGATTTAAAAATCTTCCTTCATTTGTTAATTCATTATTTCATTTAGTTGTTGAAGTCTTAGAATATCTCATTAGAATCTCCTGATGTTTCTTTGAAGAGGCAAAAAAAAAATAGCATTTGGTCTTTCACATTTTGTCTTCTGTTTCTGGGAGCATCTGCATATTACAAAGTTCTTGTCAAAAGATAAACTCAAAATGGATGAAAGACCTCAATGTGAGAAAGGAATCCATCAAAATCCTAGAGGAGAATGTAGGCAGTAACCTCTTCGGCATCAGCCACAGTAACTTTTTTTAAGATGCGTCTCCAAAGGCAAGTGAAACAAAAGCAAAAATGAACTTTTGGGACTTCATCAAGATAAAAAGCTTCTGCACAACAAAGGAAACAGTCAACAAAACTAAAAGGCAGCCCACAGAATGGAAGAAAATATTTGTGAATGACATTATAAATAAATGGCTGATATCCAAGATCTATAAAGAACTTCTCAAACTCAACACTGAAAAAACTAATAACCTAGTCAAAAAATGGGCAGAAGACATGAACAGACACTCCTCCAAAAGAGACATACAAGTGGCTAACAGTCACATGAAATTGTCACCATTACTTGTTATCAAGGAAATACAAATCAAAGCCACAATGAGATACCACATTACACCAGTATGAATGGCAAAAATTAACAAAACAGGAAACAACAAATGTTGGCAAGGATGTGGAGAAAGGGGAACCCTCTTACACTGTTGGTGGGAATCCAAGTTGGTACAGCCACTCTGGAAAACAGTGTGGAGTTTCCTCAAGATGTTAAGAATAGAGCTACTCTATAACCCAGAATTGCCCTACTAGTTTTTTACCCCAAAGATACAGACATAGTGAAAATAAGGGGCACATGAACCCCAACATTCCCAGCAGCAATGTCCACAATAGCCAAACTGTGGAAGGAGCTGAGATGCCCTTCAACAGTTAAATGGATAAAGAAGATGTGGTAAATATATACAATGGAATATTATTCAGCCATCAGAAATGATGAATACTCACCATTGCATTGACATGGATGGAACTGGAACTGGAACTCTCAGAGAAAGACAATGATCATATGGTTTCACTCATATGTGAAACATAAGCAATGGCATGGAGGACCATAGGGGAAGGGAAGGAAATCCAAAGTGGGAGAAATCAGAGAGGGAGATGAACCATGAGAGACTACAGACCCCGAGAAACAATCTGGGGGTTTCAGAGGGGGGGAGGAAGGAAGGAAGGAGGAGGTAACAGTGTGTTGGGTATTGAGGAGGGCACGTGCTGTGATGAGCACTAGGTGTTATACTTATCTAATGAATCATTGAACACCGCATCAAGGACTAATTATGTACTACTATACAGTGGCTAACGGAACATGATAAATAAATAAATAACTGGCACAGTGAGATTGCATAGCCTCTTAGTTTAAGGTAGAGTAAATTCGTAAGCAGGTGAGACATATAGCTGACAATTTAGGTGATTTTTCTGGGAAAAAATTAGAACCACTTTATTTTGCACATTTATTATTTCAAAACATTGAGCAAAGATTCATGATCGAAGAAGTATCCCAAAAGAGAAGGCACATTCAAAACAGAAGTTTGGAGCTTCCTCTTCCCTAGATCAGAAACCAAATGAAAGTGAGTTATGATCCTTGCTGTGCATTTCAGATTAAAGACACATGACACAAAAGTTGGCTTTAAATCCAAAGGGTCAGAATGGAAAGTGTAACTTTTAAGTAATTCATCTTCTAGGATTGGTATCAGACTACTGTTCTACTAGAAGAGACACATGCAGAAAACCTGTGGTCTCTCCCATAAGGGCTTTGATGTGGATTCTTCTTTTTTTCCTTTTCATAAAAATGTAACTTGAAAGAAGAGAATAGCTCTACCTCTGAAAAATGATCCTGCTCTATTAAGAAGCAGCCAAGGCAATAAGTTTAAAACAAAATTTAGGTGGGATGGGGAGACACAGCTGTAGGAATTAACCTAAAAGTTCAGTAAACCTTGCCAAGACATGTGACAGTGCTTAACTTGCCCAGAGTAGGGACTCTCCTTAGAGATTTCTCCAAACATTATCAAAAGCATTCCCTTTGAACGAGGCCAACTTCTGATAATAATACAAGGGAATCAAACTCAGGCATCTCTCCATAATGGGATTCAGATTCCTCACAAACTTGGGAGTGTTGAAGGTTTAATTACCCAGTAAAACAAGAAAAATGCATTATACAGTAGAGATAAATGAATATGAACACCAGGGAAACATGTTTCTCCATAAGTCATTTGGTCACATGATTTCTTCCCCATTTCCTTTCCCTATTATTATAGCCATTTTATTACACTGCCCCTAAAGACAGAGGGCAAAAAGCAAAATACTCAGAGCTTCCTTGAAGTACCTCCCAGATTGAATGTAATAGCACACAAATTCCTGAAATGGCTTAAAGTTTTATAAAGGTTTCTTTTTAGTATTTCACAGATAGGAAAAAGCTGGTCACCACCAAGTACTATAAAACCAAGGAGGCACCAAAGAATGGCAAGAAAAACAGTGTCTTGAATGTGTTCCTTTCTCTCATTCCCTCTCTCTCTCACTCTCTCTCTCTCTCTCATTCTTTACTAGACCATTTTTCTTGTGTTTAATTGTTACCCTTACAAGGCTCTATTAATCATTGCAAAACACCTAAATTATTTAGGTCATAGCACTCAGTAACCACAGCCAAGAACTAAATTACTTCTTTTCCACACCTCATCCAGGAACCGATGAACTGTAAGTGAATACAGATCTTACTCTTTTATTAAGACATAAACCCATCCCACATTGAAGATATCCTCAGTCAAGAATGCATTGCATACACCTAACCCACCCAACATCATATCTCAACCTCGCCCACCTTAAACACACTCAGCACACTTACTTTAGCCTACAGTTGGGCAAAATCATCGGACGCAAGCCAATTTTACAATAAAGTGTTGACCAGCTCATGTAATTTACTGAATACTGCACTAAAAGTGTAAAACAGAAGGGTTGCCTGTGTACAGTATGGTTGTAAGCGTTTTAGCTGTTTACCCTCCTGACTGGGAGCAGCAGCTGGCTGCCACTGCCCAGGGCCATGAGAGCATTGCCCACCCCCCATCACCAGCCCGGGGGTGGGGGGGATTCCAAATTCAAAAGTCAAAGTCCAGTTTCTCCTGAAAGCGTATTGTTTTTGTACCATAATAAACTCAGAAAATCCTCAGCCAAACCCTTATAAATCAGGAACCATCTGTTCTCCCTTGTCATTTTCCACCATGGAACCAGTCCTAGCCTCTCCTCTATTTCTTCTGATCCTGTAACAACACCCCACTTTCCTGCGAAACTTTAATGCTTAGTTTTATTTATGGATGTTAAACCAAGCTGTGACCTAAGGCTTTGACATTATGTGATACAGATATAATAACAGTAATGAAGATGGAGAAGTTTTCCTTCCAAACTGTCATGGAGTATTGGAATATGGTTACAAAGGAGAACCACAATGACACAGATCTCCCAAGTCACACAATACAACACCACTAATGACTTTTGGAAATGTATGAATATTGCGTGTAAATTAAAAGAAAAGCAAATTGGAAACAAACTGCTGTTGCACTGCTGTATTTATAATTTCCCCCCAAAATATGAAAGAAAAAAAATAGAATGTTAAATACTACTAGGAATAAAAATGGCTCCCAAACTGCAAGAATGAGTAAACCATATAGAACACGCTCCCCACAAACTGTTTATACTGTTTTTTTTTTAAAGATTATTTATTTATTTATTTATTAGAGAGAGAGAGACTGAGAATGAGAGGGGAGAAGGTCAGAGGGAGAAGCAGACTTCCCGCAGAGCCGGGAGTCCGATATGGGACTCAATCCCGGGACTCCGGGATCATGACCTGAGCCGAAGGCAGTCGCTTAACCAACTGAGCCACCCAGGCACCCTGTTTATACTGTTTACGATTTCTCTCTCTCTCTTTTTTTTTTTTAAGATTTTAATTATTTATTTGGCAGAGAGGTAGTGAGAACAGGGAACACCAGCAGGAAAAGTAGGAGAAGGAGAAGCAGGCTTCCAGCCGAGCAGGGAGCCTGATGAGGGGCTCGATCCTAGGACCCTGGCTGGGATCATGACCTGAGCCAAAGGCAGAGGCTTAATGACTGAGCTACCCAAGCGCCCTGTTTATGATTTCTTTGGGGAGGCAAAGTGTGCAATAAAAATGAGGACCAAGAAAAAAAAAAATGAGGACCAAAATGTAAGAAAGGGAAGGGTTGGCTCCTTTCTATTACAAAGTAGAAAAAAAGAAGAAGAGAAAAAAAAACCTGAAGGCTTAAAAATATATATAAATATCTTATATGAATACTATTTGTAATAAAAAAAAGAAAAACAAAAGTAAACAAAACCAGAGAGCATATTTTAAGTAGAGTACATTGATAATCATTTGCCTAAAAGTGTCTGATCTACAGAATAGAACTCTTACAGGACCACTAAGCATCTTCGATTCTCCACGTACATCATTCTTAAAAGAATTCTCAAGTTAAAATCAAAGAGGAAGTCATATGCAGGCGAACCTAATTTAAGATATGCCCGGAGTTATCCTCATGTAAAGGGTCAGTAACTCTAAAGGGTCAAACAACTTAGAAGCTCGGAATACATTTCCAGTCCGGTTTGGTTTTCCTCATCTGCCTTCTTTTCTGTCTTTCTCAGGTGGTCTTTATCGACATCCCTACTGTGCAGAATGATCTAGCCAAACTGCTCCCAACAAAAGTGTCTTTATCCTCTGGTAGGCTGCCAAACCATAGGCATTTGCCTACAATTTCAGAAGTAATGACAGGCCTGAGGACTATCATTACGGTACTTTAGGCAAGAAGTCTAAACTGGGATTTTTGCTTGTGCTTGTGTAGTACTGAGCTAATTTACCGTTAGGGCAGTCAGGAACCCTGAACAAGCTGTCTAATGTGCCCACTCCATTTCTGGTTGACGACGAAGCACACGAGATTAGTACTCGTGCCATGTCAGCAAGAGCGACGTGAGTCTGACCTTTCTCCAAACAGGAGGAGACAGCGCTTTCACGGCCTTTTCCTGGATGAGCTCTTGGCAGGGCATTGTAACATATCATTACCAAGACATCACTGCCCAGGGGTTGCCATTTTAGAGAAAACATACAAATGGCCCAATAATGGGTTTCTTCATGCGTCAATGGAAACCGGTAAAAGGAGCTTTGTTTGTGTCCTTATTGTCTGATGTACTGGAACTAGATTGTCTTTTCGACCTCTGTATTGTCATTCAGATCTCTCAAACACAAAACAGCCAGGCTAAGAATCGAAGAAAAAAATGTTCGCAGAAATCAGTGGTAACTGTGTTGTCTCATCTGGCCAGTCTGGGACCAAATGTGTAGTATGCTGTCCGTTCCCATTGAGTTAAATGGGAAAGAGGAGTCGGGACTTACTCTTCCTTCCGCATGTAGAGCTGGCCCAGCTGGCAGGATCGCCACTGACACATCGTGTTCTCCTTCGTCAAAGCAGATCAGCTGGGATTTCCGTCCAAGCTCGGCCTCAGGACTGCTTACACAGAGAACTGGTAGACAAGGGAGGTGGTGTTAGTCCCCGAATATACTTATATATCAATAATTTGAAGTCGAAGAAGCCTGTGGCCTTTGTCTCTCTAAAGGATGCATATCAAAGAGAAGAGAAGGCTGATTCACAAATGTGTGGTGAGCATGTTTTTTGACTCTGGCATTCATTGCCTCTTCTTTCTGGCAAGAGCCTAGATTTGGTTTGGGCACCTCCCACCTTGCCCTCCATCTAGGAGCTTGGGTGGGGCCCTACCTCTATCTCAGCACTGGAGCTCGTGCTAAGGGCCAAAGACATTCTGCAGGTGGCATTGCCCTTGTCACCAGACTGGAGAGAAAGAGGGGGAAAAAAGCACTTAAATGTATACATGTTGGGGCACCTGGGTGGCTCAGTTGGTTAAGCAACTGCCTTTGGCTCAGGTCATGATCCTGGAGTCCTAGGATCCAGTCCCACATCGGGCTCCCTGCTCAGTAGGGAGTCTCCTTCTCCCTCTGACCCTCCCTTGCTCATGGTCTCTCTCTCACTCTCTTTCTCTCAAATAAATAAAATCTTTAAAAATATATATATAAATGTATATGTGTTCATACAAATGTTTACACATTGAGGGTTTGAACCCAATTCATGGGTTTTGGTAGGCTTGTCATCTGTTTGGGTTACCTTATCAGAAAGAAGAAAACAGGATTTGAAATTTTAAGTTTCTAAGTACATCTGCTAAAATTAATAGCTTATTGTCAGAAACCATGCAATACATTTTGTTCTACAACACACGGACTTATATATCGCTAATAATATTGAATAACAGCCTAGGTTGAGGATGCCTTTTAAAACTCAATTGCTAAGTAATAGTTCTATGCGAGATACTGAGTTTTATTATTCTGAAAGAATCCCAAGCAGTATCTTGAAGAAATGCTTTAAAATCAAATATGAACTCACAGACCTGTATCTCTGAAGCAAATAATATATCATATGTTAATAAAAAAATTTTAAAAAATTAAAAATGAAAAATCAAATACAAAAAAAGAAAAAATTAAATATGAATGTAATTAATAATTTCATCATGATACCACTCCTATTTTCTTATTTTTATCTAAAAGATATGTTGAAGATGGTGTTTATGTGTCTCAACATATTACTTTTTTAATATTAGAGAGACAACCAAGGCACCTTTCATGGTCATGAGTAGAATGTGGGAATATGTCATTAATTGATGCTCCAATAAATTAAAAGAGCCAATCACTTCATTCAAACTGGGCTGAAGTTAGCTTTTGTTCTAATTTTTAAACCTTTTTATTGTGAAATACACACACAAAAATGCCCTACAAAGCAAAGATGTACAGCTCAATGATTTTTCATAAACCAAACACCTGTATACCACATCAAGAATTAATACATTGCCTGTGCCCCAAGTGTGCCCCCTCATTTCCCTTTCCAATCACTACCCCTTCCTTTTCATTATCCTTTCATAGTCATTATGCTGATTTTATGGAAAGTTTTATGGAAATTGTTTTTTTTTTTTACCTTTATGCCTCAGCGTGCATCTCTCATTTTGCCTATTTAACTTTACATGAATGGAATTATACAATATATCTTCTTTTGTGCCTGGATTCTTTCACTCAACATTGTCTTTGTGAGGTTCAACAATGTTGTTGCACATAGCTCTAGTTCATTTATTTTTGTTGACATGCATTCATGATTATTGAGTGACAATTTGTTTCTAGTTTTTATCTATTACTAATCCTTACAATATTGCAAAGAAGATCCATATTGTTGCCATAAACATTATCATACATGTCTGTGGGAACACTGGCATGCATTTTTCTTTCTTTCTTTTTTTTTTTTAATGGTTTTCTTTATTTATTTGACAGAGAGAGGGAACACAAGCAAGAGGAGTGGGAGAGGGAGAAGCAGGCTTCCTGCCAAGCAGGGAGCCCAACACGGGGCTCAATCCCAGGACCCTGAGATCATGACCTGAGCCGAAGACAGACGCTTAATGACTGAGCCACCCAGGCTCCCCCAGCATGCATTTTTCTTGAGTATATACCTAAAGGTGGAATTCTGGTAGATGAAGTGGCAAAGTAGGGTCTCAAGCCCATGTCTCTTTAACTCCAAAACCAAAGCAATATGTTAAATTCCTAGGATATAACATATTAAAATAAAAGAAGTAGAGATTAATAGATTATACTTTGATAAAATTATTTTTGGCAGCTGGCTTATCAAGACAACTCATTATAAATAATAATGATAAAGAATGGCAGTAATGTTCTTCAATATTACAAGGGCGAGAGATCTAAACATTAAGCGAAACCAGGAAAGTGATTTGCTTGAGTACTGGTATCAATTATATTAGAGAAATTCTGAGGTTTTCATCTATCCTGCAGATACAGTAAGCCCATGAGTATCTGGCATTTTATGTTTCAAGAGATCAATACAACCAAAGTTTTGTAGGTCTCCACTTAAAGTACTTGTATCCCTTGGCCTCAGGGTCTTGCACATCTGTACTGAACTAGCTACAGGCCAATAAAGAGTTATGATTCCCAATTTAGGAATTACACAAAGTTTGCTTGGCTCATGAGATAACTACTCACAAAAGACAACAGCTACACTGGATCCCAATCTCATAGGACTGTCATCTACAAGAACTTGAATCTACCACTTTGATTTAGAATGTTCTGTATTTTTAAATAGAATTCATATTGTTATTATTTCATGTATCTCTTGGTTACTTCACCCTTATAAGAAACCCAACCTGGCCAAATAAAACACAAGATACAAGCTAAATTTGGATTGCAGAGAAACAAACAAGTTTTTGGTCTAAATATGAAATATATTTATTTGCTAAATTGGGCAATCCTTCTCAAACTTGAGCTTCTTCATGCTGATCTGTCTGTATGGTCACTACATACTTTTGTCTATCTCATCATGACCCATAGAAAACATGAATTAAAAGATTCTATTCTCCTCACTGTTTTTTTTAAAGATTTATTTATTTATTCAAGAGAGAAAGACAGAGAAAGCAGCAGAGGGAGGAGAGAGAAACTCAAGTAAACTCTCCACTGAGCACAGAACCTCACTGGGGACTCAATCTCCCGACCCTGAGATCACCACTGAGATGAAACCCAGAGTCCAATGCTTAACCATCTGTGCCACCCAGGCACCCCTCTCCTCACTATTCTTGATCTAATGGCAACAAGAGGATTGGCTTTGAATATTGTTCCTGTGACAATTTTAATATTCATGTTAAAGATATTCAAAAATGATATCTAGAGTTTACTAATATATACACTAGATTATCAGGTATGAGCCCCCATGTCTCTGGGATATTAATGAACTTTACTCAACCATTGCCATGTCTCCAGTGTCCCAATGGAATGAGAAATACAAGCTCCTTGCAAAGAGTTCCACACATTCCTGAGGACTTGATTTTCATGATGCTCACTTCTCTTGGGCTCCCATCTCCCTATTTATCAGCTCAAATACTGCTCCACAGTGACCCCCAAATCTCCCTTCAACTTTTGCTAAAAAACCTACACACACAACCTCCTTATGAGTAAAGTTAACTATACATAAGATGGGTTCCTATAACAGCAATGCAAACAACAGTAGTATTTTCTCTTTGTTTTAATAATTATATTCATGAACCACTGAAACTCCTGACCTCCATGGAGTTTCACGGGTCATTCAACTAACCCAAGACTCTTGCAAAGCAGCTATTGACTCCTAAGCCCTCGGGGAGTTTACCTTCTACTGTGAGCATGGTAAAACGTAAAATTTAAAGTAAATTTAAAGTAATTTTTAAATTTTAAAGTAATTTTAAAAATCACTTTAAAAACAAAGTAATTTTTAAAATAAAAACAATTTTATTTGAAAATAAACTTTGATCTTAGCTGTCAAAATATCAGTATTTTCTCAACATTACCTAAAATTACTATACTTACACTCTGTACACTGAGTAGGAAGAATAATGTGCTATAATCTTTCTGGGGAATAACTTGGAAATAAGTATAAAGTAAATAAAAAACATATGCTTCCAGGGCTCCTGGGTGCCTCAGTGGGTTAAAGCCTCTGCCTTCGGCTCGGGTCATGATCCCAGAGTCCTGGAATGTAGCCCCACATCAGGCTCTCTGCTCAGCAGGGAGCCTGCTTCCCCATCTTTCTCTGCCTGCCTCTGCCTACTTGTGATCTCTCTCTGTCAAACAGATAAATAAAATATTTTTTTTTAAAAAGTATATGCTTCCTATGATCTAGAATTTCCACCTATGGAAATTCATTCTAAGGAGACAAACATGGGTAGGTATAAAGGTTTACAATATGAATGTTTTTTAAAATTTATTTGTAACAGGGAAAGGTCATAAATAATGTAAATGTCCAATAATAGGGGACTGCCAGAATTAATAATTTTCATCCATAAAGTGAAATACTATTAAGCTATCAAAATGTCATGTAGAGTAACATCTAACAATATGAGAAGATATTTTGATATACGATTAAGTAGAAAAAAGAAGCAGGTTTCAAAATACTCAGGAAACATAATACCAATTCTTTATAAAGAATCTCTAATCTCAAAAACTTATAGAAGGTATGTATCAAATTAACTTTAATTACCTCTGATAGCAAAATAAAATGTGTTTTACATTTTCTTAGTGTTTCTAGTATTATCAAAATTTCTGTTACAGTTTTCTTACAAAAAATAAATTAATAATAATTATATTCTGGCAAAGAAGCACATCATTTTTTTAAATACTTTATTTATATATTTGGCAGTGAGAGAGACAGCAAGATAGGGAACACAAGCAGGGAAGTGGGAGAGGGAGAAGCAGACTTCCCACTGAGCAGGGAGCCCGACACAGGCCTGGATCCCAGGACCCTAGAATCATGACCTGAGCCGAAGGCAGATGCTTAATGACTGAGCCACTCAGAAGCACATCATTTTTTAACAGTACTCAATTCTTAGATGTTTCTACTGTGTATTTATCTTCTACTAATAACATGAATGTTTTAATCTTCTTTTAAAAAAGACTAATTTTTGCTAATGCAAAAGAACTCTAAGTTATTATTAGAATACACACTTTATTTTGCACAGCATGAATTATTATTGTTGAAGGTTGCATGTTAAGCCATCAAAAAAACATATGAGTAAACAGGGACTTTGCTTACTGTGAATGTATTATAAAGTGTACATTTATTTTCTAAACAGTAAGATTTTATTTAAGAACCTTTCATTGCCATCTGTCCATAATTTCATTCATTCAGCAAAATATTTTGAGCACCTGCTATGCACCAAAGTTTAATGTACCAAAAAGATAAAAGAAAAGAAATCGAAGTCATTTTCTCCTCACACAACTTACTATAGTAAGAGATGGTAAACACAAAAGAAATACATATAATTTAAAAATTGCATATAAATATATATTTCTTATATATATTTCTCATGTACTTTATAAAGTAAGTACTATGCAGAGAAACAAAGGAAGAAGCAGGCTGAAGGCATGCAAAGTAGGAAGGATCCTTGCTATTTTACATGGGATCCTCAGGAAAGACCCTCTCAACAAAATAATATTTGAGCTAAGATCTAAATGCAAGTTTCAAGGTAGGGGAGATGGTAAAAACAAAGCTCAAGAAACACCAAGGAGTCTTGCTAAAATGGGATTATAAAGGGGGAGACAACTGCCCGAGTTTTTCCAATAAACCCACTGTTTATAGACTGAGTAACTTTAAAAGCTACTTTTTTTCCCTTTTCGATACTTGATGATGAGCAGTGTCTATTCTCACTCCTTTCCCTGACTCCTCTCTTAAAAATTATGGACAATTGTTTTCTCTTTCCACCCCATATGGCTGTCATTTACCATACTCAGTACTGTCTTCTTTACCAAACAAGCATGCCTTCACAGTAATAATACGTACTTTATGTATTCGGTTTATATATTTGGCTTTGAATTGTCTTAGGGTGAATTATCAAAATAAAATTTATAGAGTTGGATAGGTTATAAAACATAAAACAAGAACAGTCGTTAGTAAGCATAATGACTTAAAAATGCCATCATAAAATCACATAAACTCTTTAAAAAAAAATACACACACACACACACACACACAACCACTAATCTAGGAGCCAAAAAACAGGTTTTATTCTTTATCTAGGTTATCTCGCAGACAGAATTTATTAAGATTGGGAGAAGATAGGGTATTTTATTAGTTGGGATGCTATGTTCTTGGCAAGAAGGTTCTGCTCTCTGCTTTCCATAAAATGAAAGTAACATAGGAGGAACTTGGCCTCTTAGTCACAAATGTTTGATCGATTCATGTTCATCACAAAGAAGAGCTCTTTCTCAATCCCTAGACATTTCTTTTTTATTTTTTCAATCCCTAGATATTTCTGGTAAGCCAGCCCTCTACTAAATTTCCGTGCTCCTTATTTTGAGATTCAAAACCCCTCTCATGCTGAGTCATTAGGTGAGTATAATTTTGCCCACTGAAATGAAAAATGACCCGAGGATCTGGGAGCCATTTATGATGACTTTTGAAGAAGCCCAGGCAGCTGTGCCCAGAGAGTTGGTGATCCTCAGGATGGCTTTCCTATAATGAATCTTTCTGAATGGTGTTTCATCATTACATGTCACTTTATACGAGCTCATTATGAGTAGATTGTAGGGGTGTGCTCACCTGTATTACTGCCTTTGGGAAATCACAAAAATGATGAAGATATCATTTAAGTCTAAGAGTTCGGTCCTCTTGGCCAAAGGGATTCTTTAAGGTTGGCCTTTTGCAAAAACAGCAAAAGCATTCATTTAAAAGGACTGCACCTACACTATGAAATCCACTATATAGATTACTAAATATGTGAAGGAGAAAAAGCAAGAAATGACTGGATATAAGTGAAGATAGGTAGGTACAGTGTGGGTTTGAGTGAACTCTGCACTAGGTTTTAGTGTAAGCCTTCACTGGTAGGGCCAAGGGTCACATCTCTGTCCTATGTGTGGACTCTCTTCTTTCGTTTTCCTAATTCTGTGTTGTGCGCTTTGATATCTTGTGCAGTGTCAGAAGTACGAAAGCTTTAATTCATTTGGACTTCTTAAAAATGCCCTCTGATAAACTTCTGTTAATGCTTTCTGCACCTGTAGTGATAGAATTTTCCCTAGTATTCAGAGAAAAGGGACCTGGACTACAATGCTGCATGGAATTCTTTTCTCCATTTTCCACCAGACGTTTGTTCTATAATTCTTACCGGACCCCTGGCTGTATGCTTAGACTGAAAAGCAAGTCCCTTTGGTCAGGTTGCAAATTTAGTAGAGTTTTGCATTTAGCTGTTTCATTTCTTTCCAAGTGAGAGCTACACAAGGATGAATGAAATGTCTAGAGATGTATCTCCACAAAGCTTAATGAAACAAAGATTGAAAAAAATGAATTGAGTGGGGACTACGGTGCAGTAGCATCTCGCAGACAGCTCGTGATCCAAAGCGGACTGCTACATTCGTTTACAGTCTGGCTGGCCTAAATATATATTACCTTCCCCACGTACCATTCATTCATTTAACTAAACTGTGAGTGCCCAGCCTGCAGTGAGCCTCAGCTGAGGTTTTGAAAAAGACAGACTCCGTTTCTGGCCTCATAGAGCTTATAATCTATTTTATGCGCTCATCGTTTTTTCTTGCATTATTTAAAACATGTGCAGACAAACAAACTTTGAAATCTCATAGCAAGATGAATAGGTAATAAATGCCCTAAGATTTTCTTAGGGATTCTCTAGTTTTATTGATAAAGTAGTTTATACGAGATTCATTTCAGGCTCTGGATGTTTCCAAATGACCAGGATACTATTTACCTGAAACATGCCAGTATTTTACTCATATTTGCCTGGTGAAAGGATGTCTGTTTTTTATATCTGCAAACAAGTCCTGTGGAATATTTTTAAGTTTAAATAGTTCATGATGTCAGCATATCAGAGGTTTAAATTTACACAGTTAAGAGTCTTTCTAATGGGGCTCAATAGGGCATGTATCCAAGCAGAATTCTGCCGACTTTAATCTTGAGCTTTATAGTAAGAGTTCACTATATCTATTTAATGTTAGAGAATGTGAATTGGCAATACATTATTCCATACGTTATATATTTATGAGGCCTGCATATCCAGAACTCACAGCCCAATTATTACCCTGGCCAGAGACCTTATTTCTAGATTCATGTTTTCTCCTCATGTACAGCTGTAAACCACAAGTGAAGTTCCTAATGTTAGACAAGGTGTATCCATTAGTTCCACTAAAAAGCTCTAACCACCGGAGCTCATTGATTTTTAGTTTCATATATCTTTAATGAGGAGATTAAATACTTGTTTAGGAAGCAGAGCCTAGCTTAAGTGGTGTTTATTCCTTCAGTGTATACAGTTGAAGACCTCCATAATCTCTCCCATAGATCGTGCCATGAAACAAGCCTTTTTACCCTAAAATGTAAACTTAATATACTTCTGTAATTATATAAATGAGCGTATTACAATCATTTTTCAAAAAGCATTGAAAACAAATAACCCCAAGAGAGGCAGCAGATATTTCTAATTGTCTGGTATCTGAGCATCTATTGTAGGCTGTCCATTATTCATTCTCTATAAGTGTCCAGCAAAAATGCCAAGTCCAGTTTTAAATGAGGATAAAATATATCTTGACCATGAATTGGTGTTGACTATGGGAAAAGAAAAATTCTAAACTCAAGGCCAAAAGCAGTTCCCTCTTACTTCTCCTGGGGGAAAGAAAGAAAGAAAAAGAGAAAACAGAAAAGAAAAGAGGAAAGGAAAAGAAAGGAAAGGCAAGGCAAGGCAAGGCAGAAGGAAAGGAAGAAAGAAAGAAAATTAAAACTGGTCACTGCCTAGAATATTCCTTAAGCATATAATAACTATAAAATAACTGCAGTGAGAGATGAAACCAATCCACTGTTGGCATAATGAATGAAATACGTAGAGATATACCTCCACAAAGATTAATGAGCTCAACGAAAGTGGGATCAGAATACAGAGTATCAACCACATTGCTTGGTTGATTATGCGCCGTAACACAAAGTATGGAAGGCTTCAAGTCCCTTAGAATAGGATCAAGCAGAGTGATACTAGCAGGGTCTGCATGCAGAGCTTTTTTGTGTGTGGTAAGCAAACCATACTCTTAAAGATCTGCTGCAGGTCCCTAGGTAATCTAACCAGACAGTGGGAAAAGAAGATCAATTGATTGCTCACTGTACTTTAAAGAAAGAAAAGTTTTCTCCCTCAGGGAAAAACAGAGATAGGGTGGTATTGGAGGGTGAGGGGAGAAAATGGAAGAAGCATGAGCAACCAGGAAAGATCAAATCAGTCCCCTTAGAAAATATTTTGTCATACCTTTAGCGATTTTGTGAGTGGTTCTCCATTACACTGAAATAGTAACTAATAATTTCTAAGTACAAAATTATTTTTTATATTACTAATCTATGTAAGTTCGAACATCTATTATTTAAACAAGTTTATTCAGAGGCTAAGGCATCAAGATAAGAATGTGATGGGAGATGTAAAATCCAATAATTTTCAGCCTGGGGGAAAGTATTTATAACAAACACATATCCCTAATACAATGAGCTTTAAAAAAAATCATTAAGAATAACACAAACATCCTCAAAGAAAAAAGATAGGCAAATGACTGGGGTTGGGACAAGGAACATGAAGAAAAGGCTAATAAACATATTTTTAAACATCAAGCCTCTCAATTTCACAGAGCATTTCTGAAAAACAATTTGACAACATATATCAGAATCCTTAAAATGTACAGAATTTTTGGCACAGTAATTCCAGCTGTAGAAATTCATCGTAATAAATTCATTAGAAATATTTCTAACCACATAGAAATTAGATACCAAGAGGATGGGAAAATTCTAGATGTCTAACAACAAAAAAGGAAAAGAGAAAGAAACTATGATATATTCATCTAATGAAATATTCTTCAGTCACTAAAATTACACTGAATAATAATTTTAATGACATAAGAAAATGCTGTAACCTATATGAACAAAGCATTTATTTATAGCATGATCATAATTGTGGAAACATATACATAGAGAAAAATAGGAAATACCTCAATATCTTAATTGTAGTTATACTCACATTATGGGAATGTACCTGTAATTTTTATTTTATTCTTTATAACTTCTTGTTTTTTAAAGTTTTCTAAAATGAGTATCTTTTACTTCTACTTTGTTTTTAAGAAAAAAAAACAACAACCAAAATGCCTAAGAAATACATCCAACCTCTAAGGAGAGCAGAAGCACAGCTGAATCTATCTGACAAGTGCTGGTTTAATATCCCCCCAATTTCTGTGACATCAAAATTTTACTTAGCTATAATATATCATTTGAGTTACCCAGGAGAGTGTGGATGGTGAAAAATAATAATATACTCCCACACCATGAAGATCTTGTTCCATGAACATTTTCCACATGTAGAATACCAGATATCCTCCATCTTGCTGGTCCCAGATGGCAGTGGACGCAGGAGCTAAGAACTTTTTTCCTTCCAGAGAGAGAAGTTAAACCCATGTTTTCTTGTATGGTGAGTCAGTGTGCCATGATTCAGTAGAAAAACCATGCTAGGCATGGAGGGCCCACTGTCTTTTCAAAGACAGTGTGGGGGCTTTTGGAAGGTATATGGTCGCTGTAACTCGAAAGCATAAAGCTGAAAAAGGTGATCTGTGAGGAACCGGCTACATAGCTAATGCACTGATTCAGGCCCAAAATTCTCCACTTCCAAAAGGCCTGACTGACCCAGAGATTGGGACTGTGCGGTGGTTTAATTTTTGCACAAGTTTAAAGTAGCCTTAATTTTGTTCTCATTTTCTTCTTTCTCCTTTTTAAGCTAACAACACTTCAGCAGATGATTCAGAAAATTATCTTTAGCATGCCCTCGAGGCATAACAATAATGCCCCTTTCTATTGAGCCCTGACCCCTAATATTTTTCTAGGCAAGACCTTGAGAGAGGTAGAAAATTGAGAGGGTGAAGGGGAAAATCTTCAAAAGCAGCATGCCTCTAAATTGATACCATGTAAACCTCTGGTTGCATTGGGAAACCACTGCTGGGGGTAAATGAAATGAATTCACTGGGGCATCTAATCCTATTCCTGGAACATTTAAACGCTTTAAATGCACTGGCGAGCAAACAAACTTCAAAGCAATCATTACACCCCAGACACTGTTGCTGGTGTGGCTGAAATCTTTATGAGATTAGCCCCCCACAGGGAGAGAAGTTAAACACGGCCAGCACCACTTTGAAACTGTCGGGCGGATACCCATTTACCGGCTGAGAATCAGGGCAAATGTGCCTAATTCCCAGACCCTATCCAGACGTCACCTATGGAGCCGAATGCTCTACCCGATGCCGCGGAGCCTTGTTTCTGGGCTTGGAAGCTACATCTGCACCGACAACGCTGGGCCAGCATCAAAATTCAAGGTTCTCGTCTTCACTGGCCAAGAATTAAACGCCGGATGGCACATATTGTCAAAGGGCGTGACGATGAGGATTTAGTTGTTGTTCTGTTTTGTTTCAAACATGTGAAAAATGATGAGCAAAGTAGGAAAGATTATTTACTGTTAGGGATCTTTATTCCTATCAACTTTTCGACTCTCACTCTTGTCAGATACTCCCCTAAGTTTTCTTCCTGTGCGATCGCAATCCTACATCTATAATGCAAATAAAATATTTCGTGGATTTACCAATTTATGAATAAAACTTGGCAAAATGATTTTTTTTACTTCTGTAAGTGGGGCTAAAAATATGAATTCATTCAACCAATATTGACTTCCCTTTCATATTAGACAAACAAAGTTGATCTACTCCTGTAAAGACATAAATCAAATAGGATCATTTCATCACAGGGTTCCAGTTCCAAGGTGGATATTATAAGGCAGACAAATTAGGCTCCAACATGGCTGTTTCAAGTGCACAGAGGAAAGACAAGCAGATAGTGATGGAGGCTTGAGTATGTTTTCTTCCCTGATCTTTTCATTCCCATGGTTCCTAATTTCTGAAATTCTATATCCCAGAGAAGAGTTTGTGCTAGCAATTTTCAGACTTAAATTTCAGAGATTGGAGTTATTTCTATTTGATTTGTCTTTGTCAGTTCACACTGAAATTTTTATGCGAACATAAACCAGTTTTTATTTACTCCCTGACATGATGCTGCCAAATGAATCTGGTTCTCTCTGAACATCGTGGCCAAGATGTTTCTCCATATCTTTAAAGGGACTGTTCTTATTGAGGGAATGTGTTGGCACAGCCTGGGGTGGCCTCTGTGGGAAGGCAGAATGGTCTATTCAGGTACAGGTTTCTGTCACTCCTCAATTTTCACAGAAGTAGGTTAATCCAACTCCCGGAGGGACTAACAGTGGAAGCATACGGCTCAGCCAGGCTAGCTACTTACCTAGGCCAGGTACTTAAAAATCTCAAGCTCAAATAAAAAAGGAATATAAGAGACAGGGAGGGAGGGAGAGAGAGAGCCTCAAGAGGATATAGAACCCATCCACTCCTTAGTACACTTTAAAATCCGTCTTTCATTATACCATTCCAGCAGGAAACCTCACCCCTCACGCACATCCTATTAGTTCCCCAAAGATTTATTACTTTGTTGCTTTGGGGTATAATTCTACCAGGCTACGTAGTAGAAAATTATAAGTAAGCTCATTGTGAAAGCACTCTAAGAATATGGTCTCCCAGGTTCCAGCACTCTCTCTGAGAATCCACAAGAGAAATTTATCTCTGGGCATAGAATGGGGAAAAAATTAGGATATTCATGAGCAATGACCTGGTTTGTTTTTTATCTCATTAAACACTGGGAATCATAAAGCTGATGGGGTCTTCCTTAAGCTGACTGCTCAAAATTTTAGAGCCACATGCATGGCCCAATTCACTCAAGAATAAAAAAAAAAACTCCTAACATCGGATGCATATACTAGTCTCAATTCTAATTTCTTATGATCTTTCCAATATTCTCGCCTTTTACCACATTCCTTCATCTATTTTAAATGTTGACTCCATCTCGTTAGATTGTGTGCATTTTGTTAAGTAATCTTAAATTTTTTTGAGTATAATATTTATACAACTAAAAGCAATAATTAAATATAACCCTTCTCAGAGATGCCCCTTTCCTTCTCATCCTTGGAAGAGCCTAGCTATTGTTTCCTGACAATGCTACTAATATTTGCCAATCCAGCAGAAAGTTTTACACAAATGAACTGGTGTAATAGGATGTTAACCTATAATAAGAGTTTGTCACGTCACAGTCACTCTATGGGAGATCTGCCATTGATTTTTCAGTAAATATGGCAAATGGCAAAAAATATAGTGTGTGCTCCTCAGCACTAAATTTTTCAGTGGCCATTTTTCTTTCTGCGGGTTTCTATTCTGCTGTCTTCAGGTGATATTTAATAAAATACTCTCTTTTCTCAGCATATGTGCTTATACTGACATGGCTAATGGGGCCTTATACTAAAGTTGTCATCTGTTTTGCTATTAATGCATTTGTAAAGCTTGCCTTCATTCTTTAGTAAAGCACGAAAAGCAAATTAGGTGGAAAAAAAATTTCCTGTGTCATGGAATTAAAGAGCAAGTGCAGACCATGACCTCACCCAGGTCCTTTAGGTTATTCAAATCCTTAGAGGCCAAAAGACAATTTCTTAACATCTCAAAAGGTAAAATTTGGAATATGGTAAGAAGTGCATGATAATAGTTGGAAAGGTCTTGTTTCCACTTAGCCTCAGCTGTTCCTTCAGAACTCAGGTACCTTTGTTTATTATTCTGTTCTCATTTAACATAAAAATAATCACTGTCTCCAATATGAACCGTTTGGAAGGTCAGGTGTGATGAGATCAAGAGGTCATTGGAAGGGGGCCCCTGGGTGGCGCAGTTGGTTGAGCGACTGCCTTCGGCTCGGGTCATGATCCCGGAGTCCCGGGATCAAGGCCCACATCGGGCTCCCAGCTCCATAGGGAGTCCGCTTCTCACTCTGACCTTCTCCCTTCTCATGCTCTCTCACTCTCTCTCTTTCCTAATAAATAAATAAATAAAATCTTTAAAAAAAAAAAAAAAGAGGTCATTGGAAAATGCCTCCTCTCTCTCACATAAGATGGTATTTACCTCGCAAAGTTGTTAAAATCCAGAGTCTGGTCCTCTGATTTGTGCAAGCTCAGAAATCTCATTTTGTCAGCATTTGGGGAAAGGAGTTACTGGTCATGGCAAGATGTAGTCAGTAGAGTTCACTGAGACAAACACATAGACCCAACTTCTTTTCTTCGTGGCATGACTAATCCTTTACCTGACTTAGCAACTCTCTGTTCCTAAGTATGCAAGCCATCAGAAAATTGGAAAATGGGAAGTTTATTATTCAATTAGTTGTTTCACAGACTTTGACCTTCAAGCATGTGAAGACATATGAGATATCAAGTCAACCAAGATGGATTCCCTGACCTCCAGAAGTGCGTAGTCTACTTGGCAGACACAGACATAAAAACATAAATTTAATAACAGTATCAGTTTGGTTGAAAGTCTATGTCATGAGTGTTTAAACACATCATATCAAGTCAGGATCTGTAATGTGAAAATATTTGCCCATGGAAGAGGAATATTTAAAATCCACTGCTCAAGATTCCCTCTTCTACAGAAGAAAGTGATTGATCAAATGTGATTCTCTGTGTAATTGTTTTATAGTTTAGCCATCAGAGAGGAATCTTCTTTCCGTTACTGTCAATGTTTCCCTTTTATCTACACACATACTCCCACCCATGTAAAGAAGACAGTTTTAAAGCCACAGTCGCTCATCTCCTCTTGCTTAAATGACATAATTAAAAAATACAAATCTTCAATGACTGTTGTCTGGCAAATGAAATCCAACTATCAATGTTGGGATATCATTCAAGGCCTATATATCCCACCTTGTGTTCTTCATCTCCTTTCCCCTTCCAGTATGCTCTTGCTAAGTAAACCATTTACTTTATTCAGTCAGATAGTCTATAAATATTTGTTCAACACCTACTGTGTGCCAAGTACTATACTTAAGATGGTAAACAGGAAAGACGCCAATAGTCACACTTGTTCCCTCAGCCTGGAGGTGATTTCTATTCTATTTGTTTATTTAAAAGCTACTTAGTATTCAAAGTTTAGTGACATATCACTTTTGACATTATAGTGGCTGTAATCTACCCAGATGAAAGAAATCCCGCCTCGTACATACTCTAATCCTCAGTCCCAGGTACTTTCTGGTGGTTAATTACCTTCCAGTTATTTTTGCCTTCACTTGACTACTAGTATGGAGGTCTCTCGAACACAGGATGTATATATGATTCATCTTGGTTTCCTCTCAGCATTTTAAACATAGTAGTTGCACATGGAATCAATGAATAGAGGCAGATCTTTGCAGCATTTCTGGAGCTAAAAACTTAAAGGTACAGTGATTTAGGAAGACCTCAACACTAAGCTTTGTGTCCTCTATGGATAGAGTAGTTTGTTTGTATTTTGTCAAAAAAAAAAAAAAATTTAACTTACTGCCATTCAAACATGCCATGCCATTTCAGTTTGCATTTGTATATTAAATTAAATGGAAATGTTTTCTTGTTACTGTTTTACAGCTTCTATTAGAGAAAATGAAGTTTTTCTCTTTTTAATAGCTGATATACAAAAATGTTAGCAGATCATTTCCTTTCGAAAGCTACACTGATTTTCACGTTTCTTCTCAGGGTATTTGATGCTAAGCATGTATCACGTAAGAAAGGTATCTTTGAACAGATTTGCTGCTCTGTTGGCTATTGGCTGAAAAAGGGTCCCGGGATATTCATTTCTGGATAGTTTTACACCATAAAGAAATTAAAATAAAGTGTCTTAGTTTCAAGTTGACCCGAGAGAGGAAGAAAACATGAACCCATAGGAATTGTCATTTAGCCATTTATGACCAGATCAGTATAAATTTTCTTTAGAACCTGCTGTTCTCTTCATGTCAGCATCCTGGAAGTGGCAAGGCCATGCAGCTCAGTGAATACCTCAGAAATGTGCGCCTTAAATCCACCAGAAAACCCGTATGAATTAAAGAGACAGGACAGTGTCTCCTCCTGACCTCTTTGTCTAATTCCTTTATTTTCCAAGAGGTCACACCAATAGTTTCAGGCTAACTCTGTTTTCTGGGACTTCATATAGCCTGGCTGACCTCTTTCTTTTCTAAATTTTACATTCGACATGCCACCCCCCATTACAAAGAATTGCCTTTTTTTTTTTTTTTTGGTCAGGTAAGCTACACACTCGCCTTTAAAAACCCAAGGTTTTCTTGCTCCAGTCCATGAGATCTGATTAATTTCACCCATTTTCCACGTGTTTCCCCTCAAATTAGTCTGGCAAATATGGTGTTTGTGGGACTATTCTTGGGCTCTATGCCATTTGGGCTTGAACCCCAGTTAAATGGTAAATACTTTGGAAATATGGGATGTCTCTTCATTATCAACCAACATTATATTTTCTTTATAATCTCAGTGACTAACTGCAGGCATGTTTTAAAATGCCCACATGATCATTTTTAATCCCAAGAAAAATCTAAATTGTATGGTTTACTTAGAGAATGGTTTTCCTTCACACATCTTACCAATAATGAAGTTCATAGATGTTGCAATTATCTACCTAGAAAAGAGAGAAGGAAGGAAGTTTTAAAATGAAAACAAAACAACAAAAACCAGAGAAGGAGGCAAACCATAAGAGACTCTCAACTCTAGGAAACAAACTGAGGGTTGCTAGAGGGAAGGGGTGGGGGATGGGGTACATGGATAATGGGCATTAAGGAAGGCACTTGATGGAATGAGCACCTGGTGTGATATCCAACCGATGAATCACTGAATTGTACCCCTGAAACTAATACTACACTACAAGTTAACTCACTTGAGTTTAAATAAATCTTGAAAGAAAAAAAAAAAAAACATTTTTCTCTTTTCTTTTCTTTTTTTTGTTAAAGGTATGAGAGGCATTTTAGGGAGAGTGGCTTTAAATATCAACTTAGCCCTTCTTGCTGAATTAAGTAATACTGAAAGGAAAGAGGATTGACCTGTCAGAGGGAGAAAAGTTTAAATTCAGTGACAATAGTGTAGAGTTTTTGGAAAGAGTAACTCTAGTCCTAATAGGATTTTATTCCAAGAATTTAAATACTTAAAAGACTGAGACTAGACACCTACATCCACAAAGAGGAGCTACCAATTACCTGGTGAGCTGAGCAGTTAGCTATCTGCTGAACCTAACCAATTTGGGAAGGGAAGGGGAGGGGAGGGGAGGGAAGGGAAGGGAAGGGGAGGGAAGGGAAAAGGAAGGGAAAGGGAAGGAAAGAAAAGAAAAGAAGAAAGATCTAGCCTCAAACTCTCACTTTCTCCTCAATAGTAGATTAGTTTTATCTAAAATATCTGGCTAATTATATCTGGCTAATTACTTCAGTTCTGTACTCCATTTTGCCCGGGTGGAAAAAGGTTGAATGTCGCGTTCTGATTTGATTCTCAGAGGTAGGGAGACAGTGGGATGGCATTGTTTGCATCAGAGTTTCTCAGAATGACATTATAGTTCAGTGAATGAATATAGAATTAGACTAACTTGGGACGCCTGGGTGGCTCAGTTGGTTGAGCAGCTGCCTTCGGCTCAGGTCATGATCCCAGCGTCCTGGGATTGAGTCTCGCATGGGGCTCCTTGCTCGGCGGGGAGCCTGCTCCTCTCTCTCTGCCTCTGCCTGCCTCTCTGCCTGCTTGTGTTCTCTCTCTGTTAAATGAATAAATAAAAATCTTTAAAAAAAAAAAAAGAATTAGACTAACTTGCACGTTCAAACAATGTTTGATTACTTGGAAAAATAGAGGTAAAAGCCTGGTATGGATTACCCTAAACCACAGGCATCTGACAGAGAATCAAATTAGGCACCAACTCAACTGTTATGAAAATTTCCATTTAAAAGGAGAGTTGTGTCGAATATATTTGTGCAAAAGCTCTGACACTTCTGTAAATGATTTTAACATCTCAAAGCCCAGATGAAAGTATTATAATTACTGAGAAATAGAAATATCACACCAAACGTAAGAGGATCCTTTCATTATTCTTAGTAGTAGAGAAATAGGTCCAAACTTTTCAAAGTTTTGGTGAGACCAACGCAAGACCACAAATCAGTATGTGAGAGCAATGACTCCAGATTCCTCTCTTTTTGCTTCCTTTGCTCAATCCAGATGTAAATTCGAATTACACAACGGTAAAATAGTTAAGGAGTATTAACAAACTCAAGAGGTAGAAAACTGAGGCAAGAAAGAAACCAGATCATTCATTTCTGAACAGACAGAAATTCATGCAGAAGTTTGTGAGAAATCATGCTACTCAGGAGGAAAAAAATGCCCAAGTCTTCAAATAGTCACTTTTTTTCTAAAGATTTTATTTATTTAACTTATTTATTTATTTATTTATTTGAGAGGGAGAGAGAGAATGAGTGGGGGAGGAGGGGCATAGGGAGAGGGAGAAATAGTCTCCCTACTGAGCAGGGAGTCCAACATAGGGCTAGATCCCAGGACCTGGGGATCATGACCTGAGCTAATAGCAGATTTTTAACTGAGCCACCCAGCAGCTCCAAATAGTCACATTTTTTAAACACTGAGTTAGCCTACAATTTCCTCCCATTAAATTCAATAAAACACAGTAAGCCTTTCAAAACTTTTAATAATTCCATAAATGCAGGATTAAAATTATTTATAAAACAATGGGATTCCTTTTCAAGGCTAGCCCTTTATATCAACAACCACAAAAAGATAGGGCAGTCGTTTTGCATTTCACTGGCCTTACTTTGTTTGGACTACAGTGAACCATCAAGATCTTTTATGATGTGGATGTTAAAATGGTGTGTTGGCTCACCTGAGGCTAAACTACTCTCTACAAGGACAACTCTAGCAAAGGGTCCAATTTCTGCCTCTGAAAATTAAAAACCATACATTGCTATAGAACTTTGGTATGCAAGCAACTAGAGAACCAACTAGTAAAGAGAAAGGCATATACCACTCAATAGCAAAGTTAATCTCATCTCAAACCAGCCAAGCTGCATTAGATAAATGCCTGCCAGACTACACATTTAGCTGGGGGCTATGAACATTATGTTATTTACAGCAAAAAACCTGAACAGTATATTCTAACACCCCACGCCATCCCCACATTAGCCATAAAAATATCAAAGAGATTATAGACAGTCTGTTGTTTGGCAAGACCTGGCGAATTCTCCACACTTTCAAGTATAAACTAAGCAAACAACAAACTAGATAGCTATTATATATTTTTAAAAATCTGTAACATAGAAGAAAAGAAAAATTGGTCTAATGAGGTAGAGGGAATGAAACCTATAAAAATTATTTTTTAAATGAATAAGAAAAATGAAGAATGCCTCTATTTTAGAACGCATTGCTTTGTTCTCAATAAAACATACGAAAACATAAACTTTATCACACAAGATAAGATGAAAGAGAGTGTTATTAAAAGATAAAGTATAAAGCAAACCAGCCGCATTAGGAATGAGGGTTGTGGCATCATTTCAGTTTCCCCTCACTTCTATCACTCATAGCAAAAAAATTAAAAGATAAAAACAATAATCTCCATCCTCATGAAACCAAGACATAGTCACAACCCCGGGTCTCACTCAGGTTATTTAAAAAAAAAAAGCTGCCAAATACAATGAATTCAGGATGAAATCAAAGAAGAGCTCTGAGAGCACTTGCAAAGTTCTACAGTTCTCCTAGAGGATGCAGTGTTTCTGCAATACACAAGTAGGTCAAAGGGCACCTGGGCAGTTCATTCAGTTAAGCATCTGCCTTAGGCTCAGGTCGTGAGCCCAGGGTCCTTGGATTGAGCCCCATGTAGGGCTCCCTGCTCAGCGGGGTGTCTGCTTCTCCCTCTCCTCCCTGCTCTGGCTCTCTCTTGCTATTTCAGTCTCTCTCTCTTTCTCTCTCTCTAATAAATAAAATATTTTCAAAAAATAAAAATAATATACAAGTTGGTCTAAACAATGCTTTTCCACACATTTTTATAAAAGAGTAGCTAAATGAACTATTATAAATACATAGTAGTTAAAAAGAATGTAGCAGATTTGCATATGTCAAGGTTACATTATGCTAATAGACACCCTTAGTACTATATGATAATTTTACTAAGTGCAAATATTATTTTATTTTTTAAATATTAAAATTTTACCAAAATGTAAAGTATGAGGTGAAGCAAACCCTAGGGGAAAGTCTTCAGATGAGCCATCTTTGAAAGAAGCAAATGGAGAGAAGGTCAAAGTCAAGGAGCAATCAACTTTGGGGCAGCTAATGAAAATGAAAGGAATATATACTAAATCATGATATGATAAGGTTTCACTGTGAACCACATATATCTTCTATTCTTATGAGGAATAGAATTACGCCGTATAACACAGTAGTGACATGCAAAATATTTTTAAAAAACATGTGAGTCACATACTAAACAATTGGAAGAAATCCTGGCCAATCAGAACAGAAGGAAATACATGAGATATACATAATGAAATAGGGGGACAAAATTATTCCTATATGCCAACAATATGATTACATACATAGAAACTTCAAGAGAATCAACTGAAAAACCAAGTAAAGCATAATAATAATTCAGCAAGGTGTTATACAAAGATCAATAGCTTTCTCACACACAAATGAGTTAGAAAATATAAGGAAAGGAAATATCACATTTTAACAAGTAACAACAAAAAAACCCCACAAAGTAACTAGAGATAACTGTAACAAGAAATACAAGAAATAGTTTTGTTTGGAAAAAACTCTTTTAAACTGTTAAAGGACCTAAAAGAAGTGAGAAACCAAAAGACACAACCTGGTTTTAAATAGATGAATTAGTACTGTATGGATGAAATTCTCCATAAACGAACCCATAAATCAAATATAATTCCAATATAAATATCATTGTGATTATTGGAGGGAAAAGAGATGCCAGACAGCAGTCATGAAAATTGTGGGGCCGGGGGAGAATCTAAGTAGAACGTTCATACAATATAATAAAACATACTCTAAAGCTATAAAAATTAGAACTGATGTTTATCCAGAAATATATAGCATATCAATTGAGGAGAGCAGAGAGTTTAGAAATAGGAAAAATGCGTTATTCAATATCAGGACAGTAAGGACAGTAGGGAAAGAGTGATTAATTAAACAATGTTAGAATGTTCATTTTATGTTACAAAAAAAAGCTAAATTTATATCTAGCTCTTTATGCTAAAATATATTTTAAATGAATACAATTTATACATGTAAAAAAAGCAACTGTAACAATTACAAAATATCTATTTTAAAAAATAATATTGGAGTAACGCTGCTTTAAGCAGATCATAAAACTTAAAGAACATTAAAAATTAATTTATTTTTATTTCATAAACAATTTAATAAGCTCTTAAAAATTAATAAGAACATGAATATAATGGGAAAAAGAAGAAGAAAAAAACGTGAACATACTGATTATGAACAAATATCAACAGATTAGAAATTCTTGAGAATTGCTCCTTAGAATTAAGGAAATGGGTCTTAAAACCCCTTAGATAGTGTTACCCAAGTTCAATTAGGAAAAGACAATAAGTTTGGTAATATACCATGTTGGCAAGTAACAGGGATAAAAGGCTTTTTCAAAGACCATTGCCAGAAACAAAAATTGGCATAAACTCATTGGAGGGCAATTGGCACCATCTATATAAATTTAAAATACACACTCTTTTTGACCCATGAATTCACTTCTAGAAATCATTTTATACTCTCTGTCAAATAAATGAAAAAAATCTTTTAAAAAAATCATTTTATAGTTACCCCTACAGAAATGGAAAAACCCATGTATAAGGATGTTTTTTGTAGCATTGTCTATAATAGCAAAAAATCGCTTCTCGGCCTTTTGGCTAAGATCAAGTGTATAATAGTAAAAGGCTATACACAATTCAATGTCTCTTTCCAGGGAATGGCTAAATAAAGTATTATAAATAAATAAGCATACAATAGTCAAAGAGAATGTGGCAGATTTATATATGTCAAGATTACATTACGCTAATATAATAAATATACCCTTAGTACTCTATGGAAATATTACCATGTTCAAGTACCACTTTTAATATTAAATTTTATTAAAATATTAATTTTTAAAATATCTCAATAAAAATAGTTACGTTACATAAAAAGGTACCCAGGGAAATAAAGGATACAATGGTAAAATTAATATTCATGTATGGCAGAGGAAAGGGCAGAGAAATAGGTGAAAGAAATGAACGTGACAAAGGGCAGTAACAGAGGTGAACTTGGTGGTTACATGCTGTTCCTTAGTCAAAGCAGCGGCAGGGAAAGGACACATACAAACAGAATATATTGGTAGAAACTATAGCTTATTGTTTCATCAAATCTGAGATTCTACTGACTCTAAAATATACCATTATTTTCGGGTGCAGTATGAGAGAAAAAAGGCTGCCAATTAAGCTATGACATAAAATGATTTTCTAATCATTGATTATAATGCGTATCCTAATTTCCCAGACATTAAAATGGGGAAGAAATGCAACTTAAAATTGACGGAATACTGTATATGAAAAATAGCCAATACCTAGAAATATCTTGGCAGCAATTATGAATTTCAATGACAAATAAAAAATCCTCTCAGCAATCAGGCAAGAAAAAAATTACAAAGAAATACAAATTAGCCCGGCCACAGCTTTCTTTTCATTATTGAGTGCCAGAAGACTCTGGACTAATCTTGAGAGTTTTGAGTAGGAAAGGAAGAGATCCAAGAATTCCATGGTCTGCCGAATTATTTTTTTCACATACAAAGGCAATGAAAAAATATTCTCAAATAGAGGGCTCAGGAAATATATTATTATATTCCAAAGAAACCTACTCAAAAAACATGCTCCTGATATTCCACAGTGTGAAAAAAAGACAAACAAAGGTCAGAGTAGAAAGGACTAAATTAATGTTTAACTTCACTAAATTAGAATGAAATGTATAAATATATTAAACAAAATTAAATGTAAGATAAATAATTTTCAAGGATTCTATATATGATGGCAGAAATAGTGATTTAATAATTAGCAATAATTTCAAAATAATCTGAACTTCTTATTTCAGATTATATTAGCAACATTGGAAAGAATTGGGAATGTAGTACAAAACAAACCACATTCACTATGTAAGGTAATGAAAAGTGTCCTATATCACTATTTCAGAGTTTTCAAAATTGATTTTCATACTTAAAACTATAAAGTAGGAAATAAATTGACCCACAATGTCATCTCATAAAAGAAAACTGTTGATATTTTAAAAAATAGATAAATATATGTAGTTTTATGTTTTCAGACAATAGATGTAAAATTAACTTTATTTTCTGCCCCAAACAGATAGACAGACAGACACTACACACCCCCACACATTTAAAAAAAATATTTACACTAAGGTGATCATACTATATAGGCTAGAGAATTATCTATATTGGTACATTCAGATTGAACTGTTCAAAATTGTTTCTGCTTACCTAGCATCCTTGTCCCTCCTTCAAGAAAAACGTTTGTTTTTTCTAATAGGGCAGGGGAGTTGGAGGTCCTCATTTTAGGAATGAACATAAAACACTAAAGAGGCAACAACTTTCGTCCGTGATATTTAAGACTGCTGAAAGAGAGTAGGTTTCTCTCCTCACCTGAGATTGTGAACAATTAGGACGTGAAAAAGCCTAGAGATGCTTGGTCGACTTCTCTGCCATTTCTCAAGACCTTCCCTAAATCATTTAGAGTGAGTAACTACTATAACAAATAGATCCAAAAATGAATAATGGCTCAAACATAATAGAAATTTATCAGTTGCTCACAGGAAGATTGAAAATGGTTCCAGTGTGGAGAGGTGTGCTGAAGTCTCATCCAAATAGCAAGTCAGGGACTCAGATTGACAGAGGTCCCCCCATCTTCAGCAACAGGCTTTTAAGGATCCCTGGGCGGGGAGGAGAACATTAGATGGTTTGGGGGATGCCGGCCTAGAAGTGGCTCACATCCCTCCCATGCACATTCTGTGGACTAAAATTCAGTCACATGGCCACACCACTCGGGAAGACTGGAAAACAGTTCACTTGTATAATAGGAAGAAGAGAAAATAGGTTTTGGTGAGCAGCTAACAGTCTCTCTCACAATCTTCCACTGGACAGGCCTGGGTTCCAGATAAAGTCTTGGATCCTTTGATGACACACAGACCTTTCCATCAGGTTCAGATGTGGTTTCTCAAGGCAACTCCCAACTCCAACCCAATATCTAATGGTTAACCGAGAATAAAATAACGGGAATAGGAGAATGTCACTGGAATTATCTGTGTACCTGGTTTTGAACTGTGGCTTTGCTTTAACTTCTCCAAATTTGTGAAATGTCCTTTGTCTCCACGAGTGATATTCTCTCCCACCCATTCCTAAGAGATTATCCTGGAGTTTTAAATTTGGCCTGAAGCCAAAAACTTGCTATTTCAAGAATTTTTTAATGAGCAATATTAAGTACTTAGGTATTTTGGCCCATATACTAAGCCCATATACTAAACCTCCTGGGACCTCTTAATACCACTCTGCCTACATTTTCCTTTTCCTTCAGAGATCTCTGTATCACTTATTTTTTAGCTCCTTATGACCAATACAGCCACGTGTCTTTGTAGAGGAAGAGAATGAATTCTGTGAGATTATGAACATTTTCCCCAATACTTCATTTCCTCCTGGTCAAGAGTCACCAATATAGGGAACCCCTAAATTTGTCCTTCTGCTCTGATCTTTTGCCAGTAGGTAATGGTTTTGCAGGAAAGGACAAAAAACTTTCCCCTCACCCTTCTAAGTCCTTGGCTGAGAACCCCTACTAAAAGACAGATTTGCAAAAGAAAAACACAAGTTTTTTTTAACATGTATAACTCATGTATACATGGGAGACGCCCAAGAAAATAGTAAAACTCTCCAAAATGGACCAAGCCATTACTTTATATACCATTCCAGCTAAAAACAAAAGAAAGATGTTGGAGTCGGGAGAAGCAATTCACGTGACATGAGAAGAGGAAATCTTTGAGATGAGATGTCATGTAGCTAATTATTAATAACACGAAAAAAGGCAGAATGCCATTGCTAAAGCATGATCCCAATTGTGCAACCATATTAAAGCCTGGGAGGAAATGAGACTAGTAACAAACGCGGTTCTCTTATTTTCTAGGATCGCCGATGATTTTTATTTTATTCTTTTTGACTTTACTGTATTCCCCAAATTTTCTACCTAACAAAAATATTCAAAAAATACCAGTCGTGTTTCAGTTCTCTCTGGTTTAAAGAAGTTATCATTACTTAATTGATTGCTCCTGCATAATTCTACAGGAAAAAGAATGAAATAAGATTATCAGTTCATCTGTGGACAGGCTGTGTTATTTCTAGTGCCCAAAGGACTTTCATGAGCTCAGTTTACACTTGTGTTATGGGGAAAGGAAAGGGAAAGAAAACTCAGCGTGAGAACAGTGTGAGCCATGTTCAAATCCATTGCTCCCAGCAGGGAAAAACAATTGCTTCCTCTCCTGTTCCCAGTGACCTAGCGTGTGTGCAGATCACAGTGTCGGAAAAAGTATCCAAAATTGCCTTCAACATGGCTTCCCTCTGTTATTTTTACATTAGTAAATGCCTGGTCCAAAGGACCCTCTGAGAAACCTCAAAGCCTTGTCCTGCCCTGATTCTCTTGGGCCAAAAAGTCTTCAAATAGACATCTGCTTATTTTATGAGACAGACAGGTTCATAATAAGAGTCAAGGACCCCGACAACTACCCTGTGCCCTCAGAATGATTGCATCATTAATTTCTAAGGACATTACTAAACTCTTTAAAATAATTCCCTGTGATTCTAGACCCCTGTAGACTGGGAGAACTCTTTTGTAAATGCATATTCTTTCTTTGCAAAGAAACATAATTTGCATATTATTCTTCCTGGATTGCTTGTTTACTGCTTCTATCAACCTCAATCATGAAAGCTTTCAGGGAAGGTGCTGGGAACAAAGATGAAAATAGATGAATATAAATGTTTGTTTATAAAGATGTTTGAAGGGATTAATTTTTATCTGGCCATTTAAATGGGATTAAAGGGATTACCTTGAATAATAAAGGCACATCATAAATACCTATGTTGTCTCCAATTAATAGGTTAAGATATGAATATAAGATGTGTCAAATATTACAGAATAGCCTATGATTACATTATTTTTCAATAATGGAAAGGAAACTCATGAGTCACTAGTAAAGAGATGACTTTGGAATAAGGCAAACTCATTCAGCAAATATAATGCTTTGCAAGACACATTTCCTATTTATACGTATAGTTAATAACATCTATTATGCAGTCTTGGTCCTGGAAGCCTGTGTTTGTTGAGAGAAATACTTTAAAACAGAAGCCTAATTACATAGTGCTTCAGCTTCTCTGGCAACATCAAAAGGGAGAAAGTCATTTGTGCTTTAATGAACATTTTGAAAGGGGAAAATAAGTTCTCAAGTTGAGAACTCTACAAGTTAGAGGCAAGAAGAGCGAGAGAGGAAGAAAATGTGAGATTATAATTTAGTTTTTCAGACAACAAAAAATGTAAGGGGAGAAAACACTCTACAAAAGCCTTGTGGTTTCTACCCTGGGGGTTTGCCCCGGAAACTTAACTCGAGCACATTATAAATGGAAATACTTATTTTCAAGGGCCAGAGTCCCCTTCAGCTCTCTTCAGCCAGATTTTTCCCTAAACATCGTAACTGTCACATTTTGAAGAAAACTACTGAAGAAAATTAGTGACCCATGCCAAGGAACCAATTGGTGACATTAGCTTTTGCAAATGGTTTTAACTCGATTCATGGTTCTGATCAAAAAAAAAAATCGACAAATTAGTGTTATAAAAATCATTATCAGTTTGTGCACATTGATAGTAAGAAGATACAAACCTGGCGTTGCCTGATTTACCTCGGACCTCTTAGAAGTGGACAGATAGGTTTTATCCTCCGGTACAATGCATTTTATAAGGTTGAGAGATGTTAGACACCATTAAATTCTTGTTTAATAAAACAGGTGCAAAGATCCAGACAGGCCATAAATGACAGCCGAACTCTAAGCGTTAGGCTCTGGATCCATCAGTAGTTCAGTGACTAGTATGAAAGGGGGAGTATTTATCCTAAGGACTGTTCGTGAATATTTACCAGAACTGTGCTCAAGTCCAGCCTCAGCCAAATCCAAGAACAAAACCAAAATTTGTCTTTGGTTCCCTCTTTCCGTTCTACTGTGTGGCAACTTTCCCCTACCCATGGTTCTTTGTCCCCGCAGGACCGCACAGCACTCTTGGGTCACACCCACACCTGTCAGCACCCCCGTTTCCCTCCTCACCTCTTTGTTTTCATCACTTAATTTGCACAGCACTGGTAATAATCAGTTACACGCTACCTTAATGAAGAGTATTCTCCTTTCACACTTGGACTCTCAAAAGCACAGTATCATATCTCAAAGGAATGACTCCTTCCTCACCTCCCTCCTTTTCGTTCTTTTCTTTTTGTTTCTCTGACCAAGGATGAGACTAAAATAGCCTACTAACTTCTGCCACATCCCAGACATTTCTATTATAAATGCATCCTGTGTGCAAGAAAACCAGGTGACTGGTTTTTTCTGCTTAAGTTCAAATGTGGAAAAATCTTCAGTTATTGACAGTGTCTGCAGTTACTTTGATGACATTACACTTGTGAGAACATTCTACGAGCCAACTATCCCAATACCAGCCCCTCGATCTCTGCACTGCAACTTTCTGGCTGTGCCTCAAAGGGCAAAATAACTAAAATAAAATGAGAACAATAGGCCCATTTTCTTTCTTTCCTTCCACATTTGCCTAATTCTTCCTCTTTAGCACATGCTGATATATATGTTTCCCCTCAAGTGATGAGCCCTCTGTCCTCTCAGGACCAGACTTTCTCAAAGTCATTGAATAGAAGAGAATGCAAGATAGAATGTAACCATAACCATCACTTTGGTTCTGGATTCCTAGTACTATTTTCCTATATGATCCCACACGTGAAGACCGCAACTAAACCTCAGGTGTTGCCGCAGAAATAAAAAGGAAAACTAGATCATCATTTAACTCGATGGCATTTGATTTTGAATTTTACATCTTGGGCTCTCCTGGTTGCCTTATTTAAAGCCCTTCTCTTTGCCAACACTTCTTTTGAACTCTGAGAGATGCATCCATCATGATACGAGATTGGATCTGTAGCTCGAGGTACTGGAATAATAATCAGAGGTGTATATATAAACTGAAAGCCTCTGCATTTCTCCAAACCATCCCCTGTAGTAGGAATGCTAAAATAATGCTAATGCAAGAAAAGATATTCCAGTGTCATTTTAGATTTCAGGCATTGCACATTTGTACCCATGATTATGTCAAAATATACACATAGGCATCATTTGAGGGAGAATTTATTAGAAAAGAAAATATATATTTTAAAAAAAGCCAAAGCTAGACTGACCTTGCTTTATTTATTTTTTAAAATCAGTGCTTGAACTGGAGTTGAATAAATTTGTCCAGCTTAACATGAAATTGGGTTGGCCTGAGAATAAAAAATAAAATTGGCAAGTCTGTTCATGCGGAGTGAAGAGAACGGAAAAGAAGTATAAAGCATCTCCCTTCTGGCATTAAAAAAAAAAAAAAGTATTGGATTTTTTTAATCAAATCTACTTTCAAAGAATATTATGTTTTATGTGAAAAAATAAAAAATCAAACACTTCAGAAGCAAAGGGGTTCATGTTAAATGGTGAGGATATCTACCTGGAGGAAAAGGGTGAAAATATGAGAACACTGATATTGGTGGAGGTTTTTTAGGGTGGGGGCCAGATACATCTAGGCACAAATGCAAGAGGCAAGAATTAATGAAGGTTTACCTTTCAGGTTTTCACACCCTTGTGAATTTTACTCTCTTTCCTTATATTTAGACTTTCTGAGTGCGGGGGGGTTGGGGGAGTGGTCATTGTTTTGAGAGATACATCAAATCATTTACTTTAAACCAAGTAAAATTTAATTGATTCCAATTTTGTTTCCTGGACCCAAGGATCACTAGGACTAAGGTGCTGTTTCTACTTATCTTGCTCTTAGCTTTTGAATTCTGTGTTCAGTGAAGTCAGTGTTCCCAGTTTCCTTCCATCCAAACCAAATGAGGTATGTATAAATCGATTCTCTTTTGATTTTTTATTACTTTTTAGGTCTGTTTGTTTACCATCATTAGTAGATGTGCTCTGGACCAGACTTCTTGAGGTGTGGCATAAAACTATAAGAGCAGGAGAGCTCAACAATGGCTAAGAAATTAATTACAAAGAGACTAATTCCAGGAAAGGACTTCCAGTTACTTAAGCCATGGGCTTTCTTTAGAGTGTCCTTGGTGAAACATTATGGTCAAGAGGAGACACTCACAACCTCCAAGACTTCGTTTATTTCTAAATAGTCCTCTAAGGCATATATCTGAGACTTAAAGGCTCAAAGTCTGGAAGCTGGAAGTTCATCAAGCGAAACTGAGCTGAAACTGGAAGGGAAATCTTCAGTCTAATTTTCTCCATATCGGATCCTCTTTGAGCTCAGCTGGACTTACTTGTCCCCTTCAGAAGCCAAAAGGAAAACAGAAGCAAAAACAAAAACTCAACCAGTACAGAGAACAGATTGCAATTTCCAAGTTCCAGCCTAGAGGGAGTTTTAAGCCTTAACTTAAAAATTCAGAAACTAAGAGTCTATAAGGGAAACAGTGACAGAACCTTGATTATGGCATCGCAAAGGGCAATGCCACCCTAAAAACGAACTATGCCTGAGAACATCCTTAATCTTTGAAAAACTCAATGAGTGATGTGATGAGTCAGATACCCTCTCGCATTGCACTGGTGTGTGCCCTTTATGAAATTCACTGTCACCTTCAACTCTTCCTTTCTGACTAAGCTTCACCTCACTCTAGACCAAGTAGAAAAGAATGGTCATAAAGAACCAAACAATGGCAAGTTACTTTTTGTCAAAAGCTACTCTCCAACATGCACATCAAAGAATCTTTAAGCTGGAAAGGACCAAGAGGGGCCATCTGGTCCAATCTCTCCATCTACTGCAGATAAAGCCTAAATCATGGAAGACAGAGTAGGAAGGTAGCTCAACACTCAGTTCCTCAATGAAAGAGGGAGAATTCACCTCCTCCCTTAAAAACTCTATGCTAGCTTTAAAGTCAAAACATTTCTCATGTGAAACCCAATTCTTATTTGCAACCAACCTGACTCCTAGAGCCTCCTACCATTCTCTGTAAACATGAAATACCCTCTATAAACATACTTTGAACAGTTGCCGGAATTTATGGAGCCAATCCTTAACTTTCCCTATTTGTCAAATAATTTCAAGTGTTTGAATATTTATTAGTGCGGTGAGAAGTTAATTTCCTAATCTTTTTGTTTTGGTTTGTTTGTTTTTATTTTTTCCTGGAATCCCCTTAGTACTTCCACATTTTTCTGAGTGTGTAAATTCATCATTATAACCCAAACATCAAACGCGGTGTCTAGACCCATAGTAGGTGTCTAGTAATTGTTTCTGAATGAGAGAATGAAAGTCAGGGACTGCAACGTGGAGGCTCAAGTATAAATTAAACAGCAAACCATGTAAACAACTATAAGAATAAGTCTTTTTGCATTCCAAATAGCCATCCCACTGCTCCAGTTTCATTGATTTAAATCTTATCTAAAATACAATTAAATTACTGTCTTTTTTGGTTTAAATGTTACGCTGATACATGCAAATTATGCATCTGTTTGGCAGCAGTGTTATGACACAAAGAAATCACATTTTATGCTCAACACAGCAATATTTTCAGAAAGCATATAAATTAGCGATGGTCATTGTTTTACTCAGAGGAAAGCAAAGCTGAACAGATGCAAAGCAATGCATTCATAGATGGATATGGTATGCATCCTGTTCTCACTCAAATCCAGGTCCTAGGTCACTGAATATTTGTAGCAGTTTGCGAGACCCCAAAATCATGGCTGGGTTACTTCTGGCTGTTAACCTCCAGGCACCAGTTGCTGCCACACTTAAGATTAACTTTTGCAGGACCAGACGTAACACGCCATGTTTCAAATTCATAATGGAAAAGGAAATACTAAGAGGAAACAGAGAACAGAGAGGCATACAGGGACCTATACAGAACTAAGACCTGCTCCTGATTGTTTTTTCCCTATTTCCTTCCCTGAAATAAAAAGAGATTTCTGGATCTCTACTATGTTGAAAAAGAAAAGCTCCTCTCTCTAAGCAATGCTTTCAGGCTACATCCAGAAAAAGAACTTGCCCGTGTCTTCTGGCTAGCATCTGGGAAAGAGATAATAAGATCATTTACAGTGTATCACCTATAGGTGCAACTTATAAATGAAAGACACTTTTCTGAATCTGAGACACATAATAATTCAGGAAGGAAAAACACCAGGAGGGTGAACTTCAGTCAGTTGACTGTATGACGACACATACCAACAGGGCATTGTGCCTGATTTTACAATTTGATGTTCATGTGTCTCAGACAGGGTTTTATTTGGATATGCTTTTATGTAATATCTTTTGAATTTCTATTTGCATTCTTTTTTGGAAACGGTGAAAGCACAGTTTATTTTTGAATCTTAACCAAGCATTGGTGTTTGGAAGGAAGGAAGGAAGGAAGGAAGGAAGGAAGGAAGGAAGGAAGGAAGGAAGGAAGGAAGGAAAGAAGGAAGGGGGAGAGAGGGAGGGAGGGAGGGAGGAAGGAAGGAATCTATCTTTTTAATATTTTACAACTTTTTGGAGAAACTATAAGTAGTCTTCTGCTGGATTCTTTCCTGATATTAAAATGTTTCTGAATGGAACAATTTAAAGGATGTTTAAAATGTCCAAATGCAGATAGATACCTGGGGGGAAAACTAGTTTTCATAATTACCATAAACTAGAACCAGGATAAAACATGCCCGGCTATTATCAAGGTGATGTACTTTCCAAGTTAGATATAGAGATATGTATAGAAACATACAAATTAAAAAAAAAGAAACATACAAATTTTTACATATAAATCCAACTGTGCTTATGTATGAAATCTTTACAGCAGGTGTACAGCAAATGAGGCTTGCACCTAAAATATTGGATTCATCTCTGGTCATGACAATTCCAAAATTTGTGGATTTTAATATGCTTTGTATATTAAATTTAAGATTGCATGAGATAGATTTATTGTGATATAATACTGCATTCTGAGATAGAATATGAGATCATTCCATTTTGATCTAAGGTCTATCGACATTATGGCCATACGTAAGAACAAAGGCTTTGCATCAGAGAATTATGTATGTTGTAATTAATTATTATAGTTTACCTTTCTCGATGATGATCCTATCTTCCCTTTCTTTGGCATAAATATTAATGAGCATTTGAGCTCCTTCACAAATAACACTATGTGAGAGCAATACATAGTTTAATAGAAAGCATACATGATATTAACAAGCCTTACTTTAAGTGAAGAGTTGGCTGCACTACCTGACTTGATTACTGCAATGTGAGAATCCCCGGGATCAAACGTGAAATCTGAGTTGGCCGTTGATAACATCATGTCCAGAAGCTTGAACCTGGATGACACTTTGTAGAAGAGCCACCTGCCATTCACACTTCCTAACACCCTTGTTCAAACTTGCTTTGAAGAATCTCCTATGCTTAATCCTTAAAACCTTGAAAAATGATCAGTGTGCCACAGGCATTAAACCTGTAAACTTTTTTTTAAGCTTTCCATTAAATACCAGAAACTTTAGTCTGATTCCAGCAAGTGACCTGGGTGAAGATTTGAATGCCCCTTGATGCACACACATTTCTGTGTTCCCTTGCTGGTGCTTTGCTCGCTGTTGGTACATGGCAAACGCATCTGGGGGAAGAGTTTTGAAAACAATTCGACAGCATGAGAGGTTCCAACAATAAAACAGAACTCTTTACATCACAAAGCCAAACAAATAACTCGGGCGAGCGTAACTGAATAAATCCCGAGCTTTGGTGCAGATGGCTGTTTTTACTGTCTATGCCGGAATCCGCTGAAGGTTCTTTAGTCCCAGTGTGTGTGTGTGTGTGTGGGTGGGTGTGTGTGCGCATGTGCGCATGTGTCTGTGTGTGTGTGTGTGTGCGTGCGTGCATCAGGGCTTTTTTTATATGAGATTTGGCATATTGCATGTGGCAGGCTGTTGAAAAATGAATAAAGACAGGAGAAAAAAGGCAATGTACATCCCATTGGTAATGAAGGCAAGTCAGGTTGCTGACTGCCCGTGTGCCAATTCTCCAGGATTGCCCACGGGCTCCCAAGATCATTTCTTTGCCCCCAGATTTTCATGTTGAATTATCACTCACAGTCTCTAAATGAACATGCCTCTTATTTTATTTAAGACACATTGGGCACTTGTATTTGACTTCCTGCTAGGCGATACAATATTTACTGTATGCTGATACACAAATGGGAAAGAAGGGAAGTGTGGCCATATAAGAATAATTTCAACATTTTTTTTTCTATTTTTACAAAGAGATATCTTTGCCCTAAGCTTTCAAGAGGCAGACATCCAGTGAAAAGCATTTGTTCTGTGCTGACTTTGCCGGCGAAACTCTGACCACAGAGGTCTACAAGGATTCATCAGGAGCTTGAGGCTATGGCCTTATGGCTTTGGCCTGAGGCAAAGCTGGGGGCGAAGAACTTTTCATGTGGGGGGTAAAGAATAAAGCAAGAACTCAACATGCCTGGATTCCTACAGTTGCTCTAACTGGTACCCAGAAACGTCTCCCTCGAAGAGATGACTTGTGTGTTCCTCTGCTGTTGTTAAAATAGAAACGAGCAGCATCGGAACTTATTTGTGACCTACTTAGGAGAAATTCAGATTTGTCTACAACGGCCAAAAAGAATACAGGTAGAGAACTCAGAATGCTTTCTCTCAATACAGTAGCCAAAAGGGATATAGGTTAAGATGAACACAAACACCTTTTTTCTTAATATGTAAATGTCACATCTGGCTCAAATGACCACCTCTCTTTTTTAGGTGACCCTATTTTCAAAAATCATTTTATTTGAAATGGTTGGTTGTTTGCTTGCTTTATATAACGGAGTCATCATTTTTTAAATGAATGGTCTGCATGTCTGGATAATAGAGTCCCATTTCTTTTTACTTCTTTAGTTCCACCAAGAACTGCAAAAAGGATCTGAGAACTTGCTTATTTGTTAAGTGCTTCTTAGCTCATCCCTGACCCAAAGGACACTCTTGTCAGAATCCAAGCCTATCAATAATGAATGGTGTTTTTAACTTTTGATCTCCAGTGGCAACATTTCTTTTTAGGCTCCAATGATGCCTCTAACCACCTGCAAAATAAGAGGGAGAGGGCACCTGACAAAGTTCCAGAAAGTGCTGTGAGTTATGGAAGTAGTGATCCTGGGCTGCCTTTGTCTTTCTGTGTCTCTGTGCCCTTACTTCGCCTGGCTTCCCCTGCCCCACTCCCCAAGAGAACAGTGGCTTTAATAAAACTGGTGTGATGGAGCGCCTGGGTGGCTCAATGGGTTAAAGCCTCTGCCTTTGGCTCGGGTCGTGATCTCAGGGTCTTGGGATCGAACCCCGCATCGGGCTCTCTGCTCAGTGGGGAGCCTGCTTCCCCCTCTCTCTCTGCCTGCCTCTCTGCCTACTTGTGATCTCTGTCTGTCAAATAAATAAATAAATCTTTAAAAAAAAATGGTGTGAGAGGATGAAAGCATTTAACACAATAACCTCTCGAATATGATCTTTTTAGTGAAATTATGTGCTCTATTTCCAATCTCACTTTTTGGAGGGAAAAACAAATTCCTTGAAAGCAGTAGTGGAGAAATGGCCTCTTGCCACTGCAAACAGACCACATGAAGATAGCATCAAGGGCAGGCTAGAAAAATTGCTCTCAGCAAACCTGAATCTGAATGTTAAAACACACGCAGTGTCCCATAAAACTTTTTATTATGGGAAATGTATTTTCTAGTAAGAAAACGTTGGGTGTTCCAGGCAATTATATCAAGTGGTACTAGATTCATGATAGATTAAATGTAGATTTAAAATAGTCCGATCTATGAAATGATCACCTCCAACAGGCAGGGAGATATGAAAACCAAAAGCTGATGGAGATATGGGCACCATAATGGGCTATTAACTACACCTCTAGCCCCAGTGAATTGTTTTGCCTGAAAAGCTGCGCATTTGGAGAAGTTAATATGGTTCATGGTACGAGTTTGTCTATAGCTTCGGCTCTAAACACACCAGGCAGGTTTGGCTCATTTTTAGAGTCAGCTCAAACACAATTAGGCCACTTTACCATTACCTATTACGTATGTTTTTTTTTTAATTTTTTATTAACATATTATGTATTATTTGCCCCAGGATACATGTCTATGAATCATCGGGCTTACACATTTCACAGCATTTGCCATAACACATACCCTCCCCAATGTCCATAACCCTACCCCCCCCCCCACCTCCCAACAACCCTTAGTTTGTTTCGTGAGTTTAGGAGTCTCTTATGGTTTGTCTCCTTCCCCATCCCATCTTGTTTCTGTTAAAAATAGTCTGCTGGGCAGGTCAGTCACGGAATGGGAGAGTCATTTTGCATGTTTCACTAAAATAATTATTAAATATTCTTAAGGGAGGTTGCTTTTCTTATAATTTCAATTTTATTGTATCATCTTAAAGTGAAGTAGGAAATGGTGTTAGAATGGAGGAAGGAGCGCCCACGTGGCTCAGTCTGTTGAGCTGGGGGGACTCTTGATTTCGACTCAGGTCATGATCTCAGGGTGGTGGGATCAAGCCCGCCCCCCTGTCATGCTCTGCACCTAGCATGGAGTCTGCCTGCCCTCTCGCTCTGCTCCTCCCCTTACTTGCATGCTCTCTCTCTCTAATTAATTAATTAAATCTTAAAAAAAAAAAAAAAACTGAAGGGAAGTATGCATTTAGGTTCTTCCAACAAGCCCCTGTAATTTTCCCCCAAGTTTTAATTAAAATTCTCAAGCATACAGAAATGTTAAAAGAATTGTATAATAATCACCATATATCCACCACTAATATTCTACAATTAACATTTTGCTATTTGGGGGCACCTGGGTGGCTCAGTCAATGGAGCCTCTACTCTTGATCTCAGCTCAGGTCTTGATCTCAAGGTCCTGAGTTCAAGCCCTGCATTGCCAAAAAAAAATTTTTTTTTTTTTGCTACTTTGACGTATTACATACCTGTCCATTAACCTACCCGTCTACTTATCTATCAATTCACTTTGTGTTTTGATGTAATTCCAAATTAGTTGCAGACATCAATATACACCATCCTTAAACGCTTCACTATGCATACCATTAAGAGTTTAATTTTTTGTTTAAGTTTCTTTTTTTTTTTTTTCAGGCAAAATTTACAAACCACGAATTACACAAATTTTAAGTGTGCCATTCTGTGAGTTTTGAAAATTCATGCAGTTACATAACCTGAATCCCTATGAAGACATAGAAAATAACATAACTCCAGAAAGCTCCCCCATGTGCCTTCCCTGTCCATTTCCATTATCAACACCTCCAGAGGCTATGGAGATTATCACCATATTTTGTTCTATCCATTCTAAAAATTCATGACACACAATCTTTGTATAAAGCTTCCTTTACACAGCATATGTTTTTAAGAATTTATCCATGTTGGTGCTTGAATCGGTGGCTCATTCTTTTTACTGCTGAGTAGTATTCCTGTTGTGTGAATAGAGCTCCAATTTGTGAATACAGGACCGTTTCCAGTTTTTTGCTATTACGTGTAAGGCTTTAGCAAACATTTTTGTACAAACGTTTTGCTAATATATGCTTTCATTGATTTTGCATTAATGTCTAGGAGTGGAATTTCTGCTTCACAGAGTAGGCATTTTTCCTAAATGGTTGTACCATTTTAAGTTCACACCAAATGTATTAGAGCACTAGTCACTCCTTTTCAATTTCAGCCATTCTGGTGGGGATATACTGGAATCTTGTTGTGGTTTCATTTGCAGTTTCTTGATGACTAATAATACTGAGCACTTTTCCGGGTGCGCTTATTGGTCTTTTATATATCTTCATTGAGGAGGATCTATTCTTTTCTTTACCTCTTTTTAACTGGGTTTGTTGCATTTTTTACTATTGGGTTGTAGAGTTCTGTATATATTCCAGATAGAAATTCTTCATCAGGCATATGTTTTACAAATATTTTATCTTAATCTTTGGCTTGCTTATTTGTTTTCCTAGTGAGGACTCTTAATAAGTAGAAGTCTTTAAGTTTGATGAAGTTTAACCTTTCGTTATAACCATTGTTTTTTGTGCTTAAAGAGGTTTGCCAATCAGAAGACAAAGATTTTCATTTGATGCTTTCTTTTAGAAACTTGTTATTTACATTTTCTAAAAATTTATTTATTTATTTGAGAGAGAGGGTGTGCACATGAGTACATGCATGTCAAGGGAGGGGCATAGGGAGAGATTCCTCAAGCAGATTTCTGGCTGAGTGTAGAACCTGGGGGCTCAATCCCAGAACCCACAGATGATGACCCAAGAGATCATGACCTGAGCCAAAACTAAGAGTCAGTTCCAAGTGACTGAGCCACCCAGATACCCCTATTATTTATGTTTATCTTTTATGTTTATCTTTTATGTTTATATTTTATGTTTAAGTCAATAATCCACCCCAAATAATCTATCATGTGTGCTGAGAGATAAGGAAAAATTAGTCTATCCCCATGGTTTCTGTCTATCCCACTCCTTCAGTAAATAAAGGATAGAGAGAAATCGGCAGAGAGAGACAGACAGACAAAGAAAGAGAAGTCATTTCAGATCATATGTTGACAATTTAGCATCTCACCACATATTGTCTTAGTCCCTTTGTTAAAAATCAATTGATCATATATATGTGGGTTTTTTTCTGGACTTTCTATTTTGTTCCATTGATCTACCTGTATACCGTTTCACTGACACCACACTCTCTTTATTAATGTAACTTTATAGACAGCCTTGAAGTAAAATAAGGCAAATCTTTCAATTTTGTCCTTTTAAAACTGTTTTCCTTATGAAAAATCCTTTAAATTGCATTTCCATTTGCTGTAGAAGGGACTGAGAGTGTGGCTTTTATTTTCTGGGTAACTTTCCTGCTGGGCTGCACTTGACAGTGATGCTTGCCTCTTCTCAAAGCCATGGTTCCTTTTTTCCCATCATCTCTTAGAGCTACAGCTATATTCATGCTGGATGAGGTGCAGTCCTTTTGTTCTGGCCCCTTCAGAACAAGTAGTGGTAACAATTTATTGCTGTTTTTAAGCGAGGCATTTCACCTTCCTTTGTTGACTATCCTTAACTTTGTCCGTGCCTTTATAGTCCTATATAAAGGACTATATATAGTCCTTTTCTATAAAAGGATGAAGGACAAAATAAAAGGACAAAAATAAAAGGACAAAAATTGTCCTACAATTAAATGCTCGATACAGTTCTTCTTCAACCACTATATTTAAGTATGCCAAATTTTTACAAGGCTATACCTTTTAAAAAAGTCTTTTCAGTCTCAACTTACTAACACTTCCTTAGAGGTAACCACCCTATTGAAGTAAGTCCAAATCCTTTCACGCTTTACTGCATTCCCCCACTTCCATATCTCGGAATTTTATTTGACTCTTTCATAACACATCAGAATTTGTTACTTATCTCTATATTTTTATTGTCACTTTAATAATAGATAAGGAATTCCATGAGGATCAGGATTATGTCTAGTCCATTCATCACTATATAACCAGTGAAAAGTAGAATGCTTAGCAAATATAAGCCAATCAGTAAATATTTATTGAATTGTCCAGAGTTTGTAAGAGAATTTTAGAAGATTTTGTGCGGAGAGGTTTCGCTGAATTGCTAAAGTATTAACTAAAGTCATCACTATCAACAATGGAGAAGGTGAAAAAAAGTATATACCAATTTTCCTACTTTAAGGGACAACAGATTAGTAAGAAAGATGAAATGCATTAAGTAAAGAGGAATACAAACTCCTTTCAAGAATTTTCAGGTAACAAAAATTGCAGCTCTGAAAGTAAAATTCAGAAAATATAGTACAACTACAAAAATCCAGCAAACAAATAACTTTTCAAAATGAAGTTAGGTTTAAAAAGTTTATATACGCTAGCAAATGACTTTTTCCTACTCTGCAATTTATTTTTCTGTATTTAGAATGAGTAATTCTTTCTTAAGTGATTTTGAGTGTTCAGAAAAATGCTTAGAATTCCTAAGGGAATTTAGGAGGAGACTAGGATGTCTTTTGAAGCTGCCATTATGCCCTCAAAAAGAAATTGAAACTGTACGTCTAATCTCAGGCCTTTGAAGAAAAGCTGCCCTCCCAAGACCTCCCCCTGGACTTTAATCATCTAGTAGGTCTTCTTACCTCTAGTTTTTCTTCTGCAAATTTTATTAATTATGCATTCTACTGTTTAACTAATCTTCTTAAAATACAATATTCTTCATGTTTTCCTGTGAAAGAATCTGAAATTGCTTTTTTCTGTCTCTCACATCAAATCTGATAGCCCAAAGTATTCAGCAGATATTTGAAGTCTTCAATCAGCTGGTAAAACCAGTTTCTTCACTACGCCAGGTCAAGTTCAAACAAGCCAGTTGTCTACCATGTGCTCTATACACTGTACACATTCGACCATTGTCCTTTCCATGTGGTATACCACCACACCCTTCTCTGCTCATCTTTGCCAGAATGACCTTTTCTTTCTTCTCCTGCTAAATAGACTCTTGGAATTCCTTACAGATAATAGCTCTCATAATTCATGGAGTCTGTGTTTATTTATTTACCGTAATCCACAATGATCTTTCAATTAGCTCAATTTCCTATAATAACTATCAATAAATATGTTTGGGGTGTCTGTTGCTTACAGGATACCTAAGCTAAGCCCTGTGTATAGAAAGAGGTGGAAGAGTCAGTGCCCAAAATCAGGGAGTCTTATGTTCATCTAGTAAGATAAATAATAATGCAAAGAGAATAAGAGTGGCCTTATAGTTACTATCCAACCATGCAGTTACTTAAAATATGTCTTAAAATTGTTCTTAAGAACTTTCATAGTATCTTTCTTCCCAAATAGATGAACTCTCAGATATCAGAAATCGCATCTTTTTCTGAAGTTAAAAAAATATGTTGCATTAAATAACAGCTAATACTTGCTAAGTGCTTACTAAATGGCAGGTGCTATTCTAAATATTCCACATGTATTAACTCATTTCATCTATCAAGATAGATACGTTACCATTTGACAGGTAAGAAAACTGAGGCCCAGTAAAGCTAAATATCTTGCCCTGGATCACACGGCTAATTAATGACAAAAGTGCAATTTGGACCTAGGTTTTCCAACTCCAGAGGCTAGACTTTTTACACAGTGTCTTATTTCCATGGAGATTCCATGTCTACATTATGTATGTCATCAAACCATACTGCTAAAATAAAGAAGGCTCTACTCTGAAAGCGATGCTTTCAGGAAGTCTGCCTGAGGGTAATGAGCAGGCTATTGAAACCTAAGAGAAACAGACTTGAACTTGGAAATTCAGTCAGTCAGCAGCCCTAGTCAAGCATTCTATGGTTGGCAATTATGTGGTTCCTATCATTCTTGCTAATTCTTCATCTATAATTCTTCAAGGAGTTCTGATGCACCGTGCCCTCTTTTGTACAACCGTTCCCTCAACCCATTCCATTGACTATGCTAATCATGATAGACCATTTTTCCCTTCTTCCTTGCAAAATAAATTCTGATTTTGTTTGGGAAAGCAATGTGCCCAGCAGGGGAAAAAAAAAAATAACAAGGTTGGATGGCTATGAGGCATAGGTCCAACCAAAGAGACATAAGTAAAATGATATTTGATTTATACAGTGGTTATATTAGACCCCAGAAAAAGCCATTGCCTTCCTTCTAAAAATGGACTAATTCAGATGGCACAAGTATTTTTCCCTTTGTCCTTCCCTTCTTTCTAGCTAGAATGCAGGCATAGTGCCCAATGGTATGGCAGCTATCCTACAACCATGAAGTCAGGTATCATACACTCAGATCAATGAAATGGGAAAGAGAAAGCACTGGTTCTCTGAATTCCCCAGTCTCTCTATTAGGTGAGAAAACTGAATCCCTTTATTTGAGTAAGGCACTGTTTCAGGCTCCTGTTTATGTGCAGCTCAATGAAAGTCTAAATAAATGAAAAAACTTAACTGAGTTTGATTCAGAAGAACAAGGACACTCAGTTTTTGGTTTAAAAAAAATTAAAGGTATTTATAAAATCCCTCTCTGATCCTCACTGAGTGTGCATAAACATTTCTTTTAAGAAAACTAACAAAATTTCTACTTGATTTTTTTTTTAAAGTAACAAATGCTTTGTTACCATTATTATCAGGGTAAAATAAAATGAAGGACAATCAAATGGAGGCTCCCTCTCTATCTGAGAGACTTTCTGAAGCTCAACACACTTTTACTTTAGGATGGAAAGTTCACATCAGTAATAGGGTGATTCATCTTTCCTTAATCAATGAACAATTAATCTTCATTAGTATCCTCAGGTCAGTTTAAATGTGCAGCGAGACACTGGATCTTAGCAAGGAAGCCTCCAACACAATGGAAGTCGTTAAAATTACATTACATCTGGCATTCTTGATGAGGCAAAGCTGGCACCAATTCCACAGTAATCATAAACACTGAGGCTCATGGCTGAGTCATTCAGAGAATGTGGACAAATGTGTTAATTCGAGTATCATCACTTTTCCCCAAGGCCAAAGTAGAAACTGCCTGCAAATCTCACTGCGGGGGCTGGTTCCCTGAGTGACCCATAATTGTGCCACGTTTTTGCCTCACTCCCCTTTGCTCATACTTCAGGGCCCACTTGGTTCCAATCTCTGAACTCTAACACACTTTCTGCCAACACTCCAGCCTGCACTGGTATTCCTATTAATCAGTTATTTTCTGCCTCTGATTTGGGAACAGTGTAATATCATCATTAGCCTGATCATCATGGCTCTCGAGTATGGAATGCTTAGGGTGCACGAAGACTCTCCCCTGCGAAATTGATGCCCATCATTTCAAACTCCAAGTTGATGGTCTTATTTCCCCTTTACAGACATGAAAACTCAAGTTCTGAGGAACTGAGTTGCCCAGTCATTCAAAGGCAACCAAAGCCCGTCTGCCTCCAGAATGACTCCACTATACCACGCTGCCCTCCAACTAAAAATATTCTGTTTTCTTCTGTTGTGTGCATGTCTCTCGCCAGCACAAATTGCTGTCAGTTCCCGGAAGGGAGTGATTTCGCCATTGATTTCTAGGTGTCCCTCAGATCCCGACACATGCTGAACACGGTCTGGTAAAGTTGTGATGAATGTAGCAGATTTGACTCTTGTCCAATCCTAAAACTCTTGGTGTCTTGGGTGAACTTATTTGATACAAGAATTACCTGTAGGCTCAGAACGCGATTTTTCAGACCCAGATAGTTGGATTTGGTAGCTAGCAAGCTCTCAAGGGCTGTTTACCCATCTAATCATAAATGTAAATAGAAAGGAGCCTGGGTAGGGCCTTGAAAAGACCAAGTTGACTCATCAGATATATGTCTCCATCAGTCTTTTCAAACAAACAGTTGTTGGGTTTGTTTTATTTTTGTTAAGAGTTCAATTTAATTAGAAT
>CM052797.1:56160853-56464742 GCA_028533885.1 Nasua narica | reverse complement strand
GGCCTCCAGGCATGTGTGATCCTCCTCATCCTCACTCGCCACTGCTCCATCCCTTCTTTCCTGTGATTCCATCCTTCCTTTTGTTCTCAAAGGTCAGATGACTATAGTTCAAATTCTAAAATCATTTCGTATTTTGCAAATTGTATTCACTATAGACATTTGTGAAGTGTCTATAAATGGCTTAAAATGCAATTCAGTAACACTACTAACATCTAGGTCTTCAAGTACACCTCTGTTTTGTTTACTATGACAAAATACCTAGAAAGGAAGATCAAGTCTGAAAAAAAAAAAGTATGATAAGGCCCGGAAAAAAAGATTGAAGGTTTTAAATATAAATATAGCCAACATTGTAATCTGTAGAGTAATATAAATCATATGAATAGATATCAATTAATGATCTATATAATAATCAGCAGGTCATGAATGTCTTAGGAGTCTGAACCTCCTGATTGGAGATGCATTTGGTAGAGCCAAGGCCACAAAGTGTTGAATGCCTCTAATGACCCTTCAAGTGTGACTTCCATTGTATCTACTATGATTATGCAACTCCAACTGGTTTGAAAGTTTTCCCATTTTAGTTTCTTTCCGAGGGCGAGTATTTGCATTGGGGTAATTGTAGGGTATTTTCTCTGGGTAGTCATTATGCCAAGAGGCATTTAGTTTTCTCTTTTTGTAGAACTAAACTATTTTGCTACTTTCATTTTCTTACATGTGAAATTTTTAAACTAATTTGCTGGCAAAAAGCTAGATACAGCACAAAAATGGCATCATTTTATTAATCTGTTTACTTTGGGGGAAAAAAAGGCAAGCACAGTGATATGGCTTCATAGCAGTTAGACTGACCTGAATGAAGACAAACCCCCCAAATCCAAATTGGTCTTTGCTCTACTTATTTCTTTAATACATCAAGTTGTAAATACAATCTAATACACAGCTATGTTTTATAGTTCTCTAACTTAAAACATTTTAATATTCTGTTATATATAAAACACAAACTAGGGAGTTGAATGATACTGATAAGCTACCTTATGTAAATAATCATTCTGTATACTTCTATCTAAAAGAGAGCTCAGGGTGCCTGGGTGGCTCGGTCTGTTAAGTGTCTGCCTTCAGCTCAGGTCATAATCCCAGAGTCCTGGGATTTGAGCCCCACATCGGGCTCCCGGCTGAGCAGGGAGTCTGCTTCTCCCTCTCCCTCTGTCCTTCCTTATCTCGCCCCTCCTTTATGCTCTCTTTCTCTCTCTCTCTCTTTCTCTTAAATAAATGAAGTCTTTGAAAAATAAATAAATAAAAGAGAGCACAGACTTTTGACTCAGACAATCTTGGTTCAGTTTATAAATTGGATGAACTTAACCAAGTCATCTAGTCTCTCTGAGCCTCTATTTAACTATCTGTAAAATGAGAACAAATAACACCTTCACCAAAAAAATTATCTTGAGTAGCCAATAAGATTAGATAGCATTCTAAAAGGTAGACCAAGACTAGAGTTAAGAGTATAGAACCTGGGCCAGGCAACTAATTTACCTCTTCGTTTCTTAGTCTCTTTGTCTGTATAATGGCATTCATAATAGCTATTGGGTGACATGCTAATATATGGAAAGGGCTTAAAATAATGCTAGATTGCAGTAAGTCTGCTCAAGCATTGGAATTATTCTTATCATTTCTTATCGTTCTTATCATTTCTTATCAAAAGTTCTTACCCTAGACCATGGGACATAGTGCTGCTTTCCTCTTGTTTTATCGTTAACATCTTATTTTTCCATTTAATTATGTATTATCACCCATCAGTGGCAGCTAAAGAATTTTTTTCTAGACGTTCCAAGGTGAGGGGGATGTGGTAGGAAGAAGAGCTGTGAGATTTGTCCTAAAGCAATATTTGCACCCTGGCTTAAATAGGATCAAGGAATTTTTTTTTTTTCCCCATAGACTGCTGGAAAAGGCTACTACCAAGACTAACACCCCTCAGTACTCTGGGTCATGCAGATAATTCCAAATGAAAGAAGGAACCAAAGATATAATGAATTCTCAGTTAATCACCCAGGATTTTCAGCATAACCAGGTGAGAATATCTGTGATAATGACATCCGCTTCTCAGCATGGGACAATAATGCATGAAGTGATTGGGGTTTGGTTCACTGAGTGATAGAGATAAATTCATTTCATCTAAGACATTCTTCCCAAGAAGTATTTAAAATGGCAATGTCTTTGTTTTATTTTTATTTTATTTTTTTAAGCTTTTATTTATTTATTTGAGAGAGCAAGAGACTGTGAGCACAGAGGGAGAGTGAGAGGAAGAAGCAGCCTCCCCGCTGAGCAGAGAGCCTGACATGGGGCTCGATCCTAGGACCCTGAGACCATAACCTGAGCCTGAGCCATAGGCAGATGCTTAAATGACTGAGCCACCCAGGTGCCACTCTTTGTTTTAATACCAATGTCAAGCTTCAAAGTTTCTAATCAATAGAAAATTCTTATCCCAATCTAAAACATCCGAATTCACCTCAACGTGAGCCTATGTAACCCTGAGAACAGATTCCACTACCACCTACCCAGTAATATTAACACACATATACACTCATGTAACCACACTTCTACTGCCATTCTCCACAAAGTGTAACCCTCTTTGGGAAATCTTACTTGATAATTATTTGTCTGTTCCCTCAGTCAACAAAATTTTTACAGCAAACCATAAAATCATACTAGGCATAAGGGAAGAAAAGCCATAAAATCTGGCCCTACAGTGTAGTGGGGGAAAAGACAAGTAAACAAGAAATGTTAAAGACAACATGGGGTCAGTGAAGTAAGGGGGAAAAAAAAACTTTTGATATCTTGAATTGGGGTTGGTGTAAAGTAGTCATGTACTTAAATTGGTATAAAGCAATGATGAATCTACACACACACACACACTCACACACACACACACACAGAGTTTTTTCCACTGCAAAGGCTTACAGCCCACCCACAAACAATGAGCTCTTCTAGTATAGAGCATGCTCTTCAAATATCATTTCCTACAAAAAGAAAAAGAGATTCTTCAAGAAAGTACTAATTCCAGATCTAGAACAGGAAATATAGAGGATCATTTTAGCACAAGCTAGAGAGGCTCTGAAAGGTTCTCCAGAATTCAGGTGGAGGAGTAGGGGATCCTATTTCAACCGGTCCCCTGAATTGAGTTGGATATCTGCCAGACCACTCTGAACACCCATGAAATCAGCCTGAGATGTAAGAAGATATATCAGGATCTATACCAACAGAATATCTCCAGCGGCTGGTTTTGAGGTATGAAGGGGGAGGGCCGGGATTCTGCAGGCAGATATCAGAAGATAAACGGAAGGGGGAAATAACACAGGAGTGCAAAAGTGTCCCACGCTGCGTCCCGGCATAGATTCACAGACCAGTAGCTGTGGGGAAAGGACTTAAGGGCAGACCCCAGGCTGAAACCTGGAGCTGCAGGGGTACATGTGTGACCTGGGGGCAGGTGACGGCTTTAGAAGCACAAAGGGCAGAGATATGCCTGGACCTGGAAGAGAGGGCTGGGAGTGCTGAAGGGGGGTGCACAACCCAGGATGCTGCGGTTTTCAGTGACATAGACAAAAATGGACTGTGACCCAGTCCATTCCGTGTGACCCAGAGGGCTTTCTGGAGAACCGACTGTGATCTCTCTGTTCTGAGATAGAAGTTTGGGCACAGTCACTTCTGCTCTGACTCTTGGAAGGGACACAGAAATCCACCAGGGAAAGTCGCCAGAGAACAAAAGCCTCACAAAACCAGTTTTCACTGAACCCATACCCCCCACAGGGGACAGGGCAACTCTGCCCAAACAGGGTTGCCTGAGTAACAGTGCAGCTGGCCCCTCCCCAGAAGACAGGCTGAAAGAACAAGAAGCTGACAACCCTAAGGTCCCAACAAAACAGGTGCATCTTGCTGGGGTTGTGGTCAATAGTTTGGACTCTGTACATTCCCTCAACCACCTCTCACCAGAAAGACTGGGAGGAGGAACCCCCAACAGAGGAAAAACTCAGAGACTGTGACCTCTGCCACAGAACTAATGGATATAGACACAAGCAAGATGTTGGAAATAGACTTCAAGGTAACAGTTATGCAGACAACAGCTAGGTTGGAGAAAACACTAATGGCAATATATATTCTCTAGGGGCAGAAGTGAGAGCTGATCTGGCAGAACTTAAAAATGCTATCAATGAGATCCCATCTAATCTAGATACTTTAACAACAAGGATAAATGAGGCAGAAGAATGAATTAGTGACCTAGAAGACAAACTGATAGAAAAGAAGGATCAGGAGGCGGCCTGGAACAAACAGCCTAGAATCCGTGAAAACAGAATTAGAGAAATAAATGATGACATGAAACATTCCAATATCAGAATTATTGGGATCCCTGAGGAGGTGCAGAAAGAGACTGGACTAGAAGATATAGTTGAGCAAATCCTCATTGGGAACTTCCCTAATCTGGGAAATGAAACAAGTATTCATGTTCTAGAGGCAGAGAGGACACCCCCTAAGATCAAGGAGAAAACCAGGGAAAACATCTTAAGGGCAGCTAGGGGGAAAAGATTCTTTATGTACAGAGGGAGGAACATCAAACTAACGTCAGACCTGTCCACAGAAACCTGGCAAGCCAGAAAGGGCTGGCAAGACATATTCAGGGTAGTAAATGAGAAGAACATATAGCCAAGAATACTTTATCCAGCAAGGCTGTCATTTAGAAGGGATGGAGAGATAAAAATCTTCCAGGACCAGCAGAGACTGCAAAGTTATGTAACCACTAAGCCAGCCCTGCAAGAAATATTAAGGGGGGGGGGGTCTATAAAAGGGGAAAGACCCCAAGAGTGACATAGAACAGAAATATACAGAGATAATCTATAGAAACAAGGACCTCACAGGCAACATGATGACAATAAAATCTTATCTTTCAATAATCACTGTCAGTGTGAATGGCCTAAATATTCCCATGAAACAGCACAGAGTTGCAGATTGAATAAAAAGACGCTACCCATCCATATGCTGTCTACAAGAGACTCATTTTGAACCTAAAGATACATCCAGACTGAAAGTGAAGGGATGGAGAATCATCTTTCATGCCAATGAACTGCAAAAGAAATCTAGGATAGCAATTCTTATATCAGACAAATTAGATTTTAAGCTAAAGACTGTAGTCAGAGATACAGAAGGACACTATGTCACTCTTAAAGTGTCTATCCAACAAGAAGATCTAACAATTGTAAATATCTATGCCCCCAACTTGGGAGCAGCCAACTACATAAGCCAACTGTTAATCAAAATAGAGACATATTGTTAAGAATATGTTAATTATAGGGGACCTTAACACTCCACTCGCAGCAATAGACAGATCATCCAAGCAGAAAATCAACAAAGAAACAAGAGCTTTGAATGACACACTGGACCAGATGGACTTCATAGATACATACAGAACATTCCAGTCTAAAACAACAGAATATTCATTCTTCTCAAACGCACATGGAACTTTCTCCAGAATATGCCACATGCTGGGTCACAAATCAGGTCTCAACTGATACCAAAAGATTGATATTATTCCCTGCATGTTCTCAGACTACAATGCTTTGAAACTAGAACTCAGTTACAAGAAAAAGTTTGGAAGAAATTCAAACACTTGAAAGCTAAAGACCACCCTACCTGGGAATGTTTAGGTCGACCAGGAAATCAAAGAAGAACTTAAACAATTCATGGAAACCAATGAGAATGAAAACATACCAGTCCAAAACCTATGGGATATTGTAAAGGTGGTCCTAAGGGGGAAATACATACCCATCTAAGCCTCACTCAAAAAAACTAGAAAAATCCCAAATACACAAACTCTCTTTACACCTTAAGGAACTGGAGAATCAACAACAAATTAAGCCTACCTCATGCACAAGAAGGGAAATAATTAAGATTAGAGCAGAGACCAATGAATTAGAAACCAGAAATACAGTAGAACACATCAATGAAATTAGAAGCTGGTTCTTTGAAAGAATTAATAAGATCAATAAACCACTGGCCAGACTTATCTGAAAGAAAAGAGAAAGGACTCAAATTAATAAAATTATGAATGAAACGGGGAAGATCACGACTTACACCAAGGAAATAGAAACAATCATCAGAAATCATTATCAACAGCTATATGCCAATAAGTTAAGCAACCTGGAAGAAATAGACGCATTCCTGGAAACCTATAAACTTCCAAGACTGAAACAGGAAGAAATTGACAACCTGAATAGACCAATAACTAGTAACAAGAATGAAGCAGTGATCAAAAACCTCCCAAAAAACAAGAGCCTAGGACCTGATGGATTCCCTGGGAAATTCTACCAAACATTCAAAGAAGAAATAATACCTATTCTCCTAAAGCTGTTTCAAAAAATAGAAAGAGAAAGAAAACTTCCAGACTCTTGCTATGAGGCCAGCATTACCTTGATCCCAAAATCAGGCAAAGACCCCACCAAAAAGGAGAATTTCAGACCAATATCCCTGATGAATAGGGATGCCAAGATTCTCAACAAGATACTAGCTAATAGGATCCAACAGTACATTAAAAAGAGTACCTACCATGACTAGGTAGGATTTATCCCTGGGATGCAAGAGTGGTTCAACATTCACAAATCAATCAATGTGATAGAACAAACTAATAAGAAAGAGAGAAGAACCACATGTCCCTCTCAATCGATGCAGAAAAAGCATTTGACAAAATACAGCATCCTTTCCTGATTAAGACTCTGCAGACTATAGGGATAGAGTATAGATATATTTTCCTCAACTTCATAAAATGTATCTGTGAAAAGCCCACAGCAAATAGCATTCTCAATGGGGAAAAGCTGACAGCCTTCCCTTTGAGATCAGGAACACGACAAGGATGCCCACTCTCACCACTCTTGGTCAACACAGTGCTAGAAGTTGTAGCAACAGCAATCAGACAACAAAAAGAAATAAAAGGTATTCAAATTGGCAAAGAAGAAATCAAAGTCTCTCTCTTTGCAGATGACATGATACTTTATGTGGAAAACCCAAAAGACTCCACCCCCAAATTACTAGAACTCATACAGCAATTCAGTAATGTGGCAGGATACAAAATCAATGCACAGAAATCAGTTGCTTTCTTATACACTGACAATGAAACTGTAGAAAGAGAAATTAGAGAATGGATTCCATTTACAATAGCACCAAAAACCATAAGATACCTTGGAATAAATCTAACCAAAGAGGTAAAGGATATATACTCTAGGAACTACAGAACACTCATGAAAGAAATTGAAAAAGACACAAACATATGGAAAAACATTCTATGCTCATGGATTGGAAGAATAAACATTATTAAAATGTCTATGCTGCCCAGAGCAATCTATACTTTCAACACCATCCCAATCAAAATACCATCAGCATTCTTCAAAGTGCTGGAACAAATAATCCTAAAATGTGTATGGAACCAGAAAAGACCCCAAATCATCAAGGAAATCTTGAAAAAGAAAAAACTGGGGGCATCACATTGCCTGATTTCAAACTATATTACAAAGCTATGATTATCAAGACAGCATGGTACTGGCACAAAAACAGGCACATAGAACAATGGAACAGAGTAGAGAGCCCAGATATGGACCCTCGAACGCTATGGTCAAATAATCTTTGACAGATCAGGAAAAAATATCGAATGAAAAAAAAGACAGTCTCTTCAATAAATGGTGCTGGGAAAATTGGATAGCTATAAACAGAAGGATGAAACTCGACCATCTGCTCATACCTTATACAAAGATAAACTCAAAATGAAGAAAGACCTCAATGTGAGAAAGGAACCCACCAAAATCCTAGAAGAGAATACAGGCAGTAACCTTTTTAACATTGGCCACAGCAACTTCTTTTAAGACATGTCTCCAAAGGCAAAGGAAACAAAAGTGAAAATGAACTTTTGGGACTTTTTCAAGATAAAAAGCTTCTGCACAGCAAAGGAAACAGTCAACCAAACGAAGGGACAACCAATGGAATGGGAGAAGACATTTGCAAATGACACTACAGAGAAAAGGCTGATATCCAAGATCTATAAAGAAATTCTCAAACTTAACACCCCAAAAACACAAATAATCAAGTCAAAAAATGGGTAGAAGACATGAATAGATGCTTCTCCAAAAAAGATATGCAAATGGCTAACAGACACATGAAAAATGTTCATCATCATTAGCCATCAGGGAAATTCAAATCAAAACCATCTTGAGATACCACCTTACACCAGTTAGAATGGCAAAATTGACAAGGCAAGAAACAACAAGTGTTGGACAGGATGTGGAGAAAGGGGAACACTCTTACACTGTCGATGGGAAAGCAAGTTGGTGCAGCCACTTTGGAAAACAGTGTGGAGGTTCCTCAAAAAATTAAAAATATAGCTACCCTATGGCCCATGAATTTCACTATTGGGTATTTACCCCAAAGATACAGATATAGTGAAAAGAAAGGTCATATGCACCCCAATGTTCATAGCAGCAATGTCCACAATAGCCAAACTGTGGAAAGAGCAGAGATGCCCTTCAACAGACGAATGGATAAGAAGATGTGGTCCATATACACAATATACAAAGGATGAATACCCAACATTTGCATCAACATGGATGGGACTAGAGATTATGCTGAGTGAAATAAGTCAAGCAGAGAAAGTCAATTATCATATGGTTTCACTTACTTGTGGAACATAAAGAATAGTATGGAGGACTTTAGGAGAAGGAAGGGGAAAATGAAGGGGGGGAATTGGAGGGGGAGATAAACCATGAAAGACTGTGGACTCCAAGAAAGAAACTGAGGGTTTTAGAGGGATGGGGGTTGGGGGCATAGGTTAGCCCAGTGATGTCTATTAAGAAGGGCACATATTGCATGATTCATGGAAGACTACATCAAAAACTAATGATGTACTATATGGTGACTAACATAATAAAAAAATAGTGTTATAAATATTCTCTCACTATCCTTTTAATATCTTGAGCATATACACTGATTTTTTAATGATATATACATATATAAAATATTATAGATAATATAGATTAACTACATATATTTTATAGATTATATTATAGATAAAACAGCTTATATACATATATCATTATATAAAAGATTATAGATAACAGATTAAAGATATATATTATAGATTATTTAGGTTAAAGATATATGTGTGCATATATATCTTTTTCTTCAACAGTCCTACTAGGATTCTATTAATCTATTAATTTTATTAATATTTCAAAAAATCACATTTGGTTCTGTTCATTTCCCTATCGTTTATCTGTTTTTTCTATTTTATTGCTTTCTGCTTTTATCTATGTTACTGTCTTTCTTCTACTTATTCTACATTTAATATTCTCTTCCTTACTTAGTTTCCTAAGGTGGACACTTAGATAATTTATTTTAAGCCTTTTTTGTCTTTTCTAACATGAAACTGTAAATTTCATTCTGATAATGGCATCATATAAGTTTTGAGATGTTCAGTTGTAATTATTACTCAGTTCAAAGTATTTTCTAATTTACCTTACAATTTCTTCCATAACCACTTGATTACCTAGAAAATTCTGTTTAATTTAATGTCTAAATACTTAGAGCATTTCTAGATACATTATTGCTATTGATTTCTAATTTAATTTCAGAGGACACCATCTATAAGAATTCAATCTTTTAAAATGTGTTGAAACTTATTTTTTAGCCCATTACATGGTCTATCTCTGTAGACACCCAAGCTCATTTGAAAGGAATGTGTATTCTGTCCTTAAATCTAGCATTCGATAAATGTTAGGTCAAGTTGATTGTTAGTGTTGTGAAATCTATATTCTTAATAATATTTTTGTCTACTTTTTCTGTCAATTACCAACAAAGGGTTATTAAAATCTCACATTATGAGTTTGTCCATGTCTTCCTTTGGTTCTGTCAATTTTTGCTTCATATATCTTGAGGATTTTTTTATTTGATGCATACACATTTATGATTATTATGTTTTCTTGGTTAACTGCTCCCTTTCTCATATGAAAAGTTTGTCCTTATCTCTGGCAATCCCATGCATAAATGTTGTATAAACAAATATGTGGTTGTATTCCAATTACACTTTATTTACAAAAAACAAGGGGTTAGATTGACCCATGGACCATAGTTGGTCAATCTGACTTAGATAAATTCATGGGAACTTTGATCTGTTGGGAGGTTGTATTTTTGGTCAGCCTGAAACTGAATGGATTTAGGAGGTACTCCTAACTCTCTGTTGCACTACTTTCATTCAGCCAACAGATCCGTGAGTGTTGAAGAACATTCCGGGCCAGCACTACTCCATATACTCACTCTGATAAGAAGCTTTAGTCTCCTCCTTAATATTTCCCACTTGGCAAGCAGGAAAGTGTCTACAAATGATAGAACAATTGCTTTCCTGTATTCTTTTCCAAAAGATTAAAGAGTAATCTGACATAAAGGGATGTTAGATAAATATTTACTCATGTATAAGTCATAGATAAATAAAGAGACAAATGGAGGAATGAACAAATAGTGTGCAGAGATTGATCTGATAAATGTCTTAAGGTAAAGTTCTGTAATTTAGCCAAAGGAAGAAAATTTAGGGGAAAGTAAAAGCAGAATATATTAATGAAGTAAGCAGACTAATAGTCCTCAAGTGAGTCTATATGCTCCTAATCCCTAAAAATTGTGAATTTGTGTCCTTATATGGCAAAAGGAACTTATCAGAAGTGACTAAGATTATGAACTTTGAGTGGGAAGAGTATTCTGCATCATTGAGGGGGACCCAGTCTTATCACATGAGTCCTTAAGCAGAAAGTCTCTCCCAGATGTAGTCAGAGAAAGAAATAGTGGTTGAAGAACAGTCAAAGAGGTAGGACATTGCTGACTTTGAATAGGATGGTAGGGGGCCATGCCTTTTCCTTGTGGGAAAGGCAAGGCAAAGAATCCTCCCCTAAAGCCTCTAGCTCTACCAACACATTGCTTTTCACCCAATGAGACTTACAGTGGATCTCTGATCCATAGAACTGTAAGAGAAAACTATGTCTTATTTAAGTCACCAAATTTGTGATAATTTGTTATAGCAGCAATATAACTTGATACAGTGAACTGTAATAGTATCTCTAATCCAGAAGTTTTTTTAAAGGTAGGCTATTTCTATAACTATTATTCCTTCTGTATTCTCCAACTGTGTTGCCTGCCTGTTGGATGAGGTCATTGAGAGAACGTGACCACCAGTTAGTTAACCCACAAGCTGGACCCAGGCAATCAGAGGCTCTTCCCCTTCTCTCTTGTCCTTGGAATGTACACTCTGCCCAGAGTTCCCGCAGTGGGAGTTGTTTTCAAGGACTCAACTTTGAGAGAGCCATGCGTTATTGAGAGCATCTGGATGGTAAATGTGATTGAACCCAGTTAAGGCCTTTATGTAGGTTCTTAAGATTCTGGTGAGCAGTGTGGAGATCTGCTCATCTTGAGGCTGCTCAAGACTAGCTTAATAGTAAAATTCCCTTATTTATTCAAACTGCCACCTAAAAATCTGAAGCTTTCTGCATCTTTCTTCAGTCTCTTCTTGCTCTCCACGTAAGCAGACCAGTTTCAGATTTAACGCAAGGAACTCTCAGGGTTGCAAACCAACAATGCCCTATATCTCATATACATGCTATAGTTCTACATTTAAAGACTATTGTCCTCTATTTTAATAATACCAGTACTAAATGTTTCTTAAAATCCACACAACATGATGGCTTGATTCCCAAATAGCTACTAGCAACTGACCAAGAGATACAGGCTCTAGTCTTGACCCAGTGTAATTGGACAGCATGGGTCTCACCCACCCTGCTGGGGATAGAACAGGCTTGGTAGAACTACTACTCCAGGAGGCATTATGGTCACCTTCATATAGTTTCCTACCTTGTTCTACTTTCCTGTGTAATATTACAAGTGAAACTAATAACCTTCACTCATTTCTTGCCATTTCTAGAAGGTGTCATATAAGTTTTAAGTAACAACTTAAAAGTATTCCACAAACAGAAATTGTCAGGTCGATGTCGAATAAGAAGGAGAATGAAAAGGAGAAGAAGTGGGGAGGGGAGGAAGAGGAGGAAGAAGAAGAAACCTATGAAATTATGTAGGACCCATGTTGTTTTTTTCACGCTATTGTTCTCGCTCTTCAGCTGCTATAAGCAGAGTCTGATGCATAATGCTGAATTCTTCATTCACACCAAGGGCTCACTTTCCACAAGGACTTATTCAGGTCAAAGTGACCAACGACAAGGCAGTGGGCTCCCCATCTGCTGTTTCATGTCATTCTGCTCTGGACAGTCCGACTGGACCAGGATGGGCATTTCTGCACATACTGAAGGCTTGGCTTTGGTGGTATTCTTATCCTAGATATCTGTCTGAGCCACATCATTGCCTCATTATCTTTTAAGCATTATCCTGAGTTATGGCCCATTACTTGAAGTAGGATTCAGTGAGTGCTGTGCATGAAAGACAGATTCAACAGAAAACCCTACTTCTCCAAAGCAGTGGCATTCCCAAATAACGACTTCATATGCTGCTAGTTCAACTCGTGAATATTCCAGCAAGTACTTTTGCTATAAACCACAATGCAACCTGAACAAAATACAAATGTACTTCTTTAAAGATTTGGTGATTTATTGGAGAGAGAGGGAGTCTCAAGACTCCCTGCTGAGCGTGGAGTCCAATACGGGGTTCAATCTCATGAACATGAGATCATGACTTGAGTCAAAATCAAGAGTGGAACATCTCACTGACTGAGCCACCCAGGGGCCCCACAAATTTTTTTTTTTTTAATTTGTGACACATAGAGCCCATTTTTGTGATCTGTGGAATGGACTAGCAACTAACTTTCACTACTTACACTGAAAACTTTCTAAGGTTAAGGTAACATTTAAACTGAGGTCTCTACCAAGAGTTTGCCTAATAATACATAAAATGTAAATTCATACTGATATCAAACATTAATCAATAATACTTTATCTAGGGCACCCTCAGGCTTCACTTACCTATTTCAATGCCAATTTTCAGACTGTTGCCAAGATGTAAAAACAATCCATGCAAGACATCCTGTATAAGTACTAATATACTCTCAGCCCCATCTCCTTTCTAGAATTCTACTGTGAAGTCTTGGAAGAAAATCCCCCTTTTCATTTAGGTGACCTTTATATTGTATTAAAGGAAACAGGGTAGAAATAAACTAGCTTCTATTTACTTGCTGGACCTGATGAAGTGTTGTAGAATTCAGCTTCTAGGATTCACAAAGCTTCTTTGATGTACTAAAGAAACAAAGGGCATTCTAAATACTAAAATCTTATAGACAAATTGTCATTGAAAAAAAAAAAGATGCAAGTTATGGTGTTACTTCAGCAAACTGTATCACTCTTACCCTTATATAATACTTGGCTATCCAAGTACTAATTTGAAAAAATAAAGTAATGAACGATAACATCACGTATATTCTACAAAATGCATATTTTAGTCCCTTCGCCAATGTTAATGTGTACAAATAAATGGGCAGTGGTTTGGACCCACCCACAGGGCAGCCACAAAGGAGACTGTAGGTGTGTGTCTCAAGGACCAAGTTCACCAGTTCAATAAGCTTTCCTACCTCAATTTTCCCAGTAGTAAAACTCTAGATTTATAATGTATAGAATTTAATGGAATGGCCCATACTTTTTCAGAGGCACATATGATTGAGATGCAGCTTATTTGTGTTGCCTTTGTAAAACTCTCTCCAAATGTTATAGTCCTTTTGTAATTGCTTAATCTCAGATTGCCCTGTATGATTAAGGGTGGTTATGACTACTAGCACAATCAAATTTAACAATATTTCGGAAAACAATTATATGCTCTTCCATAAGACCAGCCCTGAATATAAGATCATCCTTTATATTTCTAATGAGAATTTACCAAAATCATTTTAGGCCAAGTTAAATATATAAAGTTTTTAGGGATGTAAGTGAAATTGTCAAATGACTACTTACAGTATTTCATTTATTAACTTAGCTATACCTTCACATTTAAATTGTCTATGTGAAAGTATTACTTGGGACTATTGCTTCCTCCACTTACGTAAAATATCACATTTTACAAAATAATTTTATTCAAGTTTTTCATGCGTGTCTTGAACATCAGTTTATCATCTGACTCAGCTCACGAGAGGGCTCTCTGCTACTTCTGCCTGGGTCTTTGGGATGCAGCCCTCCTTCAATCCACATCAGATGCGGACACTGCTTATTCAAAGTACATATTCACATAACATTGAAACGGATTTTCTTTTTGTCAGTATATATTCTTGATCTCTACAACCAAATTGCTGTGTTTATCTAGTAACATCCAACACTTAGAATTTCAATGTTACAAAAAAAAAAAAAAAGAATTTCAATGCTTCTTGAAATTACAGTGAATCTATGTTAAATTTGTCTCCTTTTGGAACAATTGACGGAGTTAGTTAGGGGCTAACGCGTGTCTTCCACAAATAATCACTTGGATCTAAAATAAAATTACCGAGAAAATACCCCAAGAGATGAGAGACTTTTCAAGGCCTTGATTTTAAGGTCTCTCTCTGGCTCTGTCTCTGTCTCTGCCTTTTTCCACCTCCATACGTGTATGTTCGTGAAACATCTCACTCACCCTTGTTCGCCTATATAGAGATAGTCACATCATTAGTTCTCCAAACTAAGCTGCAGTTCTTTAGTATATTCAGTTTCTCCTATGTTCCGATTATTGGTAGGGCTTAAATAGCAAGCCAGAATTTTTGTCAGGGATGAAATTCATAGCACATCCAGTTGGATAAAGAAAAACTACTGCTTTCGGCTCTCAATTCAACCTGTTAACAAGTGGAAGGACTAATGAAAACCACAGATGATCCTCAAATCTCACTTCAGCAATTAGTTTCAATCTTGCCCCCTATTCCTTGACCAGAATTGCTGACAAGAAGGGAAGTGGGGCTGACTGGGACTCCTCGTCTGGCACACCTCCGGGAGAGGTGCTAATGAAAGGCAGCACGGCGACAAGGCAGTTCACCCAAAGGAGAGAAGAGGCAAGAGCATCAGGAATCATCCAGCTGAATGATAAACTACTGATAATGCCAGCTTCCCCTTCACTTCTGTCACCTATCCAGAGGCAGCAATTCCATCCTTCTGCTCATAAACGCAAAATAATTGGAAAAACCTGGCATAAAATGATGAAATTTGGCTATCTTGTATTCAGTTATGATTATTTGCCTTAAAAGATTTGAGTCTTTTAGCAGAATGTATAGCAAGGTGCATATCCATTGTGCATTTGCATTACCAATTAAGAGCACAGGGGAATGATCTGCTAACCAAAAACATTTTGTTCCTGATGAAGTCGTCTTTTGGTTTAACTCAGCTCGCATAGACTTAATATCCTACTGAGCTTGCCTTATGATTATTAGCAGGATATGCTGCATCTAAGCTGTGTTTGTTAGATATATAGAGTGCCTACATTACCAGGATTTATAGCAGACATCAACAGATAAAAATTAAACACAGTAATATATCCATTCATATTACGGTGCTTTGATAAAATTCAGCATAATTATGAAATTTATTAAGCAACTGAGAAAATACAGATGTACTGATAAAGCCTGACTTACTTCAAAATAAGCCCAAGTTCCACACAATTCCATTCATGGACTTATTAAAATATTCTTAACCCCAAATCTAAGATTCCTCTATCGGAGTATTCCAGGCTCCACACATCCTCATATACCCTGAAATGTTTTCTTTCAATAACCAAAATCTTGTTGAGAATATGGATAATGCCAGGAGTATGGAGCCCCCCAAAACAACATGACTCAGTAAGCTCACAGAAAATCAAAAGTGAAACTGATTAGAAACAGGCAAAGTATAAAAGAAACCAACCAATTTAGTTTCATTACTCAAACCAAGTGAAATACAAAACATAAACAATGTAGGGAGATGCATGTCCTTTGTATTTTAGCAATTCTTAAATTTTTAATGATTCTGGGTTTTGTGGTAGTGTGGGAGAAATGTTTTAATGTAAGATTCATCTTGACAAGAATGCCTATAACAATGGTACTGCTTAGAATAGTCCAATTAAAATTTTCACATTTGGTAACTTTGCATTATATAAAAACTATGCAGTGAAATGTGGATCATTATCACTTTTCTTTACTAGAATCAAAATAGTAAATGTTGCACAGCACCAAAGTTGTCCCTGTGACCCCTGAGAGAGCCCCAAACTTCTGAATATCAACCAAGTTAATTAAGTCCACATGGAGAGACAGGCATCCTGGGAACTTCTTACTTCTTAAAAAGAAATAAATCAATTATAACTCAGGTATGTTAGCTTCCATGGTTTTTACTTTCACCCAACTATTTTTAATTACATAATCATTTGTTTTTATTGTCACCCCCTCCTCCAGATTGTATACTGCATAAGTTAGAGAACTAAGTCTGTTTTTAATTTTTTTTTAAATATTATATACTCAAATGCCTAGAGTTCATGGCAGAAATGTGGCAGAAAACGGCATTAGTTCTTTCCCTGATTTATCTAAATCATTGCATCAGTTCTTCACATTTCTTGGCTGATTCTTAGCCACCTAATCTCCAACAATGTCATCATTTGCAAAATTCCATTTAGGTTCTACCACCTTCTTCTCTTGTACATGTACCCCTAGGTTCCTGAACCAAGAATTGTCCTGCCTGAAAGGGGACTGATGAGGGTAGGCCTTGCAAAAAAAAAAAAAAAAAGCCAGCAATTTTGTGTATAAGGCATGCCCAGGAGTCAGTTATCGAAGGTGGAGATGTCTTCTGAGAGAGCTGCCATCCAACACAGTGCCTGAACCTAACTTTACCACTGCTACTACTACCAATACTCTCCCCATCACCACATACAAAGTTATCTGGGGGTAAATCGAATCTACTCTCTCACTGCACAAGCAAGTAATTTAAGTCAGGAAGAAATCTGGAGGACTTTCTACACTCTAAGGATCACGCTGACATCCCAGACCTGGGTGTCTAAAACCACTATTCAACTCACAGAGGATATTCCTGGAAAAACTTAGTCCGTTGCTTTCCCTCCTGCCTAAAGTGATCCTCCAACTCAAGGAGCTAACAAAACTTCACAGAGCTGCCAAAGATCCAGCAGTAATACATAACGAAAGTATTTTGATCCATTAGTGAACAGAAATTTCCATTTAACAGGGGTCTTTAATGGTCCAGATAGTTCTTGCCAGTGCATTATGGGCATGGAGTTTTCAGAGGGTGACTTCTGTTCCTTTGTCTACCCCAGAACTTACTGCATGATCTGACACAACACTGGCTGGTGGAAAGTACGATTGGAAGGAAGAACAAAGTTGAAGTGGAATGTCTTTGGAAACTGCATCTAAATCTTTTGTCCATTTTATGACTAAATTAGCATATTTTTATCAGATAGATGTGAATAATACAATCCATGGTAATTATGACTTAAAAAATGTTTGCATGTCATATAAAAGTCACAAAGTTCAAGGCTTACCAACATAAAGATGTTGTCTGAAAAAGAAAAATCAGACGGCATAGATAAAAACCTTCTAAACTCTAATTTTGTTATCCTTTCAAACCCTCCCATGTCCTTTTAAAAAATGTTTAATCATAGTCAAAGCCAGGGATTTTTGCTCTCACTGCTACTTTATGGGCTGCCTTCGTGTTAAAGAGCATGCTTTGAGGATGATGTAACAATTGGATTTTGACTCTACTTCGGGGTCAGTCTCAGACTGGAAAATGGTTTTCCTCTGGGGAGGGAGGCTCCAACATGCCTCTTATTTTGTGCAGACTTCATTGTAATCTACTTCAAGGAGCCACATCGTCTGGCAAAAGTTGAAGGAAATGTCTGTGTCTGGCTTCATTATCACCCTACCTCTGGGAGGAGTGTTAAAAATGTAGACTCCCCAAAACTGGGGTTGTGGTTATACTTGGGTCACAGCCTGCTGATAAAATGTCATCAGTGTTTGCTTCCTCCTCTGTTCTAACCTGAGAGGGTGTCATCTAAGAAGGTTCTGGGCGGGCGGTGGGGGGGGGGTAGGATAACATGCATGGACGGTGAGTTGTTGCATAAAAGAGATCCCAGGCCCTGCAGGGAAATTCTGAACTGAATATCAAATGACATGGTGTGGGGCCCTGTGGATTAGCACTCTTTGAGGTCCCCAGATTTCAATCAATTGGGATAAAGGGTGCCAAGTTAGCACTAGTCAGACGAAAGCAGATTGTAAGATAAAGATGGTAGTTTCTTGGGGAAAAGAAAGAGAACATGTAAGAATTCTTAGTATAATTTTAACGGTAAAAGAAGAGAGGGAGGGAAATACCTTGATATTAACTGGAATAATGATTTTAAATTTGAGGGACACATATTTGCCAATTTTGCCAAGACATGTGGAAAAATAGCAACATATCTGCTAAATAAAACATTCATAAAATTACAGTGTGGGTTTTTCCTGTTATTTACTTAAAGGAATTGTGTTAGTCTGCTAGGGCTGCAAAATACCACAAAATACCACAGACTACGTGGCTTGAAAAACAGAAATTAATTTTTCTCACATTTCTGGAGCCTGAAAATCCAAGATCAAGGTATTGGCACATCTGGGCTCTCCTGAGGCCCCTTTCCCTGATTTGCAATGACGGCTTTCTTGCTGTGACACCAGTATATTGGATTAGGGCCACACCCTAAGGCCTGCTTTTAACTCAATCACATTTTTAGAGACTTTATCTACAAATGGAGTTACCTTCTGAAGTTCTGGGAGTTGGAATTTCAGATGATATAGTTCAGTCCATAATAGGAATGTTTAGGAATGGGTATAAATTTCAGCTTTAAACCAAGATCCTCTTCCAACAGGAAATGGATCCATTTTTAACATTCATTCAGGAAATATTTAGTAAGCCCCTACTATTCAAAAGACATGCCGAGGAGGTTCTATGCTGGGTATAAAATGAGTAACAAGCAATCCGTTGTCATTTAGACATTTATAATCTATCGTAACTAGGAAACACCTAACCCAAACATAGTTTGGTAAGTACTGTGTTCGCCACAGTCTCCAGGACAAAAACACTGCTCAAATAGGAAAAAAGAAGAGCTTTTCTAACTAAGTACTTTGTAGTTCTTAAAGGAAAAATACTCTTGGGAAATTTTGTCCTATTTCATCACTTTGTCTAGAGTTGGACTTTTACCGGCTCATCTATATAATCATTTCATCTATGTTCCAGACACTGGACTTTTTAACAATATCAACGCCAGAAGTACCATAAAATTCAAATACCACATAACTTCATGGCCCTAAAAATCGTCTGTGCTCTGCTTATATCCCTTTCTCCCCCAACCCCTGATCCTTTTTCACTGTCTCTAGAGTTTTGTTATTTTCCAGAATGTCATATAAATGGCATCACACAGTATGTAGCCTCGACGGATTATCCTTTTTTTTTTCTCCTTTCCAAGTTTTTATTTAAATTCCAGTTAGTTAACAAACAGTGTAATCATAGTTTCAGGAGTAAAATTTAGTGATTCTTCACTTACATACAACTCCTGTTGCTCATCACAACATGTGCTCTCCTTAACCCCCATCACCCATTTAGCCCATCTACAGCCCTCATCCACCTACCAACCTCCCCTCTAGTAGCCATCAGTTTGTTCTGTGTAGTCAAGAGTCTGTTTTTTGGTTTGCCTCTCTTATTATTTGGCTTTTTGGTGTTGAATTTCATAAATTCTTTATATATTTGGATGCTAACCCTTATCAGATTTGTCATTTGCAAATATCTTCTCCCATTCCATAGGCTGCCTTTTAGTTTTGTTAGTTGTTTCCTTCACTGTGAAGAAACTTTTTATTTTGACCAAGTCCCAAAAATTTGTTTTTGTTTTAGTTTCCTTGCCTTGGGAGATGGATCTAGTGAGAAGTTACTACAGCTGATGTCCAAGAGGTTACTGCCTGTGTTCTCCTCCAGGATTTCAATGGTTTCCGTTCTCATATTTAGGTCTTCATCCATTTGAATTTGTTTTTGCTTATGGCATAAGAAAGTGGTTCAATTCATTCTTTTACATGTTCCTGTCCAGTTTTGTCAACATTTGTTGAAGATACGGTCTTGTTCCCATCGGATATTCTTTTCTGCATTATCAAAGACCAATTGACCATATAGTTTTGGGTTTATTTCTGCGTTTTCTATTCTGTCGCATTGATCTGTGTCTCTTTTTATGCCAGTACCATACTGTCTTGATCACTACAGCTTTGTTGTATAACATGAAGTCTGAAATTGTGATGTCTCCAGCTTTGCTTTTGTTTTTCAGGATTGCTTAGGCTATTCAAGGTCTTTTGTAGTTCCACACAAATTTTAGGATTGTATGTTCTAGCTCTATAAAAATGCTGGTGGTATTCTCATAGGGACAGCACTAAATGTGTAGATTGTCTTGGGTAATATAGACATTTTAATGATATTTGTTCTCCTAAGCCATGGGCATGGAATGTTTTTCTATTTCCTTGTGTCACTCTCAATTTCTTTCATCAGTGTTTTATAGTTTTCAGTGCACGGATCTTTCACCTCTTCAGTTAGGTTTATTCCTAGGTATCCTGTGGTTTTTGGTGCAATTGTAAATGGGGTTGATTCCTTGATTTCTCTTTCTGCTGCATCATTTTTGGTAGATAGAAATGCAATATATTTCTGTGCACTGATTTTGTATCATGACTCTACTGAATTCATTTATCAGTTCTAACAATTTTTTGGTGGTGTCTTTGGGTTTTTTATATCGAGTATCATGCCATTTACAAATAGTGAAAGTTTGACTTCTTCCTTGCTGATTTGGATGCCTTTCATTTCTTTTAGTTGTCTGATCACTGAAGCTAGGACTTCCAGTATTATGTTAAGTAAAAGTGGTGTGAGTGGTCATCCCTGTCTTATTCCTGAGTATAGAGGAAAAGCTCTCAGTTTCTCCCCATTGAGGATGATATTAGCTGTGGGTTTTTCATATATGGTCTTTATGATGTTGAGGTATGTTCCCTCTAACCCTACTTTGTTGAGGGTTTTTATCATGAATTGATGCTGTATTTTGTCAAATGCTTTTTCTGCATCTACTGAAAGGATCATATGGCTCTTATCCTTTCTTTTATTAATGTGGTGTATCATATTGATTAATTTGCAAATAATGAACCACCCTTGCAGCCCAGGAATAAATCCCACTTTATCTTGGTGAATAATCCTTTAATATACTGTTGGATTCAATTTGCTAGTATTTTACTAAGAATGTTTGCATTCATATTTATTAGAGATATTGGCCCTCTCCATCCACTCCTCCCCCCACTCACATTCTCTCTCTAATAAATAAAACTCTTAAATGAAGTAAGTTATCTTTAAAAGTCATCAGAGAGATTTCTGCTTCTGAGAATGTGGACCAACTCAAAATCTTAGACAATATATATAAAAGAAACATTAGAAAATTGAAAGGGGAAGAGAAAAAGACAGACCAGCTAGGGATATATGACCCAAGGGACAATGTGTTGCTTAGTTCCCTGAGTTTTCCTTTTGCCTCATATATCTCAGTCTAGGAGCTAAAGAAGCTAGAAAGCTGCACATGCCAACTGACCCAAACAAACAAATAAATAAAAGTCTTCAACAAATCCTGCTCTGTCCAGCAAGAGGACCAGGAATGGGGAGCCAAAACTGCTACCACCTGCCAGGATGGTATTAGAGGAAGGAATCAAACTTTTATCTTCACTGAGCAGTGATGTAAGCCTCCCAGTGGATATCATATGGGCATCCAGAACTTACATTGCTGCCAATCAACAATAAAGAAGTACCCATCGTTCTCCCTCCTGAAGTAGAGTCAGAGCAAATCTAGTGAAGATAAGGATTTTACCACCAAATAGTTTTAACAAAGCCATTTCCCTGTGGTATCAGTGGAGGACTAGTGGATAGATGAAAATCCCACTGCTACCCTACAATAATGAGGAGCCTCTCCCCAACTTGAGGCAACAGAGGCTGAGTAAAAATACAGACTTCTATTCCCACCTGTGAATAGCAAGGCAACACTCCACCCCCAACTTCCTATGCCAAAGTGGTAATTAAAGAAGCCAACTAATACACAAGGTGTAAATTGGATTCATAATATTATAGCATATACAAAATATCCAGGTTTGTTTTGATTTTAAATGATCAGTAAGTACCAAAAAACTCAATGTGAAAAACAACAACAACGACAATTGCCAACACTGAGATGACAGGAATATTACGATTATCTGACAAAGATTTTCAAATAGTCATCACAAAAATGGTCCAAGGAGCAATTAGAAATATACCTGAAACAAACAAAAAACAGTAAAAATTCTTAGCAAAGAATAGAAAATATAAAGAAGATCCAAATCAAAAGTTTAGAACTGAAAAATTCAAAAATTCAAATAAAAAAACTCAACGATGGGCTTAACAGCAGAATGGAGGAGGCAGAGCAAAGAATGAGTGAACTTGAAAATAGAACAATAGATATTACCCAATCTGAACAACAGAGAGAAAACAGACTGAAGAAAATTAAGTAAGCCTCAGTAACCTGTGGGAGTATTACAAAGAACTAACATTCTTGTTGTTGAAGTACAAAAAAGAATAAAGAGGGCAGGCTAAAATCGTACTCAGAAAAATAATAGCTCAAAACTTCTCAAATTATGTGAAAGACATAAACCTACAGATTCAAAAGCTGAGCAAACCTCAACTAGGATATAACCAAAGAGTTGGCTGCCAAAACACATCACAGTCAAACATCTGATGTGAAAGACAAAAAACAAAGTCTTGATAGTAGCAAGAGAGAAATAGCATTTTACCTATAGGGAGAAACAATTTAAATGGCAGCACATTCCTCATCTGAATTATGGAAGCCATAGGAAATGACATAACATTTGTGAAAGGAAAGATATCTCAGTCTATAATTCTATATCTGAAGAAATTATTTTTCAGGAGTAAAAGAAATAAGGACATTCTCAGACAAAAGAAAACAAAAGAAAGAGAATTTGTCATCAGTATGCTACCCTAAAAGACTGGCTAAACAAAGTTCTCTAAACACAAAAGAAATGATAAAAGAATCATGAAACAACAAAAGAAGAGGAAGAAGAAGAAGAAGAGGAAGGAAAAGAAGGAGACAAAGAAGAAAAAGAAAGAGGAGAAGGAGAGAGGAGGAAAAAGGGGGCGGAGGAGGAAGACAGGGAGGATGGGGAGAGGAGGAGAAGGGAGGGTGAGAAGGAGAAGAATGAATAATGGAAAAAGCAAATATATAAATAAATATATTTTCCTTCTCTTAAAGGAAATTCTAAATTATGTTTGATAGTTGAAGCAAAAAATATAATATCTGATATGTTTCTAAATGTATGTAGAAAAATATTTAAGGCAATTATATTATCAACAGAGGAAGTTAATGAGACATAAAGGAAAGCAGATTTCTACATGTTACTCAAACAGGTAAAATGTTGACATAGACTATGACAAGTTATATATATATGATACAATGCCCAGAGCAACTGCTAGAAGAGCTTTACAAAAAGATATATGTAAAACACTGCAGATAAATCAAAAAGAAATTCTAAAAAACATTTATGTAACCCACAGAAAGGCAGGGAATAGAAAGCAGAGAAACAAACAGAAAGAACAAACCAAGAACAAAAGATAAAATGTCTATTTTAACATATTAAAAATTAAATTAATTATAAATGGTCCAAATATGACAATTAAAAGACAGAGATTGAAGAGCTCCATGGTGGCTTGGTCGGTTGGGATCTGACTCTTGGTTTTGGCTCAGGTCAGGATTCTCAAGATCGTGAGACTGAGCCCAACTTCCCCAGTCTTTTCTCAACAATGATTAGAACAACCTGCTGACACATGCTTTCATGCTTATGTGTACACATGAACATGCATGAAAGACCTGGCAAAATGTGAGGGCAGGATAGGAACAACGAGAAAAACACTGTGGGCATTCTGTATCTTATGAGAGTAAGCAGTAGCCTCCAATGTCTAGAAAAGAGGTAAGAGATGGGGAAAAATGTTTCCCCATCTGACATATAGGTTTGTGGAACCTGCTAAAGAATGAAAACAGTACAAGAAAACTGAGGAGAATCCTCCAAGCACTCAAATCCAAAGTCATGATAAAGGAATTTATTGAACCTGCCTTCAAATCATTTGAAGACTGTGTTGAACTAAATCTAACTAAAGCAGTAACATGGCCCCAAACCAGTTCAACTAAAAATATACTGACCCAGTGTTCACACTAGCAACAAAGAAGGGGCAAAACCTTCCTTTGGCACAAATATTATTGACTTTAGCCTCTATGTTTATGTTGCACAGAATATACAGCATTCAATCAAAACCTGAGACATGCAAAGAAACAGGAAAAGGTGACCCATCATTATGAAAAGAAACAGTCAAAAGAACCAGACCTAGATATGGCCCAAATGTTGGACTAATCAGAGAGGGATTTTCAAAATAAAGACGATAAATTTGTTAAAGGATCTATGCGTAAAAAACACAAATGAGCAAATAGAAAATGTCATCAGTTATATGGAAACTATATAAAAACTCTAAGTGGAAATTCTAGAACTAAAAAAAAAAAAAACAGAATCTTTCAGAATTCTTTTTATTCATTCTTACCAGCAAACTAGATATAGTTGGAGGAAAAAAATAAGAGAACTTAAAGATGTGCTCATAGAAATTATCCAAACTGCAATGCAAAGAGAAAGAAAGTGTGAAAAAAAAGATATAGCATCTGAAATCTATAGCACAATATCAAATGGTTTGAGGTACACATAACTGGAATTCTGCAAAATTGATAAAGACATTTGCCCACAGTTCCAAGAAGCACAGTTCCACTATATTTACCCCGAGCAGAATAAATTTTTTTAAAAAATCATACCTATACACATCTGAGTGAGAGTGCTGAAAGCCGAATATAATCTTGAAAGCAGCCTGGGGGAAATAAATCACACTTTATGCACAAGTGAACAACAATCAGAATGAAGTATGACTATTCATCAAAAACAATGGAGGACAGAAGAAAATGTAATGACATTTTTAAGTTCTGAAAGAAAAAACTGTCAACCTAGATTCTATATCCAGTGAAAATATCCTTTATGAAGGAAGAAAAAAATAAATGTTCAGGCAGACAAAGGCTGAAAGAATTCATCCTTAGCTGACCTGCACCACAAGAAAGGCTAAAGGAAACTCTTTAATCTGAAGGGAAATACCAGAGGGAAACTTGTTCCACATGAAGGAACAAAGAACTTAAGGGAAGATACACTTATGAATAAATATAAAGGATTTTTCCAAATTACTTTTATATGATATATATATCATATATATATAATATATATGCACATATATATGCACACATAAAATGTAAAAATATGTCAAATCCTATAAAATTATTCCCACTACATTATAAAATATAAAATATATTTTCCAATTCCAAAATATTTATCTCTATGCTTCTGTCAGATAGAGAGATGTTAAATGCTTTAAAACTATAATGACTGTGTAAAGTCAAAATTATATCAATGTATTATGGGGGTTATCGCCTATGTCAAAATAAAACATATAACAAAAGCACCGTGAATAGACATGGCCAGTAATTGGAAGTTTGGACTGATTATACTGATTACAAAGTGCAAGATTACAAACATTTTTTGAGTGTAGGTTATGAAAAGTAAAAGAAGAATATTTTAATATCTGGAGCGACCACTAGAAAATAACACCAAGAGGTATGACCTGAAAGCAGGGAATCTAATAGAATATAAAAATATACTCATTTCGGGGCGCCTGGGTGGCTTAGCGGGTTGAGCCTCTGCCTTTGGCTCGGGTCATGATCTCAGGGTCCTGGGATCGAGCCCCACGTCAGGCTCTCTGCTCGGCGGAGAGCCTGCTCCCTCCTCTTTCTGCCTGCCTCTCTGCCTACTTGTGATCTCTCCCCTCTCTGTCAAATAAATAAATAAAAAACCTTTAAAAATATATATATATATGGGGCCCCTGGGTGGCACAGTTGGTTGGGTGACTGCCTTCGGCTCAGGTCATGATCCCGGAGTCCTGGGATCGAGTCCCACATCGGGCTCCCTACTCCATGGGGAGTCCGCTTCTCACTCTGACCTGCTCTCACTCACTCTCTCTCTTTCCCGATGAATGAATAAATAAAATCTTAAAATATATATATATATATATATATATATATATATACTCATTTCACTCAAGAGCAGGCAGGTAAAAAGACAAAGACAAACCAAAAGTAGATGGAACAAAAGGAAACATACTTTAAGATAGCAAACCTAAATGCAAACATATAAACAATTAAATTCACTATAAATGGACTGATCGATGCAATTAAAACGCAAAAATTATCAGCTGAATAAATATTAATAAATAAATAAAGCCTAACTGCATGCTGTTTACCAGAACATGCTTAAAAGATTAAGAAACGGACTAAAATTAAAAAGAAGGAAGAAGTGTATCATACAACACTTAGCATAAGAAAACCTGGCACAGTCTATTTCTTGGTCAAATTTCTTTGAGAAGAAAAGTGCTAACAGGTAAAGAAGGAGGTTTCATAATGATAAAAACCTCAATTTATCAAGAAATCATAACCCTTATAAATGTCAGTAAACCTAATAACTACGTCCCCAAATATAAGAACCAAAAATTTACAAAAGTAAATGAAGAAATAGACAAATCCTCAAAAAGAGGTGATAATACCCTTCTCTAATTAACTGATAGAACAAGTAGATAAATTAGAAAGGCAAAAGAAGATTTGAAGAGCATCAACAGCCCGACTGGGTCTGCTTTTCTAGAACATTATATCCAACAAGAGCAAAAAGTGCAAATGAGTCATACTCCGAGACAGACCATGGCAGAATCCTTAAGCAAGTCTTGGTGAATTGCAATGGATCAAAACAACAGAATATGTTCTGTGATCAGAGCAGTACTCAATTAGAATTCAATAAGACAGCTAGGATATCTCCAAATATTTCAAAATTAAACAACAGACTTCTGAATAACTCAAGGGCCAAAGAAAAAAAAAATCTCAAAGGAAATGAGAAGCCCTTTATGGCTCAGTCACCTTTACATCTTCACGGGAATGAGATTATCAGATCATTTCAGAGAGTAGGTTTTAATTAGTGGAACATGAAAGAAGACTTGGAGGGGCTGCTCCTGAGAAGAGAAAAAAAAAAAAAAAACACTGAAAACAGAATTAAAAGATCTGATACTCCCGCTTACTGGCTGTGAGACTTTCTAAAAGCCTTATGGAGAAGGTATTTGTTTACCTGAAGGAGGAATACTAAAACTCACATTGTCACATCTTTGTGAAGGCTAAATGCAACGCTTGCAAAAGCATCTAGGAAGCAAAGGGCATGGTGCATCCCAGTAGATGCTCAACAAACACTGGTTGGATGACAAAGTAGCTTGAAATGTCAAAACAAAGCTTTATAAATTTGCCTAGAGCTCAACCTAACAAGAAAAAGAAAGAAATATATTAGTTACATGTGAAGATTTCGTCATATCCAACTAGCCCAGAAGAGACTTCTTTAAGGATAACTGAAAGGACTCTCTTTTTTCTTTTTTTTTCTTTTTTTCATGTTACCTCTTTGGAGGGAACTAGCAGTTGGGGAACTGAGTGCGTGTGTTCCTATTCTCCCACTATGTCTCTTAACTGAACCAGTGCATTCCGGCTTCTTAAACAAACAGTATTTCCACTTCATTGCTATTTACAGCCATAGCCTAAAGCACAAAGATCAGACTCAGCATCTGATTAAGCTAAGTTTTATAAAGAATGACAAAATAATTGGTAAAAACATTTCAGCTTGGGTATGTAAAATAGAAAAAAACAAAGTAGCGAATGTTCAAAGCACAATGGGTTTTGGGGAACAACACTGTCTTTTCTCTTTGGCATTTCTCTAGGATTCCTGTCTTGGCTGGGTGACAAAAACCTGTCCATCAGTTGCAAGCCTGAGCCTATCAGCCTTACAAATCAGAGTTAATAAAAGTCAATCAGTGATGGTTTAACTTGCTTGTTACTGCCTGAAGCAGGATTCAGCCCCAGTGTCTGTCATCCACTTAGAAAACACTTTCTATGGCCGCCCATAAATTCTAAAAATTTACTCATCTCCATTTCTATAGATAGCAAAAAGTGATTTCTATAAATACGTAGCAGGCCAACACAGATGCATATGAATCCCCTACAGATAAATGCACAGATATAAACTTAATCCTCTATAGTTACAGACACAGAGAGACGGCAGTTTTCTTAAACAAACCAGCCTCTTACTTTAGAGCTTTACCTTATACATACCCACATCTTTCTACATAAAAGGTATTTCTATCATAACTGCTTTTACCTGTATGTTGGCTTGTGACTTCTTCGATAAATTAAACGTGAGTCGACATATTCATGGCCCAGATCTTTACAACATCCAACAAGATTATGATATTGGATCTAAAATTACAAACCGCTCCATCCTGTCAGATCCAAGACTTTGTCTATCTACGTGGCCAATAGCAGAACATTCTGCCTCAATCAGGGCTATCTACAGCCAAATTCGTGCGCCCCCAACTCGCAGAAGGGCCAATTCGGTGAGCCGGGAGGGAGAAAGAACCTAAGAGTGGCTGTTAGGACAAATATTAATCAGAGACAGGTTTTCTTCTCACTATATACACATAGATACCTTAGTTTTTGAGTCAAGTTTAAAATCCAGAAGTTGCATCAAACAGAATCGAGAGAGACTACACCAGATGCTCATTCATTCATTCAACAGATGTTTGCTGAATGAAAACTGTGCTTTTTTATGTCTGCTTTTAACAGAAGTATAATGCCAGCCATGTATGTAATCTGAAATTTTCCAGTCGCCACATTTTATTTTATTTTATTTTATTTTAAAGATTTTATTTATTCATTTGAGAGAGACAGACAGAATGAGAGAGAGGAAGAGGTCAGATGGAGAAGCAGACTCCCCGCCGAGGAGGGAGCCCGATGCAGGACTCGATCCAAGGACTCCAGGATCATGACCTGAGCCGAAGGCAGTCGCTCAACAACTGAGCCACCCAGGCGCCCAGCAGTCGCCACATTTTAAAGAGTAAAGAGAAATAAGTAAAATTAATTTTAATAACATCTTTTATTTAATCCAATATATACATGCATTACCATTTCACTATGCAATCAGTATAGTGAATATAATATATATTCACTATATATTATATATATATAATATATATAACGCTTATAACCAGTATAACTATTTATTAAAGAGATCATTTACATCACAATTTCAGACCAGCCACATTTCAACTGCTCATAGCCACCTGTGGCTAGTGGCTACCATATTGAACAGTGCAGTGTGAGATGCGGTGGGTGCAGCTATGGAAAAAAAAAAAAAAAAGAAAACAAAATATTTGCTCTTATGGAGATTAATCTGAGGGGAAGACAGACAGTAAACAAATAAATTTGAGATGTCAGGCTGTTAACATGGCCTAAAAGGCCATATGTGCTCTGGCTCCAGCCACCTCTCCAAACTCATCATTGTCATCGTCATCATCTCCCACTGCCTCTCGCACTCCCGAGGCTGAAACCACACTGCCCACCTGCCAAGTGCATGTACCACCTCGGGGTACCTCCATCCACCCGAAACATTCTTCTCAAAGACATAAAAGGCTTTAAGAACCTTGAAAAACAATGTACACGGTAATAAACAGAGAGTGCTTACCATACACACGACACATGTTTCCTCAATTCATTAAACTCCATAATAAAATAATGAGGTAACTATGATTACGTAAATTTTTGGACCAACATTTTACATGTTATGCATATATAATTCATTGAACAAATCTGTTGTTCATTCTTTTTTTTTTTCATTTTTAAACTTTTATGCTCAGTGACTCATTCTTCAAGGTAGAATTGTTGGCACAAAAACCAGGAGCACTTTTAGGTTTCAGGGATAGATTATGAAATGACTCTCCAACAAAATTATGCCAGTGCAAGTCGCACTAGTAAAACAACATCCTGGATCCCAGAGCTCTCATGGTTTTGAATTTAGTGTGCTTTCATTATTTTTGATCTTTAGTAGTTTGATATGAGAAAGATAGCATCACAATGCTGTTTTTAATTTTCTTTTCATTTATGTTAGTCTTTGTGAGGATAAACACTTTTTGTGCTTGTTGATAATTTTATTTCTCCCTTTTTAACTTCCTTGTGTCTGTTGTTACTTTTCCCATTTGTGTGTTTATCTTTTTTCGTCGTTAATAAGCACTAGGCTAGAACAGGGACATTAATTAACTCTTTGATTATTTCTTTAATGTTGCAAATGCCTTTTCTAGATCTTCCTGTGCCTCTTCACTCTGTTTTAATCCCATTCATCTTTTTTTCTTTATGGTTTCTACTTTGGTTGGCATGCCTTAAAAATCCTTGTCCCAAAGTTTTGGAAATGCTTCTCCATTCTTTCTCTCAAGCTGCCCCGAGTGAACAGGTTACAAGGCCACTGTCGTCCCACATTTGAGACATTATCCATGTTGAGCATATCACAAAAGAAGGGATTGTGTGCTGGTGTTCCTGTTCTCTCTTTTCTTCAACCCTCCCTTCTTAACTACCCACAGAGCTCATGGAGCCTTCGGTCTCGAACATCCCCCCTCCCACCTCACCATCGGACCTATCTTCTCTCATCTTCCAAAAAAACATCATGCACTTACCTTAGGTTATTGTATTTTTGACAAATATCTGAGAAATATTTAGAGAAGTAGTAGAAATGGAGACAGGTCTTAAGTGTAGGGGACAGATAATAAATTTGAAGTCAGATCCTGGCATGCTAATTTTGGTTCTGCTATTAACTACATGTCCTTACCCTTAAGTTCTCTGGACCCACCATTCCTTATGAGATAAAAGGACTGGCACAACGATCCTCGGCAGCACTCAAGTCTAACTTTTCTTATTGACTGCCACAAGTCTTCCTTTTCATCTGGCCTTGGAAGAAACATAGTCCAAAATACAGAAGGTATAATCTAATTATATGACCCACATAATGAAAGTTTCTGGCATAAATAATTCTGAATGAGGCTCAGTGGTTTACCTTTATGCTTCTTAAGGCCATTTATTGTATAAGCATACTGAGAAAACCAACTTCTCCACAGGCAAAGAAACATTATTTAGCAGTGAAAAGAAATCATCAAGGCTTGAAATTTCTATACATAGTCATCAAGTCAAACAGGAAATTGCTTCTAATTCAGAAATATCACAAGTAATAGAGAGTTGACTTTTTACCTGAATTAGAAATAACAAATTTTATTGGGCTCGGAATCATCAGTAAAATATTAACCTTCTCTCTCATATCCTACCCAATGAATAATGAACTGCTTCACTGGACTTGAACTTATTTTGGACATGAATTTATTGGACCATTTTCTGAAGGTAGAATTCCAGGCCAGAATTATATGTTAGTGACTGAATGCAAAAGGTGGCCTTTTTTGTCTAGTGGAGAAACTGCCACCTCTTCTAAAACACAGAACAGATTTTCCAGTTCGTTTTGCAGGAATGGCTTTCATGGGATTTGACAACACAAGAGTCATTCATTAATCTAATTGTCTTCTGCCATGAAATTATGCTTAATGTTAGCAATGTGGAGATAGTAATATTATAAAATATGAACTGCTAAAGTAGCCTGGAATACCCTGGCAATTTCCAGCCACTTGATGGATTAATGTCTAATTCTGGTAAATTTTAGATACTGATTGATGCGGACATTTAAAAGCAAATGCAATTAATTTTAAACTTTATTTACCATTAACTTTCACATCTTTAATCCTAAATATACTAACAGGTAGGGGTGAGAAATTCTCATCAGAAATGACTGTCTTTAGGGCGCCTGGGTGGCTCAGTTGGTTAAGCAACTGCCTAAGGCTCAGGTCATGATCCCGGAGTCCCGAGATCGAGTCCCGCGTCGGGGTCCCAGCTCCATGGGGAGTCCGCCTCTCACTCTGACCTTCTCCCTTCTCATGCTCTCTCTCATTCTCTCTCTTTCCTAATAAAATAAATAAACAAAATCTTTAAAAAAAGAAAAAGAAATGACTGTCTTTAAAATAGAGGGCATTCCCCACTGGAATTATTGCAGTATTTAGCAGAATCCAATCCTAGTTCATATTTTCTCCTGTACTGTGGTCTACTTAATGTTATCTTAGTAGTATAAATTATAAGAGAATTCACCCACATACATCCACATGCTTACATACATTCTCACTTACTCTTTTTGCCTTTTTTGGAAACTATTATCATCAGAGAGAATCTACAGTCATATTTTCTCAACATATATTTCCCCTGTGGGGAAAATACACATTTTTCCTGGTCTGACTAAAATAAGTTTGATAAAAACTTGGGACTTTTGGCCTAAAACAAACAGTTTTGAGCTGTTTAAACACCATGTATCTGAACCTATAAAATTTAAAGTTCTGTGCATTTGCAGTATCAAACATTTCCAACAAAAGTTTCAAAGGAAAGAATGATACTTATGGGTTTCCCCCCTCCCCCTGCTAAACTTTAGCTTTTTCAGAAGTGATCTCCCAGAATATCTTTTTTTTTTTTTTTTTAGATTTTACTTATTTATTTGAGAGAGAGAGCACAGGCTAGGGGGAGAGGGAGAGAAAGACACGGGCTCCCTATTGAGCAGGGAGCCTGATGCGGGGCTCAAGTCCAGGTCCTGGGATCATGACCTGAGCTGAAGGCAGACACTTAACCTACTGAGCCACCCAGGTGCCCCTCCCAGAATATCTTGATGCCAATTACACTGAGACCTAATCACAAATCAAAGAAAGAGCAGCTCTTGTTCCTGTAGAAAAGAAACAGGGAGAAAGAATTTGTCCAGAGTCCTTTGCTGCCAGAAGTGCCTCAGTGGGCCAGCACTCTGTTCCTTTCGCAGAGTAATTCCACCAGCAGGGCTGTCACCAGGGCTCCCAGCCTCTTAACATTCCCTCCAGTCAGAAACAAAGCACAAAGTCAAAGAGTATTAGCCGAAAAGGTTTTCTAGGATGGGATTTTCAGCATGTTCTCCCCCTCTTCTGAAAGCTAGTCTACTTACAAATTGATTTAGTGCGAAGATGACACCTAATTGTTATAGGTGTGTGACTCAGGGCATCTGAAAGCAGGGTGCCTCAGTTTCTCTTTTAAATTCTGCCATGACCTCATCTTAAAGGAACACCGTAAAATAAAATGTCTTGGAAAGGTCCTCAAACTCCAGAAAAGCCTCAATAGACCAAAGTCTATCTGGGGGAGTGCTGTTCTTCAGCGGTGCACAACACCCGGGGGCAGCAGTGAATGCTCTTGTGGAGTCCCCCTTGGAAGCACAAATAGGAGCAGGCTCACTCAGCAGAACCCCACTATTGGCTCTTTTGTGGTCTTCCCTCCATACTTGCCACCTGAAGAGCAATAAAACATACCAATAACGACCATAATATATTATTAGAGCTCATATCCCTTTTTAGGGCTCAGTTAAGTGATATGTAGTTTTCTCACTCTAAGTTCGTGCTATTCATAAGAGAAGGAACCAGAATTCAAGCCAAGATTATCTGGCTCCACAGGCTAAGCTAGGAAATACAAGAGGGGGGAAAAGGAATCAATCTTTCAACGATAATTTTCCTATCCACAGGTGTTTACACAGAAATTGGCAAAGGTAACTTCTCAACTCCACCTTGGAAATATCTTCCCTGTGACTTTTACAACTATAAATAGTCATTTGATAATCTCTGAGAAGATATGGCAAATGGAAGTAGACAAACGTGAAAATGATGGTAATGATAATCTCAACCTTATTGCACACCAATTAGCTACCAGATACTGTGCTAAATGCTTTCCGCTTAAGTCTTCTCAGCAGTCCTTACGGTAGGGACTGTTACTGTCTCCATTGTACAGATAAAGATACTGAGGCTTGGATATGTTTCTGAGAAACTTAGACATGTTAAAAATGTTAATAATTTGACATCTAAGAAAGGGACTTTCACCTTTATAAAAACACTAAAATATTAATGTGTAAGATCTAATTTCTTCCATTTATCTTTTATTTTACCAACCTGATGTTCATCCCATAAAGTCTGAAAATATTTTGAACAATTTATTCTCATTGAGAGTGGTCTAAGGACGGAAGAGGGGAAGGAATAAATATCCCTGCCTGACTCCCCACCCTCCAGGGGTCCTTATTAGCAAAACGCAACCAGAAGCCAGGGTGCAGAGGAGTCAGTTAGTGCAAGAAAGATAGGTAGAGGATAGGGTGGAGTGAGGGAGCTTGGGCAAACTGGGAATAATGAACATAGTCACTGTCTCTCCCATTTAGAAATGGGGTCCAGGGGCACCTAGGTGGCTCAGAGAGTTAAAGCCTCTGTCTTCGGCTCAGGTCATGATCTCAGGGTCGTAGGATGGAGCCCCGCAGCAGGCTCTCTGCTCAGCAGGAATCCTGCTTTCGCCCTCTTTCTCTGCTTGCCTCTCTGCCTATTTGTGATCTCTCTGTCAAATAAATAAGTAATCTTAAAAAAAAAAAAAGAAAGAAATGGGGTCCAATAAGACACATTTGAGACGCCTGGGTGGCTCAGGTGGTTGGGCGGCTGCCTTTGGCTCAGGTCATGATCCCGGAGTCCCGGGATCGAGTCCCACATCAGGCTCCTGGCTCCATGGGGAGTCCGCTTCTCACTCTGACCTTCTCCCCTCTCATGCTTTCTTTCACTCTCTCTCTTTCCTGATAAATAAATAAATAAATAAAATCTTTAAAAAAAAAAAAGACACATTTGATTTGATGCCAAATGTCTACCTAGAGATAGCAGATGTGATATGGGAAAATTACTATTGCTTGACTTGCAAAAAAAATAAAGTAATAATAATGCCAATGTATATTTTTTAGAGTGCTCTATAAAGCATGTATACCTACATATAACAAAATATTAAAAATGTAGCATAGGTCCTGATATCAGACCCCTTTCCCCTTGCTTAGGGAATAATCCTTAATCACCGTGGTTGAGGGAATAGCTCTGAACCCTTTCCTGTGTCTTCCACATGGATTTGTGCCCCTTGTTCAAGAAGATGAGCCTTGAAATTTGGGATTAGCCACAGTTGATGGTATGGTTTCCTAACCACATTTAAGTTCTTCCTACTTCTCTTCATTAATATCAATCTTTTTCATATAACAAATTCTTGGATGTAGGTCCCATGTCTCCCCAAGTATAAGAATATAGCTATCATCACACTCTCTGTCTCCTTAAGTACCAAATAAATGCTATTCAATTTTAATGCATCAAGAAGCTTAAAAAAAAAATTTGAAATGGCTTGGTCATCTTTGTGAAAAGTTGAGGTTGAAGGCATGAAGACTGTAGCTCTATGGGTGTTATAGCCATTTTGTGTAAGTGTTGTTTTTTGTCCGAAGTATATAAAAAATTGTCACAAACTGGTGGTTCAGCTGAACTATGAAGAGCCAGCCACATTGCTTCAAAAATACGCTTTGTCATAGCCTAGCCCTCCATGTTGTCTTCACTGCTAGATCTCTTGAGAGATCTAGATCTGCAAAGTCAAGCTTGCAACCAAGTAGGAGACAATTACTGGTCAGTTCCTACCTTCACTGGAATTATATTGACTGTACTTTTCTACTTTATGTTCGGTATGGAAACTGAGGACACAGAAGGCAGAGAACAGTGGTTTCCGTCTAATTTTAAATATGTATTCTTAATCATTCCAGCACAGAAAGTTTGGAAAAATAGAAATTCTGATATACTGGTTGATGGGAATATAAATCAGCAATTTGGCATCTAATAAAGATGGAGATGTGCACCCTATGACCCAGAAATCCCATTTTGGGCCGTTCATTTATTTGGTATGTGTGCCAGAGAAAATCTCACACTTGTGAATGAAGACACAAGGCTATGATTTAAATATATTCATATAATGAGATATTTTGCCACAGTTAAAATGAATAACCTAGATCGGTATGTATTAACATTGATAAACTCCAAATATACTGTTGATAAAACATATAAGATGTTGGGGTGCCTAGGTGGCTCAGTTGGCTAAGTGTCTGGCTCTTGGTTTCAGCTCAAGGTCATGATCTCAGGGTTCTGAGATTGAGCCCCGCGTTGGGCTCCACACTCAATGGGGAGTCTGTTGGTCCTTTTCTCTCTGCCCTTTCTCTCTCTCTCTCTCTCTCTCAATAAATAAATGTCTTAAGAAAAAAACCACACAGACAAGATGTAAAAGGATGCATATAATACCACCTCCAAAAAGTTTAAAAATCTTTAAAATAATATATGTATTGTTTGGAGTTGCAAAAATACGTAGCAAGAGCAAAAAGTAAAAATAAGTAAATAAAGTGTTTAGGTGCATAAATTCATGATAGCCATTCCTCTAAGGAAGGAGAACTAGAAACAGATAAAGGATTCAAAGGAGTCCTCAACTGCATCTGTAAGATTTATTTGTTTAAAACACACATACACACACACACACACATCTGAAGTGCAGAGTTAAGATTTGATAAAGTTGTGTTGTGGGTCCATGGATTTTTATTACATTATTCTCTGTACTTGTCTGCATGTTTGAAATATATCATTATAAAATATATATTTTTAAATCATCCAAGCACAAGAATATTTCTCAGAGGAATCACCAAAGCAAGGAAAAATAAAGCATACCACTCAACTTCTTCTCCCCATAAGAAGCCATGAATTATGGAGCAAAGAATGCCTTGTATTTATGAGAGGGATCCTTCTAAAGGATGCCTCACATTTATAAGTGAGTATCCTTGTAAAGATCATTGCTTTTTCATCTTGAATTCCAGACAAGGATATCCCACATTGGATTTGGTACAAGCTCGTGATCCCCAAAGTATTAAGGCTCGCTCTGCTTTACATTTTATTTCTTAACAGAACACTTCTGGAATTCAGAGAGAGGATCACCCAGCTCGATCAGGGTGGTACCCTGCCCTTGGGAGCCCAGGGGAGATAAGATAACTGCAGAAATGAATGATGGGATGAACAGAGGCTTCAGTGTGCTATGTTGTTTGTCACACTGGTAAGTCCACAGCCATCAGAACATGTGTGTGCATTTTTCCTTTAAAACATCTTTTGAGTGGTAGTTGTGTGAAACAATGATCTGTTGAATTTAATTCACAGATCAAAGAGGGAGGAAATTAACCAACACAGTAAATTGATTATTTCATGGGTGACATAACCAAGGCAATGATTTATCTTAATAAAGAGCAACTTCCCCCTAGTCTTAACTGAATTCCAGCCAATGCAATAATACTCGGCTGTTAATGACTTTGATGTTGATGTGGAAAAGTGAATGACTGCATAATCACTGAAATGGGACCTCATCACAGTTGGAAACGTTTAAGCCAAATCATTTTGGACTGTGAAAAGAGCCCTGAGTGGTGGAGATTGGCTGGGTCCCAGCTCTTCAGTCTTAACTAAACAGGGCCTGAAAACTTTATCATGTTGCATTGCTCTGGGCTGGACCATAACTCTGACAGCTCACAGGGACTGGAATTTAATGTATATGTCTGTGGCCTCACAGAGGAAAAAAAAATTCCAGGGCTTACAGCACCGATAATAAATACATGTCTATCAGCATTCAGCTGAAAGTGTAATTAGTTAAATCCGTCTTTGGGAGAGGGAAAAGAAGAAAGGAAACAGAAGTCAACTTGAAAAAAAAAAATGGAACCGAAAGCTTATTTTTATACCCCATGTTACTAAATATGGCTTAAGAGCTTGCAAGACAGCATTAGTCATAGAAGGCGGCCTCCTCCCCCACCCCTCCTCCACTCCCATTTCTAAATAATAAAGTGAACTAAAATTAGAGCTGCTTTCAAGTATGTTCACTTGATTATTATTATTTGAGGTACAGCCAGAGAAGTCTATGAGGGGACGGAGCACCCCTGGGAACATAAGTGACTCCCCAGGGCCCACACTTTTGACTTCCAAATGGGGAAAAGGAAAAGAGCTTCAGTCTCAGCCCAATCACCATCGGCCAACCCAGGAGATTTCCTCTTGTGCTAATCAGATCCTGGATAACATCAGCTTCCTAGAGTTAAATTATGACATCCATGTATTATAACGCCAGTCTCTAGCAGGTCCCTCCAACCCCGACTTTCCCCCATCCCCTCGTCTCCGTGCCATCCGGCTTCCTCACTACCTCCCACTGTCCCCAGATGCTCCGAAACGAAAGTTCCAAGGAATTGCCCAAGACCGAAGCTCTGCAGCCAAAGCATGACGACCTAGCCTTACAAGAAATACAGTCATAGGGATAACTGGAGGAGTGCCAAGCACTTGCCTGTTTAAATACAGCAGAGCTCCCAGGCTCAAGAAACCCAAGATGCCCCATTCTGATCATCTACCCCCAAAAAAATCTTTGTTTGGAGGCAAGGATTGTTAAACTGCTCATCCAGACCCACAGCTGGGGTTGACTCAGAGTGCAAAGTTGGAAAATGCCCATGTGGCAAGATTAGAAACTCATTTGTGTGGTTTGCATGGCCTTGCCGGGAGCCTCCTCCTTTTTCTCTCCTCTCTCCTTTAATCCAAGCCTTGATTGGTTTATTACCTTACAGGCACCCTTTTCCTGCTGTGAACCTGGGCCCGCCTGTGTCCTGGCAACTTTTCGCCAGGGTCCAAATGACCCTCAGAAGTTTCATTCCTGTTTAGCAATCTACTTCTGGGACATCATCTTGGAAGGTCTCAGGTGATCTATATCTTTTTCTTTTTCAATTTGATTTTTAATTTTTGCTCTCCCCAAACTGTTTTCCCTCGTGCACATACAATTCTTTTGTTTTAGTCCCTCTCTTCAAGTTCGATCTGAAGCCAAGTGCTTTTAATTTTTAGCTGCATTTTGCAAGCCTGGACTTTCAGGAATATATGTTATGAAAGCAGGGAAAGAAAAGACTTTCTTGTCATCAAAACCATAATAATTATGTGTCAAAGATAATTACTGCTTGGTGTGTAATACATCTAATACCAAGTGACAGAGAAAGTAGTCTACCGGCAGACAAGAGTAACTGCTGGCTGGCTGAAATCTGATATAAAATTAACCACCAGGCTCAAGCTCTCTGCCCACTGGAATTTTACCAGATAAAGGCCAACTCCACCCCCAAAATGAAACTCATTGCCATGTCTAGTTTATCTCTGTTTGTTGTGGGGGTATTTTTAAGAAGTGCATATAGTTGCACATGTATAAAATTAGCTGGGTCTCCCATAAAGATTTAAGACTTCATTCCACGCAGCTGACCTGCTATTTGAGGGGTGAAATTATTCATAAAACAGCTAAGGAGTACCACCAAACTCTGGGCAATAAGAGTGAGAAGCTTTTCAGAGAGATGCTAGGAGTTTTGCTTCAGAATACTCAGATTTAGAATCTGAGTCTTACCTGGGGAACCAAAGCTTTATGATTTTTTTTAAATATTTTTTAGAAGAGGGGCGGGGCAGACAGAGAGAAAATCTCACCCTGGCTCCACGCCCAGCACGGAGCCCCATGGGGCTGATCCCAAGACCCTGAGATCATGACCTGAGCCAAAATCAAGAGTCTGCCCCTTAGCTGACTGAGCTACCCATGCGCCCCCAAACTGAATCTTTAAAAACAAAGCATTTAAGAGGTCTAGAAGAGGGACTATACCATCCCTGGAACAAAGGCAGGTGAAGGGAAATCTGGAGATGCGACCAAAGTAAATACGATGTTATGTGAGAAATTTCTCCACGCGAGGTTGGGAGCGATGGCGAGTAAAGATGACTATTAAAGAATGGCAAGCATGAGAACTCTGCTTAAGGGTTCCTTCTGGGCAACTTCATAGCTGAGAATGAAGCCCAGCTTCTTTTGGCTCCGTGGTCCCTCTGCCCTATTTCGCCATGAGCAAAATCAGCTCCTTCGGGGAAAAGCTGGCTGGAGCCCAGCAAAGGCAAATGTCGGTTGCCAGGAGGCAGAGCTGCATGGTTTATGCGTCATTTGGTGTAGATCTGAATCCTACCTACCTCATCAGTGGCAAAAACTGTTTCCACGACAGCAGGAGAGGCTGGAAAGTTAGAAAGAGGACTGTGTTCTTGCAAACTGCTCCGTGATTAGCTGAAATCACTAATCAGCTCGCAGACCTTACCAGTCTGCTCACTGAGGCAATGAGCGGGCTTGGGTCCAGTTTGCACAAAGAAGCGCAAGCGCAGGACTTTACTGACCCTCGGAGGGTCTGTTATCTAGGTACTCCGTCAGGGCTAAGCACCGCGTCACCTCCACGGTCTTAAAAATGAATCTTGAGGGTGATCATGGAGTTCATTCACACTCATCCTTATCAAACACCCTGCTACTGCTTTATCCGAATAGATCACCTCGATTCAGCGCTCAACCGTTCCTGTACCATTCGGCCATTGTGCATCAACTCTACAGGAATCCCTCATTAACTTCGGGGGCTACATTCTCGAAAAGTGCTAAGGTAGGCAAAACTACATTTGGCAAGGCCAAGAATCAGAAAACAATTAAAATGGTATTAAGGCCACATACCTAATAATGCTCAGTAAAATTTCTAGAAGGCATCTGATTTCGGAAAACCAGAATGATTAGCGTTAGAAATGGTCTCCATTTGGTAACCATTTATTTGTTTAGAAAATATTGTTTCATCATCATGACTGGCTGAGACAGAGTCTCTTGCAAATTTTATGCAACACAAACTGTACCAGTTCAAAAAAAAAATTTTTTTTTCTTTAACCATTCCTCACTGGATTGAAATTCTGTGTCCTTTGCACTCATGTCCTTGTTTTCATTTTTGCTACCTCTGTGAAATTCCAAAGTATTCTTTTCTTAAGTACCAGCTGTTTTAAGTGCTCATATTACTGATAGTCCTTCTCTTCAAATTGGGGGGATAGAGCATAAATAATCTCCTACACCATTCTATAGACCTTAACACATGGTCTGCTGCGGGGGTGGAGGGAGAGAAATGAACTGATTTGAATTGCACATAAGGAATAAGACCGTATTTAAAATATTTAGTGTATGAATACAAAACTGTGCTGATCTCAAATTCAAACTGATGAAAGATTACAAATTTACCTTCCCTCCTCACCTCTAAGGTTTTGAGATAGGAACTAAAGCTATCTTGTAATTTGGCTGTTCGCAAAATAAACCGTGGACGGTGAAAATGAAATGCTGAGACATGAAAGGAATGATGCGAGGTCTTCTTGGGAAATAAGAAAAATATTCATACTATGGCTTCCATGTCAATCTGTTTTGGAATTTTTTTCACGAAATATTAAAAAGTCTATTTCCACTAGATTGTCCCAAAAGAACTACTGCTTTAAGCCTATGTTCCTTTTTTGAAGACTAATTTTTGAAATGGCTTAGATTTTTTTAAATGCCTGACCTAAAGATATTATTTCCAGCAAAAGAATAAAACAGCCTTTTGAATATATATGTGTATATATATTATATATATTTATATAAATATGCTCATATTCCATGGGTATTAAAAAATCATATAGCCCCAATAATATTCTTAGGAAGCCATAATGTAATACAGAATTTATGCTAAAGCTTAGAGCAGTGTGTAATGGCAAATAGAGACTACACGATCCAGGAGCACATACAAATAAATACAAACAGAAAAAAAAAATGAAATGACATTAACCAAAATAAGTTTTTTACTTTTTTATCACAGGGAGCATTCAAAATCTTCAATGATAAATAGCCATCAGGATATACTGCTGTATAAAGGATCCGTATGTAGTCAGCAAGATAAAAAACTTTCTAAGCTACATTACCGTGAGCTACTAAGCGTAGATTCCTATCTGGTACTCCAAATAATATTTAAAAATTTGTCTCAGACATACATTTATTTATAGTGTGGTTTCTGATAAACCAAGTTATTAGATATCAGTTTTCAATTTGCCAAACATAAGGTGTTATCTCTATTGGAAGGCCATGGCATACATTAATGTTCCAGCCCTCTCCACCTACACTAAATGTTGATCCCCAGACAAGCTTCAGTGATTCATCATTCCTGGCATCCACTTCCTCGAGACATCTGATTGGATTGAAATGATGTAAAGAGAAAGAGAAAATATACAAACCAGGGGAATTCACACACACAAAAATACCACTGAGTTTCTCTTAAACTCGTTGTTACTAAGTGAAAATAATGAAACATATTTATCTTCAGCTGCACACAAAAATAAATAACCCCGGAAAATTGTTAAAGCAAAGCTGGCAAATGAGGTACAAATAACAAATGGTGAAGGTGCTTGTTTTTACAAATCAGCATCACAATACAGGGCAGTGTCATGGCTAGCATGTTTTGAGAATCTGTGCCTGGGTGTTCCATGACACAGTACATTATTCAATAAAGAACAGGTTTGGGGTTCCTTGCTTTGTTTGATTTCCACCAAGAAGGTGCTGGCAATGGCGCCAAGAAGAAAAGAAACAAAGAAACCACAAGGCTGGTGTGAATGGCTTTGTCCAGGGCAATGTACATGTGCAAGGTATGTCTGAGTGGCCCTACGATGTGTCCCGGCCCACTCATCACTCAAGTATCCCCTTAAAACTTTTCCTTTTTTATATGAACTTTTGGTTATCTAGTTTACCTGCATTTAATGATCTCACAAGGCACAAGTAAGTCTAACATCTTCCCAGATTTCTCTAATTCTTTTCCAGGAATAAAGACTGCAGTGATTCCCATCTGATAGCTATGGTCATTAGTTTTACTATCCAGCTTGTGAAATATAAAAACTCCCTAAGGACCGAAAGAAGCTTTAAATGTTAACAAAATCTTCCGTGTTTTACATAGGGAGGGACAGTACAGAGTACCTATACGAATGCCCTATTTTTACTACCACTCTTCCTCTTTGCTTAGAAATGCTTTTGTTTAGAGTGATGTTAAGTATCATCTAACCAGACAGTGACAGGAACATTGATCTGCTTAACCTTGCAATGAACTGAACATGGTTCATCCATTCCCACAGCCAAAACCTGGGCCAAATGGGTGAATGGCTCTGACAGGGAAAAGTGGGAGCTTCCCTGATTAATGAATAAGATGCAGAGTATTTGAAAAAGAAATCAGAAGAATGCATTATCTGGAGACATTTCCTGCCACCAAATCACCCCCACTTAGGCCGATGACTGAGAAATCCCAGAAGGCGTTCTCCTCCGAATGTGGCCTACGTCAATGGCACATTTCTGAATTGTCAGGCTGAAAGCCCATCAATAGTCATAAAGAGAAGGATGTGTCCTCATTGGGGGTGTGTTGATGGATCTGATCCAGAACATGAGAGGTGATTCCTGGGTTAGTTGGATGTTGGACGTATTTGGGTCTGGTGACCGTGCTTCTGATTCTAAATCAAAACCATTCTCCCTGCTTCATTCAGTGCATTACATAATATGAGTAGGGTTGCCTATATGCATAATTATCACTGCTCATGAGAAACAGGCCCAAAAGAATTCTCTGACCTTCTGCTGATAAATTGTGCTGAAGGAACAAGGGGCTCAGAACTGCCAGTCTCAGTTACAGATGCTGAAAAATTAAGTTGGACTGAAGGGAAATCAAGCTTCTGCATGGCACATTTCTCAGTAGGCTGATACTCTAATCTATTGAAGTCTGTTCCTCAAGACCCCAGTTCAAGCCCTACCTCTGCTCATCAGTCAGCACATCATTCTCGGCCCTAAGCAACATGCTTGTAATTTCCAACCTGACTGGAATTAGCTCCTGAGAGGAGCAGGGAGGGGGAGGAGAGGGGGGAAGGAAGTTCGAAAGAAATGGTTCAAAAAAGTACTCTTTCTAAATCAGAAACATCTGCTGGAGTCATAAATGGTTTTAAGTAGAAATCGGCGACAAGAGGGTTTTCACAGGAGAAATAGGAAGAAACGAAGCCACCCCTCACTGAAAGTTCCCAGGTAACCGAAATAAATGATATCGCTATATATTAGAGCAAACTTTTGAACCTGTTTGGTAGCTGACACTTTGGCATTTTGAATTTGGCTCTTATTACAAAGGACAATGTGGTACTAAGGAGCTCTGTGTGCTGTTCGGAACGCCTGAAATGCCGGGGCATGACGGGCTACTTGATACATACTTGTTGTCATCCATTAATCTCACTGAAGACCTTTCTCACTCTAATTCCTCAGGGAGCTTTTTTAGAAGAAGCAAGGAACAAGAGGGCTGTTCCTCTCCCTCTGCCCTGATAAAGTCCACACTCTGACGTGTAGGATCTCCCTAAAGATACAAAAAATATGGAATGCAAAAAGGAGCATCAGCTTCTCTCTCTGGTGTCTATGTGTGTGGCCATGGGTAGCTTAGACAGATCCTAACACAGACATTTGAGAAGAAATCATAAGTTGTCCAGCCCCACCTATCTTTTGGGTAAAGTCCTCCCCAAACTGCCTTAAGAAACCATATTTAAAAAAAAAAAAAAAAGGCAATGTGAGTTCTAAACCAGTGTTGTCACCAGCACAGAAATTCTTTAATCATACTTTTAATAAATTCAGTCTCATCACACACACAAAGCACTCTCTTCCTGTTATGTTTTGAATAAAACTCAGAGACTGGGAGAGTTCAGCTAACACCAAGCCAACTGTGTTATAGATGTTTGCCTTAAAGGAGAAGCTGCCCAAAGAAATAACCAGGTACCTTAAAAGCAACTGGAAATTTGGGTGAACAAAACTGACATGACTTTGTCGCAATTTGCATTACTGTCACAAATGTAGAATTACCAAGGAGTGGAGAACAAGAAGAACAGAAAAACAGAAACTAACTTCCTTTCAATCCAACCCTGAAGTCTGAATAAGGTAAGTATTGCTTTGCTATAAAATATCTGGAGGAAGGAGGTGGGAGAACAGTGAAAAGAATTTCTTTAAAAGCAAACATCAAATTGCAACCACATCAATCATTCCTTGATTTAAAAAAAATAAATGAGTGCTTTTCTCCACAGTTGGAAATTTCATTACTTCTGTATGTTCTCCTCTTTGTTTATAAGTTAACTAAGAACTCCTGGAAGTTTTGCTTTCTTTTGGGAAGAGAGGTCAGATTTTTGATGGCCCCAAATGTACCCTAGGGATCCTGCCCCAAGACCAAAGTTTAACTTATTTTTCCTTCTCTTCTTGGCTTTTTCTTGTGGGGGAACAATAAATATATCTTTCAAATACACCATTATAAAATAGGCTCCCTGCCATGCTACAGTATCCAAAGAGTCACTCACATTATGGGGTCCTAATGAAATACAGATCTTTCAAACTCATCTAAAATGTCATTTTGCACATGACTGTTTTATTGCATAAAATGCAGTAGTCAAGCAAGCAAATGAGTTATTACACTGAATTAAAAGACATAAAAATAGATGAGACTCTTTGTTATACGTTGCAAAAAATTATAAATTGATAATTGCCTGCTTCCCTTGAATATGCAGGGTTTCAGAAGCCAAAGAGAAGGTCCAGAGATGAGCAAGAACAAAAATGATTAATGAAAATGGTACTAGGTTTCTATAAAAGAATGACGATTCTGCAACTAATTATCTCTGAAAAGAAATCAGTAAGGACAGCATAGCTTACAAATAACTTTATAGCAAAAGTTCTTCCTACAGAGCCCAGAATGGAGGCAGAGAATGAAAATAAATGGGATCATAAATGATATGGAGGAACACTAGCCCAATGTCTTTCCAGTGATACCAAAACACATTTGGTAAAATTTACAGGCTCTGAAAATCTTATTTTTAAAATACAGGTGGAATATTAAGAGACCTAACAGCGATTTCTTGACATCAGATGACCTGCTGGTGCTATATTCTTCTAAGATTATTTATGGTTGATGCTGACCTTGGAAGCACTATTCCAGTACACCATCATGACACCCAATTCAGAAATACATTCAGATAAACTGAATAGACCGTGTGGGGTAACATAAAGATGTACATGTCCTAAACCAAATTCTGCTTTCTAGGAATCTATGTTTCTCTAGAACTTTGCTTATCATTTGCTTCCTGGAGTTGTTCTCCTTCTTTACTATAGTCTCTGCAAAACATGGTGTTCTGCTTCATCATAGCTATTGCACGGGATAAAACGTGATTATAAGTTTGCACAACACAGAAGAGTAAGCAATTTAAATTTTTTCTTGCCAGTCCTCCCAGTGGGATTTCTTACCAGCCAACTTCCATCTTAAGTCCACTGCTGTCTTATGTTGCTAAAAGCCTTTTCTTAGGTCACCCTTTCAGGATCCATAACCTCCAACCTCCTGCAGCTCTATAATTTGTGTAATAGGTCAGATATTTTGGAAATACCTCTCAAACTTAATTACCCTTACATCTAAGCCATCCTTTCCCTCTTTTCCATCCCATCCAAGAATACTACTTAGCAACAAGGCTGAAGTTCAGAAAGAGGAGAGTAAGATGTGAGAAAAGTGTCAGCTATAAAGAGAAAATATTTAAAAACAAACTTCCCAAAAAACAAATACTGTAGTTAAGAAATGGGCAGAAGACATCAATAGACATTTTTCCAAAGAAGATATTCAGATGGCTGAGAGACACATGAAAAGATGTGCAACATTACTCATCATCAGGGATACAAATCAAAACCATAATGAGATACAACTTCAGAATGTCTAAAATTAACAACTACCCTGCAATCCAGCAATTGCACTACTAAAAATTTCCCCAAAGGACACAAAAATAGATTTGAAGGGATACATGCACCCCAATGTTTATAGCAGCATTATCAACAAATTATTATCAACAAATAGCCAAATTATAGAAAGAACCCAAATGTTTATCAACTGATAAATGGATAAAGAAGAGGTGGGGTGTGTGTGTGTGTGTGTACACATACACAATGGGATATTACTCAGCCATCAAAAAGAATGAAATCTTGACATTTGCAATGACATGGATGGGGCTAGAGAATATTATTCTAAGCAAAATAAGTCAGTTACAAAAAGAAAAATACCATACGATTTCACTCATATGTGGAATTTAAGAAACAAAATAGATGAACATATGGGGGTGGGGGAAGGAGAGAGGGAAACAAACCATAAGAGACTCTTAACAATAGAGAACAAACTAAGGGTTGATGGAGGGAGGTGGGTGGGGGATGGGCTGGATGGGTGATGAGTATTAAGGAGGCCATTTGTTATGAGGAGCACTGGGTGTTGTATGTAAGTGATGAACCACTGAATTCTACTCCTGAAACCAATATGGCACTGTATGCTGATCAACTAGAATTTAAATTAGAAAAATAAAAATAAAAAACTTGCCTCATTCAGCCTTGAAGGAATGTGGGAAGTAAAAAAGGGAGGAAACATGATAAGTTTGGGATGAGAAAAGTAAATTTCCTTGTCCAAATTTAACCTGGAAAAACGCATGGTATATTAGATCATTGAGGAAAATATCCAGTCTGAGGGTCTTCTGGGAAAAAATTGGTTCACAGTTGTCCCTATTCCCTATGTTGGCTACAGGAAACTGAGGCCAGACAGATAGATACTCAGAAGGGCACTGCATGAGGCTACAATGAGGAAGACATTGACCAGCATCACTGGGCCGAGACCAAGGGACCTGCAGACCTGTGGGCCACCACCTTAGCCAAGACAGCTCACTGGGCAAGCAGTTGCCAGACACAAAGGGACATTTTCACAGAAACCAGAGGAGCTAGAAGACATCATGGGTTCAAGGACCACTTTCCCTTGAGAATATGTTAGGCTACCTCATACACTCAGATCCCACCTTGGGAAAGAAGAAAGAAGAGAAATGAAAGATTGGATATTTATCCAAAAGAGGTTGAAATTACCAGACTGGAAAAAATTCAGCTCCTGCTCCATCCCATCCATTCCCCAATTTACCCAGCCAAACAGAAGACAGGCAAAGTAGATAGGTCAGCCAGTAAGAAGATAAAGAACCTGTATTTCTCTTCATATATGCATCTAGTATAAATACATTTTTGTATGTTTACCATTTATGATATATAGAATTTTGCCCTCCCTACTTCCTTTTATTAGTAATTCTCCCTTAAGAGTCTTCTTAAAATTATGAAAAACCTTTGAGGTAAATGCCATACCTTCCCCTTCCTCATAGTGCTGAGGTGAGGCAAATATTTTTCTTTCTCCTCCTACCCTGCTCTCTCTTTCCTTCCTCTCTCCTTCCTCCCTTTCATCTTTTCTGTCTCCTCTCTGCCCTTTTTTGAAAAAAGCTATTTGTTTTCTTTCTATATGATCTTATTTCTTTCTTTCTATAGTCTTATCATTAAGGTGGCATTTCAGTATTTTCCATTATGGAATCAGCCTCACAAAGAAGATCTGGGGCAAAGGTAGTAAATATCTGGAATTCCTTGCTCACCATGAAGAACACTTCCCTATTCATTATTTAGTAGATAAATACATTTTCTGTCTTTTTGAAAGGTGTTTCACTTGTTATTTTTAATACACAGTAGACATTTCAAAGTCAGAAACCAAAATAGTAATTAAGGAAGCCCTTTAATTCTTTTGTTTTACCAAAGCTAATCTATAAGATTTCTCTATTCTATTATTGACTAACTTATTGACTCCTATGAGGGTAAAAGAGTATATTGACCAATTCCTAAGAACTCTCAGATTTTACAGAACCAATGAAAAAATCTAAATCTCACAAATTAATTTTCCTATATTTATAGTTTTAAGATATCATAATAGGATAATCAAATTTAAATATCACCAGAGTAATCCTGGCTGTCTTAGCCTTCTTTCTCTACATTATGGCTCCTACACTTTTAGGACTAGAAAGACCTCAATGTTCCCTTTTTCTTCTGTTTCATTAGGAAAGAGCTCACCTTTTCTTGCTGCCTCTGGCACAATAAAACTTTTGTTTCCAAAATATTGGCAACTCAGCCAGACAAAGCTAGCATTATGTTCTTTAAATATCAATGCTTTTTGAAGGAAATTAGCTTCTGGTTTTGTGGGGTTTTGTTTGTTTTTTTTCTTTTTTTTCCACAACTACCTTGTATTTATATCACACATTTCCCTGAATGACATAATGTGATTTACAGGTGTTAACTGATTCATGCTTAGGAAAGAGTCAATGGAAGACACAGTAGTTTAGTCCTGATGTTAGAAATAAAGGTACGTAGAGATCATCACTTTCATGAAGACAAAAAGTAAGGGAAATAAAAATCTGCCAATTGCATCACAATTTGTCCTCATTCACTCACTCCCATTCATTCATTCATTCATCCACTCATTCAGTTTTTAGGGAGAGGCACGTGTATGTTCTCACATACAGAGAACATGTCAAGAGTCAAAGGCATCAGCTAAGGTAGCTTACTGCGTCTTGATTTCCTATCTTAAAAATTTATAGTACTTGATTATTGTTTGCAAGTCCAACAAACTCAAAACTGATTCTTGTAATTATTCAGCTAAGTGCACACACATACACATTTGCTTAATTTAATTAAGATGAAATTCTATCCTCAATTTTTGTTTTAAAAGCAGAAGCCAATTGGTCATCTTAAGAATGGGCAAGAAGATATCATTTCATTAATTTCCAGAAAGAAATATGAAAAGAAGGCAAACATCTAGATCTTCAGACAGGCTCAGTTTCTTTCACATATCTTTCTGCTCCATTGCTGCTCCCCCAACAGACAGACATTAGCAATATTGATTTCCTGGTAAAGTATTGATGTAATACTTCAGCCAAATATTTCACTTTTTTTCCATAGTTGAAATTCTGAGCACTTATTATTCTTAGTTTGCTCTCTTGTATGCCCATCTTTTATTAAGGAAAAATGTGAAATTTGAGAATTTCAATGACATAATTTGTTTTCCTTTTTACAGCTTCTGTTCCTTTATTTGGTTTCTGTGTCTGGGAATATGTATGGTTACACAACCTGTACTATTTCCTCATTCCTTCCAGCCTTTCTCAGTTGGTTCTACAATGAGTGAACGTGTGCCTACCACTGACATTGACAACATGATGCTCTGTTCTACTAATCAGCTCTGACAACTTCCCTTTCCACTCTGCACCATAGCACTACCATTGAGAGATTAAAAAAACAATGAATGATAGAAAACAACAAAAGATTTTTCTTCTTATCACAAGACTGAGAAAACTGCAAGACTATTATCCTTCCTGGGGCCATATTGAAAATGGTGAAAACATGTTTTGTTTGTTACAGATGTCAAATTTTTCCAAAGGCCCAGAATTAATTCAATTTTGTACTCCTACTACACTTACACAAAATGTTTTTATTAGCATGAACTGTTTTGTACATGCGCGGGAATGTTTGGGATACAATTTACAATCAAGGGGAAAACAAATCAGAGTGATAGGTCACATGGAATTGCTTTCAATCACAATATGATAACTGAGACCACAAATAGTGGACAAATTTTTTTTAATTGTTTTGGTTTTGACTTTTAATCTTTTCCCTCCTAGCAGCCTTAGATTACACCAAATGAGATCACAATCTTCATCAACTTGTGACTTAGGAAGAATACTGAGACGACCTAAATATAGTAAAAAACAAATGACTGTCACTGATATCCAGGATAAAATATTTCAACCTTGTTTTTTAGAGGATGGGGTTATTTTACATATCCCAAATTAACCTCAACAGGAAAACTGCCTTATTTTGGGCAAATCAGGAAAACAGAATGAAATGTATGAATAGCAAAAATATGTAGTCATTCAAGACAATAGACTTTTTTTGAGGAGATTTTTTTGTTTAACATCTACTTAAATCGATTAATGGGAAACAGAGGTAGAACAAATCCTAAATTTGGGGGTTCCTCTTTTCCAGGAAGATATATTCTTCCTGTTAGTAAGGTCAATGTAGACAGAATAAACAGCAGTAAGAAAATAACTCTTTTTGAAAGAATCATATGCATTATAATTTAATACTAAAAGATGATTTGTCAAATAGAAATTGATCAGTAATTTTTCTTTCCAGAATGATATTACTTTGAAAAATGAAGAATATTAAATACAGGAAGTAACCAAACACAATGGATTCATCCTCATCATTACCACTGATGACAATCATTCACAAAATATATCCTGATGTTCTTTGCATATTCATTCATTAACCAAAGTGGCAAATCATCATTTAAACACAAGGGTCATCCATGAATATCAGGCATATGAATCTGTAAGTTATCCAGCAATGGATCTATATTTTATCTAAAAGGTAGGACACTGTTGAGATTTTTATATACTGGTTATTTGGGATGCAAAGTTTAAATCATTATGATAACTTCTAGTCACTTAATTCTAAATGACTCAGACTGAAGTTCTCATAATGTGCATTCGGCTAAAAACAAAAGGCACTTCTGATATTTGGTAATTTCAAACTTCTGAAGTTTGTGAAATACAGTTCTTACAGCAATGATTCATCCTGTAACAAATAATCTAAATGGGGTTGTCTATTATTTTAAGAGTCAACACATTCCTACTGACATGTATTTCTTCTTAAATAGCCTAAAGTTTTTCTCTATTATGTTAAACAACCATTATCCTCTAGATCTGAACTAGAAAAACCAAGGTACACATCATTGAAAGTCTTGTCATGAGTCATTTGGCAATTATCTGAGAATAATTATCCTTGGAATCCTGACTCACAAATAACTTAGCCATTCAACCCACCTTCTTTGTGCAAAAGCTTCATGTGAAATGGGAACCAAGGAAATAAAATAAACGTCTGTCTCCAATATTCAGAACATCTGCATGAGTAAAAATTATTCAAAAAGATACCATGAATTTTTAAAATAAAATGCAGCATGTAAAAATTAAGCACCTGGTCTTTTCCTTTATATTTCATTAAAAAATTCTAAATAGACCATCACCAGCTGTACATTTTACTGCATTTTATATTATGGCAGGCAGTCAAAGCAATACTGCATCCTTTCTCATCTGAGTTCCACATAAAAATTTACTTAAAAAAAAAGAGGAAAAGACAAAAACAGAGCATGCCTTTTGTCAGATACAACAAAGAGTTAAGGATGCTACACGAACCAATAAAAGAATAAAAGACCATGAAAATGATCCCCAAACAGCCTTGATTCCAAATAGAAAGTTTGGGATAAAGGAAAAGTGATATTGTTTGATTTCTTGCTAATTCAATCTTCTTAAAAGAAACACAAAAATTTGGTTAATAAGAAACTTCATTTATATACTTAATTTATAAGTAAAAACAGGAAATGGATGAAGTGAAATCATCTGTTTTTTTTTTTTTGGTCCTATAACCTGATGATTCATAAATCAACCTAAACGTATTTATATGTTATAAGCATGGAAAAAACACTTCCTAAACTTCATAGTTGGTTGGCATATACTACAAGGTCAATACCAATTAAGTCTCCATATTTTTAAGAGAAACTAGGAATAATTGGGGAAAACGTTCATTTGATTGAGCGAGAATCATCAAATCTCAAATGGGTAGATAATCTTAGGTTGCAATTAGCAATTCTAATTGTTTTACATAAATTGATTAGTCAAAGGATTTGAGAAGTTTGTCTCTTCAATTTAAAAATATTCATTCTGTAATATTTTAAATATTAACACTAATAAAATGCTTACTTTGTACATAATGGAGAAATCCAACCTAACAGTGCTTTTTAAATTTCTATTTGATCTTGGTGTTTTTTTTTTGTATCTGTAGTCATGTGATACAGACATTTGCCTCCTCTCTATGACTGTTTTGATTACATCTCTTTCTTTAAAGACAACAGGGAAAGTCTCAGATAACTTCAGCTTAAATCTGACTTTACCAACCATGCCTCAAAAAAATTAATTTATTCACCAAATATGTACTCGGCATCAAGTGCCAAGTACTGTTCTAGGTGATGAGGATAAAAAGTAAGGAAAACAAGCATGGCCCACACCCTCTTGGCTTCACCTATAAAATGAGAAATAGCATTGAGATAGCATCTCAATAAAGATAGGTCCCTTGCCCATTCCCTCTCCATCTCACATTAATGGAAAAATTGCAAGGCCATGCCAGAATGAACACCAGATAAATAAGACCCTTTAGGTTAGTGACAACATGTGTCTGCTATTTGGTTTGCGGAAAATGTTTATTGCCTCTAACAACAATATTGTCTGTAGTCCTACTCATATGATAAGATATGAAAATAAGGTGTTTTATTTTTCTCTTTTGAAAAAAATCTTTGAGGTTTTAAGATAAATATATTATGTTCTTGGGTGATAAAGTTAATTTATTGTGATGATTTTAACCATTTTTAACCACAAAAATATACATAAAAATTTTAATCAAAAGCACTCATATAATTTCAATTCATAAACTCATCTGAAAAAATCTGACTCTTTTCTGGCTAAACAACTTAACTATTAGTTAAAGGTTTTGAGACTTATGGTAAATTAGAAGCTAGAGGGAAACTATTTTGTAGAAATGCTATAAAACACTAAACATTATGAAGGTATGTTAAAAAGTTCAAGCATACTGTTTATGTTAATTTTAAGAGTTATATCTATGCTGTAGTTCTTGAAAATAAATTGAATGTTCTATAATATTTTCTTTTTAAGTCAAAACCCAGGGAGGAGAGAGATTAGAAATGAGAACATGAATTAACCTTTTTGATAACTACAATTGTTCTCATTTTGTAAAGGTGAGTAAAATCATGATGTCAATATTATAGAACCAGATAAGTTTAAAAGATTATAACTCTGTATTCTATTTTATTGCTCATAAAATCCTAAGAAAAGAGAGTATGACCAACAGAACTATTGCTAAGAAAATTATGATAATAATTGGCTGTATTTTCATTTCTTCTACTTACTATGGAAAAAGTAGAAACTACCTCACCTTAGCATATGGCTGCAAAAAGGTTAATAAAATTGTGTGGGTTTTGTTTTAAATTTTATTCAAATTAGAATTTTCTCATATGTTTGATCTTATGAAATTTGCTAACACTTGATTTTCACATGAGTGATTTCCTTTTTTATAGTTCTTGCTGTGACTTTTTTAAATCTCTACTATAATCTTCCCAGGGGAAAAGTGTTTCTTAACATCTAGGTCTTTAAGAATAAAAAGATTCAATTAATAAAAGAAAAAAAGAATCTTAACTTTCCTATTTAACTTATCCTATAGCTTCTCAGTATCCCCCAAAAAAGGGTAAAAACATTTTCATGGAAAAAAACTATTTTAGTGACCTTTTGTCCCTCCCTAAGAGGAAGAAGTCTGACAGGTAGATATATGGAGAGTTTGTTATTGTAAATTCCAGATCTTGTGATTATCTCTGACTCAACTTCTGGGGTTTTATCTGGAATTCCTGTGAAGGGTCAACAAGTGTATTACTGCCTGTCTTCACCTTCTTGTGACCCTAATTTTAAAACTACACCTTATAGGATTCAGAAAATAGATTACAATGCTGCATTTCAGCAGGCAAATTTTGGAATGGGATGCATCTGAAAATATATAATTAGTTCAAACAAATAAAAATATACAACTTTTTGATATATTTATCTATACCCACTTTTGGAATTTAAAGAAAAAAATCCAATAAATTTATGACAATTTTTCAGAACCAAATATTCCATTGAATTATTTCTTCCTGAGGGAGATTTCTTTACAGCATTGCTATAATTAAATGATTTTCAGTATAGATAGATATAAATGTAGATGTATTAGTAAATACATCTTAACGGATAAAACTGTGGTGACGATTCATATTCGAGTGTTAGAAAATGGACAAATGCAGCTGAAACAACACATTTTGACAATAAAACTTGTCCACATGTATTAGGAAAATAAAAAGAGCAATTTCTGAGTAAACTTTAAATATAAACTTAAGTTCAGTGGTCCCAAGCTTCCAATTTTTGTTCCATGGACCTTGAGCACTGGTTAAGAATGACAAAACTATCACTATCATGGGATGGTGGAAATTGGATGGCAAAAGAGAACACTTGTAAAATGGATTACAAATGGTGGGAACAATGCACAAGAAAAAAGGAAATTAAAGATGAATATTTCGAAAACTTCCTGGATTGGAGGTATCGCAGAGCAATGCTTAAAGAATGTGGCTTTAGCCTTCTATTCCAAATCACCTGCTGGATATGTGATCTTAAGAAGGTCATTTAACCTCTCTAAACCCATTCCTATTCATGAAAGGAATAGAAAATTGTGCCTATCTCATTACAGGTCTTACATGAGAATAAAAAGTTACAATGCCTACCGTAAAAACCTTTGTTGTGAATATCCACTTTAAATTTAACAAATAAAATAATTAAATGATAAACAAAATCTTTCAAATATTATAGATGATCCAAAGTCTTACTGTGATCTAAGATATAAGGTCCAAATTAATCACAAATGCAATTGTTGGATAAAATTAAATTCTTATTATTAGAAAAGGAAAAGAATTTCAATAAAGAACCAAGCTATGATTTTGGTTTATTGTCTAAAACAGAATAATACGTGGAAATCATGAGCTATGGGTGCAACCGTCTTTTGTGTCATACTTTATCCATTTGACATTGCTGAGGACTTACAGCAAACTGAAAGTGGAGAACATTTGAAAATTAAAGGCACAAAAAATGCCTGCAAGAATAATGATTAGGTGAGATGAAGAGATCTAGCACATTTCTATTTTCACTGGCAATTTTCCACTGTTTCTTTTAATTTGAGAAAAGATTCTGTCATCTTAAACACATTTTTTCTAAACAAATAGAATTTCACAATCATTTAAAGATAAAGAAGACTCAGAAATGAAAATCTATGAGACCATTTCCACTTATGATCATTTATAAAATGTGAAAGGGAGCTTTTCTTTATCAAGTTTTCATAGTAAATTTTGTGAAGCTACACCTAAATATCTCAACGTGATTATAATTCTTCTTCCACACTTACCTTTCCAGCCATTTTGGTCCAAATGATTGCTAATGTCCTGTAATTAAAAAAAAAAAAGTCAGTCAATATAGTCAAACTGAATATGTTTTTAGAAATAATCATAACTTGTGGCAATGTGCATTATCCACAGTGAGCTTGTCACTTTATTACTCCTGCCTGGTCTGAAATTAAATATTCTTGACCTATTTTTGTGATCTCTCTTATATCACTGTCCTAAGCGGTTTAGCTAAACACTGTAATTTTATGTTTATTCCATCTTTCAAATATCTATAGCCAAATCTTTTGTAGGTGTCATGGTGAAGTAACTCCATCATATGTGTATACATTTACTAGACAAAAGTACAGGTAGCAAAAAATATTTTTTGATATCTCTGATTCATGGTATACTGCTGATAATTAAGTATATTGCCTTATCAACAGAAAATAGAATTTTGATGATTACTTAATTAAGGCTTATTTTCTATAACTAGGACCCAACTAAGCCTAATATTTTTATTTTGCCTTTTCAATTCCTATTTGATTGGTTAGTTCATTTAATGTACCCAAATGTTTCAATAAGACATTTTTATAGGCCTCAAAATATCAAATAAATCATGCTTTGTACATTTCTTTCATTTTAACCAATTATTATTAAGTATTCATAAATAAGAGTATATGTAACACACATAGCTAGTTTAAAGAGTAGCAATAAAATGAGTACCAGTGTTCCCACTAATCAGTTTATGTAGTTGGGACTTTACAGGCATCTCTAAAGCTTCCTATTTTGCCCTCCTTGCTTATAATTCCTACCCCCTATCAGAGATAACCAATATATTTTGTATTATTCATTCTCTTTTCTTTCATGGGTTTTGTCCCATATATCTATATACTAATACAACCTGTTCCTTTTGGCCTGAATTTGAACTTAACATAAATAAAATCATGCTGAAGAAACTCAACTGTGGTATGGTTTAACACTCAACATTACATTTTGAGACATGCTCATGTCTATAATTGTACATCATTCTGTCTTAATATGATTCCATTGTTTGCATATATCAAAATTTATTTATGCACTGCTAATGAACATGCTGAGAGTTATATTCTTGTCTGGGCCTCCTATTGCAATATCAGAGTGACTCTAGATGTGAAATTTTTTTGACATTACATGGAAAAGCAAATTATTTCTAAAATATACTAACTTAAAATTTCCATAGCAGTGTGTTAGAGTTTGCATTGCTCCTCATGTCTAAAAATATATAGTCTTATCAGACTTTTAGATTTATGTCGGTAGGTATATCATTGGGCCTTTTCCTGATATTTTCATAACTAATGAGCTTAAGCGTCTTTTCATGTTTATTAAAATTTGCTTTCCTATTAAAAAATAACTGTTCGTAACTTTCTACACCTTTTTCACTGGCTTTTTGGGTTATTTACTCTTGTCTTTGTTTCATAAAAATATATGTACAATGATACTAATCCCATTTTTTACTTTTCTCACCTTTTTCTTTTCAGAACTTCAAAACAGAAGTTCTTAATATTAATGTAGGCAAAACTATCAACTTTCATACTTTATGTTTGGGCCTTTATTTTTTTTAAGATTTTATTTATTTGACAGAGAGAGACACAGCGAGAGAGGGAACACAAGCAGTGGGAGAAGCAGGCTTCCCGCCCAGCAGGGAGCCTGATGCCAAAGACAGAGGCTCACCCACTGAGCCACCCAGGTGCACCCTTTTGTGGGGGGAGGGGCTTTTTTAATTAAAAAATCATCCTTTAGGGGCGCCTGGGTGGCTCAGTTGGTTGAGCGACTGCCTTCGACTCAGGTCGTGATCCTTGAGTTCCGGGATCGAGTCCCACATCAGGCTCCCGGCTCTACAGGGAGTCTGCTTCTTCCTCTGGCCTTCTCTCCTCTCATGCTCTCTCTCACTTTCTCTGTCTCTCAAATAAATAAATAAAAATCTTAAAAAACAATAAAAAAATCATCCTTTACTTCAGAAACATAAAGATATACTCTATGATTGATGCTACATGTTTGAAGTGCTGGTTTTCAAAGTTAAGTTTTTGTCCATCTAGAACTGACTTTTCTGGATGCTGTGAGCTATGGATCTCATTTCCATTTATTTAACAAGCCGTCCTTTTCCTAATGCCAACTCTGTTCTGTATCAAATCTGAATATATACACTGGTTTATGTCTGGGCTCTCTAATCTCATTCATCAGTCTGGTCATCCATCTTTGCGCAAATATCAAACTATCTTACTATAAGTTCATTTTAAGTCTTGATAGGACCTAGAGCTTAGGTTTAATAAGCAAGAGGCACTGCTCAGAGATAGGCAAAATGTCCTCTTTTTTATTTCTAGGGATGCTTTTACCTTACTATATCTAATTTACTTTATCCTCTTTCAATATAGCTATCCAGACTTTGTTTTGTTTAGAATGTTCCTGGTATCTTTTTAACCTTTCACTTTAAACCTTTCTTCATCTTTACATTTTAGTTGTGTCTCTTATAAAGAACACAGAGCAAGATTTTCTTGTTATTTCCATTCTGATAATCTTTTTTGAAATATTTAGTCTATTTATATTTGTTGTAGTGTTTGTATAAAATATGTGAAATTATTTCCATCAGCTTTTTTTTTCTGTTATTATGCTTCCCTCTACTAGTTTCACAGCTCAGTCTTTAATTTCCATTCTTTTAGTGGTTATCCTAGATATTTAACTCATGTCACTTAAAAGATTCTGTTTAATAGTATCATTAACTTGAACAATAATAGCATATAAATTGGAAGGGAGTTAATTAGAATAAAGCAGACTTAGGTCCTTGCATTATTTGGAGAGAGATTATTATCTGGAAAATTCTATACCAGAAATATTTTATACTTAATTTTTTACTTATTGTGAGACCATACAGGTAGCATGACTTGGGGTTTCAAACTGTGGTAGGAAGGAATTATTAGAGATTCTCATGGGAGACTTTTTCCATTTACCCAAAGCTGAAGTATTCTCACAAACCCTTTCTGCAGAGCAAGTTTATTGTTAACATCATTTATTTTTCATTATTTGCTTTTTGTTGTTGTTACGGTTGTTAATCCACAGAGAACAGATCACTTTTATTATTCTTGTATCCAATACAAGAATATTGGATATGACCTCCCAATTTTTGTAAACCCAACATTTTGTCTACTGAGCAGTGCATTAGCCTGTTAAACTGAAAGCTCTAACCCTGCATAGGACTCCCTGCTCAGCAGGAAGTCTGCTTCTCCCTCCCCCTCCCCCTGTGCCCCTTCCCCCTGCTTGTGTGTGCTCTCTCTCTCATATAGATAAATAAAATTTTTTTTAAAATGACTCTAAAGCTCTAGGCCAATGTTTTTCAAATACCTAAGGTAAAGGACCAGGGTTTTTTTTGGTTTTGTCTTTAATTTCCTGTCCTTTACAGACCATTATATAGTAAAATACACTTAAAATATTGAAGCAATGCCAAATTATATAAAAGTTTTTAAATGTATACTCTCTCTCAAAGACGCTGTTCCAAAACAGAAGATATTTCATACAAATGCAATTTTTAAGCTTATTGTGCTTTATATGACCCGAACTGGAAGTTCCATATTTCTTTTTCTATTCTTGAAAAATTGTTTTAGATGGCTATACTGTATTCTGAAGTTAATTTTAGAAATTATTTCTTTCCTAAAAATATTGTACTGATGATATCTGAATTTAATTAAACTCACATCTATGTTATTTCCATAATAAAATAGTAACTCAAAATTGTACTTGTTATAGAGATTAATATTTTCTGTGTCAATGTGAGTGATAGAGGTGAAGCCTTTATCTTTAAGGCAATCCTTTCTGGTGTTATAACTATATCAAACTACTTTATGTTCACACATAAACATAAAAACAGGTTTATAAATTTAGTTGTGTTTAAAAATAATATAAACTACTTAACTGTCCCTAAATTGTCCTTAATTTAACGTATAGTATTTTCTTAGGTACTATTTACTATCAAGATTGTTTTCTACTTAATTAAATGGAGGGGGAAAAGATGACATTGACAAGCAAGATTCATGATAAAAGAAAACCAGGAAGGATGAACTCTGCCTTCTAAATTATATACAATCAAAAACTGCTGTATACAAACTATGATCCTAGAATCAAATATGAGACTTCACTATATTGGGTATGTTGTTACAAAACATAAAGCCAGACAAGAAATAATTTCCTCTGACATTATGTTTCATTGAAGATATAAAGAGTTATAATATTATGGCTACTATCAATAGTACAAAAATTCAATAGAAAAATTAACTTGTGAAACATGTTATCTGACAGTTAATACTGGACCTGTACTATGAAAGACTCAAGATTTTTAAGGTTATTGCTGATAATGGAAGAAAACAAAACAAGCAGAGTCCCTGAATTATAGCTTCTAAATCTATGATGTGAAAATAAATCTTTGATTTGAAAGAATGATTTACTAACCCATTTCCATCCTGTGAGGAATGTATAACCTTCTCAAAAAATTGCCAACATATTTGTGCCTCTGTTATGTATTTGTGTTCTGGTTATTTTGAAATTATACATTCATCATCTAATATAGCAAGAAAACGAGTAATACTAAGACCCTATCCAAAGTAATTCACCATAGCTAATGTGGGTGGCACTAGTGCAAAAAAATTTTTTTGCCAAATTTTATGTTTAACCTGATGATTTTGAAATCATTTGTAAAAATGACTGAAGAAAATTACCTGTTGTTATATTTCTGCTACCATCAGTTCATAAATATTATCAATTACAAATTTTTTTACTAGACTAGCTGGAAGAAATACATTTCTACCAAGATATTTATATGTGCCCAATTTTATTACATTCTTAAGACTTTTTATCATAATTTTGAAACATTTTAATAAATAAAGCAGAATGGAAATTCATTACTGCTTAAAAACTCAGATTTTACTGAATTACTAAATGAGCATTTTTAAATACAACTACACATAGCTAATATCTATTAAAATAGAATTTACAAGTGAATAATCATTTCATAAAGCACCTATATTTCTGTCCAATAGGAGATGAAAGACAGCATTATAACATTTCTAAAACTATTGATTCTTTGTAGAAATCCTGGGATAATTAATGAAGGTACCTTAGCTTTTTTTGCCCATTTTGATAACTGTAAGATATTCCATTCAAAAAAAGATGTTTGTCTTTTATTCACATAAACTTCTAACAGAATATATTCAGTAAGTAGACTTACTATAGATATCAAATATTGTCTCATAAAATTTCATTTAACATTGAATATACAACTTCCATGTTTTCTCTCTAGCTTTATTTACAAAAGAAGCATTCCTTAGTGACATATTTGTTATGAAGTATGTAAGAATTCTAGTAGTTAAAATTTGTGAACATTTCAAAGACTATATGTTAAACTAACAACTGAAAATGCTGTATTCAGGAGTTATTGGGCATGTAGCTAAGACTTACCCCATTATTTTATACTAAAAATTTTGTGTGTCTGTTAACCCAGTGTAGAATCTATATAAACTAATTATTCATGTGTATTCATTATATACAAATAGATTAAAATCATTCTGAATGTTATCTCTGAGGTTGAGCTATACCCAAATTTTAAGAGAAACTTAAAAAAAATTGCTAAGGACACTTAATAAAAGTAGAAAATCATGAAAGTTAACTTTATCACTTTCAAGTAATTTTGGAATATGTATTTAAATAAAACAATTATTTACTGGACCGTTTCTATGTGTTTAACAATTTAATGCTATACCAAGACTAGCAGTTGAATGCGCATAGTTTTATTTGAAAAAGTTAAAGTTGAAAATAACACAAATGTCTATCGACAGGTACACAAATAGACAAATTATGGTACACCCATACAGTGGACTATCACTCAGCAATACAAGGAATAAACTACTGATACACACAACATAAATGAATTTCAAAATAATTATGTTGAGTGAACTTAGCCAGACAAAAAAGAGTATGTGCTGTATGATTCTATTTATATAAAATTCTAGTGAGCACAAAATAATTTATAGTGACAGGAGGCAGCTCAATGGTTATGTAAAGATGGGAGAGTAAGAAGGGGTGAAAGGCTGAAATTACAAGCGGGTGTAAGGAAACTTTGTGGGATGATAGAGAAGTTCATTATCATTGACTGCAATGATGATTTCATGGATGTATACATAACTCAAAATTTAATTATGCACTCTAAATGTGTACAGTTTATTATATGAAAGTAGACCTCGATAAAACCTTTTTTTAACTGTAAAAATAAATAAATTCTATACTTGTTTTAGCATGCCTTACTTTCCCTCTTTTACCGTCCCACCACAATTATGTCTTCTCACTGGAAAAATATCCTGAGTACCATCACCCAAAATACAATTATAGAATTTGGTAAAACAATATGTTTTGCAAAAATAAATTAAGTTCTTTAAGGAGCTAACAATAGGGGCGTGTGGGTGGATCAGTCATTTAAGAGGCTGCCTTTGGCTCAGGTCTCCATCCAAGGCCCTTTGATAGAGCCCAGCACTGGGCTCCCTGCTCAGCAAGGAGTCTGTTCCTCCCTCTCCCTTTGCCTGCTGCTCCCCCTACTTGCTCTCTCACTCGCGCTCTCTCTCTCTCAAATAAATAAACAAATAAAAAAATAAAATCTTTAAAGAAATAATAAAAAATAGCTTATAGTATACAAATTTCTCTCCATTTATAATGCTTTGCACTTACTCATTGCATTCATAATAGTAGCTCAATTTCTTAAAAAAAAAAAAAAAACCCTCCTATTTTTAAAAGAAGAAATAATGAGCACCTGTCAAAAAGAAAAAAATAATTGCACAAAAGGAATTAAGCAAATCTTCTCAGATCTTTTGGCTCTTCCAAAGGTAGCAAAATCTTTTTCATGCTACTGAAATTTCTTGTTATTTTCTTACTAGTTTCCAGTGTTACCACATATTATGGGATCTAAGTGGTGATATCAGAAAAATTAAACTCTAGACATTTGGGCATACTGCATCCAAGCATACACTAGCAATGTAGTGACCTGACCTTTGAAGGAGGACAATTCATGTGAACATATCTCATGCCTGTCTGCCTTCCATATACTTAGCAAGATGATGATTGCTCTCAGCTATGCTGATATACTTCTATCCACGTGACTGGCTGTGGATAGGAGGCAAATGATCTATCTGGTAAGAGGTGATCTTCTTTGTAGATGTCTCACTTAATCAGACTAAGATACAGGTAATCATAAGCAGGTATGCTGCTTTATCTAGTCTTTTTACTACCGGCCCTGCTTTCACTTGCTTTATATAAAAGGTCAGTGGAAATACCACTATAAAATGGCCAAGGGAATGAGTCCCTCTAACAAGCTACTTGTGGCAATGGATGGTAGGAAATCCTCTCTGACAAATATATTCCTATCTTCATGGATAATCTATAACTATAATGGTGGTTTAATTTCTCTCAGGAAGAGGAATATTTTCCACTACATTCTAGATTAAGCTATATGAAATTGCCAACATGCAAACTTTTTTAAAGATTTATTTATATACTTTGAGAGAGAGAATGCATGAGTGCGAGCAGGGAAGGGGCAGAGGGAAAGAATCTTCAAGCAGACTCCCCAGGGAGCCCAACACAGGGCTCTAGCCCATTACCCTTGAGAACATGATCTGAGTGGAAACCTAAAGTTAGATGCTTAACTGATTGAGCCACCCAACACCCCTATGCAAACATTTTTGATCCATAAGAATGCTGATTTCTTATGGTTCAACCTAATATGTCCTATAACTCAATATAGAATTTAGAAGAAGAATTGTTATATCCATTTTTGTTTCAGATTTATGTTATTGAAAACAGAAATTTCTCCCTGGTAGCTACATCAATGCCTGAATTTCCAGAAACAGTTAAAAAAAAGTCTAATGTAACAGAACTACTATAGCATTTTCTATTAACATTGTTGGTTTTCCAAGGTATGGTGCAAGTCCCATTCAGTAGATAAGGTGGTACACTGATGAACACGAGAGCTATTAGAAAATATGTAAGCTAACATTCCAAACCAGCATGCCTTAATGGATAATATTACCTAAAACAATTATATTGAGTTTTAAAAAGTGACTCAATGATCACTTCTCAGCCTTTTGCTAATATCAATTTTAAAAAAGGACTCAATGAAAAAGACTAAGTAGATAAAAATGCAGATGGTATTAAACACACATGGAAGACAAAAGCATCAAGTATTGGTCTACATGACCACAGCTGTCCATGTATTACTATATACTGCTTATATTGCCAAGTTTCTCCAAGGAAGACAAAAGGGCTTTTATTTGAATGTTCTATATAATGTTGTCATTTTTGTTCATGAAAACCAGACAAATATTAACAATTTCATATGATTCAATCTTAATTTGTCTCTGTGACCACACAGCATTCAATTTCTAAAAGATATTAAGTAAAAGTTAAATTTTAATTGAATAAACAGGTTCACTAAAAAGACTTGGAGTTTCTATATGTTTCAGTATAAATATAAAATATATCTATTAACAAGTTTAAGAAAACTTGCCTATAAACAAATGGCAACTGAAACATTAGGTTAGAAGTCAACATGGTTAACTCATATGTAAATATTAAAGATACATGGATTCTATTTACACAACACTCTTCCCTGATAGCAACACAAAAAGAAAAGATTATCCCTCTTAGGAAATCACACCTTTGTTGACCTACATCCAAATTGGATCAAGATCAAGGACAAGTTTATTTTTCTATTTCCTCCAAAGAAATGGAGTCTAATGACTTAACAAAGAGAAAAAAAAAAAAACAACAACCCTCAGCCTAATAGGTCCTTCCTTCTAGAATAGCATAATTAGGAGCAAATTATAAAAGTCCAACAAATACCATAAAAGGACTAAATCAAGCATATTTCCACATCCCCCCCAAATTTTACTCACTGTAGGCATGAAGCACAAAACAATGTAATGGTATAAAAAAAATTTACTTTAACTGACTAACTTTAAAAACTAGCTTTGTAAACTTCATCAGCACTCAAATATCCTCATCTTTCTTAAGATATTTCTCATTAGTTCCTTGCAAAAAGAATAAAAAGATTATGCATTAGTAATCTCCCCAACAAGCAATTAGAAATCTGTAACTCTGGACATTATTTGTCTCATAGTGACCAGGGTTAGGGATGCAGGGCAGAGGAATTTGAAGGATAGCCAAAGTCAGTAACAGATCAATAGTTTTTAACACACATTTCACTATCATATGGTTTCTACACCCAATCTGTCATACCCATCTAGTGTAGAATCTCTACGTATGAAACCAGGGACATGAAGAACTTACAAAAAGACATCTTTATTTAGAAATTTATGTAAGCCAATTGTGTATAAACATATTGTATAAACAGACATAAATGTTCTTATGATTTCTGTATATACAAATGATGGTATAATTTAGAAAACATTACAAATTTCAGTTTAATCACAAGGGAGGAATACATGCTTTTTTTATGCCTTTGAGAACATTCCATTTCAAATCTAATGTCTGAATTTATTAGCCAGGGCTAGTGCGATAAAATTCAAAAAGCTCAAAATAATTAAAGTTGCCAGATAAAACACAAGATTTCTCATTAAATTTGAGTTTCAGGTAAGTAACAAATAAGTTTTTAGTATAAATAGGTCCAGAATATTGCATGAAGGCACTTATGCTAAAATATTATTCATAGTTTATCTGAATTCTAAATGTAACTGGGCATCCAGTTATTTCCTAAATCAGGCAATGCTAAAAATAATGCACGTGGAAAAGGAAAACACAAGTCTTTTTCCTGAACAATTCAAAGAACAAAGGGCCTTCCTTGGTGAGTGGAGGTGGTCAAAGAGTTAGAAGTTTTGATTGCTCCCAAAGCTAACGAGGGTCTTGAAAGCTTCCTCCAATAGGTTCCCACTGACTTCTCCTTGTCTAGAAATAGTTGACTAACTTGTCTTTTCCCATGTGTTTTCTTTATCGGCTGCAGATTTCACTGACTCTTTCTCAGATGTAGAAAATCAGCACAAGTTTGCTTTCATCACTTAGTTTTAAAATTATGTACAGATTTGTATAGTATCTTGAAGCCAATGAAGACCAACGTTAAAAAGTGCTACAGCCAAACAAAGTAATTAATTATAAGGTTAGAAGATAATATACTTTTGCTAATTACTCACAGCTTGGTGCCCATTTTTTCACGGCAGCCAACAACTGCATGTTTTTAATCTCCATAATAACAATAATGGCATACATCATTAACTCTATTTTATTCTTTTTTAATTTTTTATAATACCAATAACAAAGATCATTAACCTCTGTTCTGTTTAACATCTAATCAGCCATTTTAGTTAAATAAATATGATAGAAAACATTAAATATCACTTTGCTAAGCTACACTGGTTCTCAGGAGGGGAATTCTTCCTAATGCATTATATTAACATCAGTGTACTCCACAAGTGTCAAACCATGAATGGTAACAAGGAAACAGATAAAGGATAATTTATGGCTTTAATCAAATTAGTTTAAAACTATCTTTTTCAAAGTTGTTTTAAATCTTATTTGTATAATTGCATTGTGTTTATGAAGTTATTTTCTGAAGCTATTTATAGAACAGAGCTGCCCCATTACTGAAATATAGTCAGACAATTGCACATGAGGAAACCAAAAGAGTGAAAGCCAACATGTTTTTGGAAGGGAATTTCTGAGAATAAGTGCTTTCTGAAGCATGGAAACTTGTGTGGTATTGTTGGTCTTGGTAATAGTTACTTTAAATCAAGATTCTTATTAAGGACAATATACCTGCTTGCCATAGAATTTCTAGGAGTTTATTACCTGAATCCGCATTTCACATCATCGGCGACATCAGAAAAACTAAAATGGTAAACAAGACTCCTACTTAAAATATTCAGCAAAGCCTTCTCCAAAATTGTAACTAAATGGGCATTTCTCTACACACCAATGCTTATCAGCTCCTTTATGAAAATAAGTCTGTAACTTGGGCAATCCTATGCTGCTCAATCTACCTGCCTTGTCAGGCTTGTTCTAGGAGATCAGTGTAAAAAAGATCAGAAGAACAGATAAGGAGAAAGTGGCAAGGTGGAAGTGTGACATGATTAAAATTTTACATATAATACATATTATTGAGAGAGAGAGAGAGAGATCTTTTACCCAAGGCTTTTAGGGAAAATTAATACTGTATCTTAAACCGTAGTTCTTGTAAAATACCTCTATGCCTCTCCCCAATTTATATGCCCAGGATTACAGATTAGCAAATTTTTTTGAAAAGCAAACAAGATATTATGCTACACTGATTTTTGGTTAGGGGGAAAATATGCTGTCCTCTCCCAACATACATTTTAGCATCCTAGTTTCCTATCATATGCACATCTCAGAAACTAATACAGGTGGCTTTTATCAAACACATTACCTTATATATTTCTCAAACATCCATAAATCAGGTCCATCCATGATGTTTCTGTCCAATGTATCTCTCAGTCAGAGAGAGGATAGCAGCTAAGGAAGAAAAGAAAGGAGCTTCTATTGGGGCAGAAAGAGGAAGGTAGGGTGGACTACTTCCCATCTGGGTATGATATCTCACGTACGCCATGGTCTGCACATATAAATACGAACAGTCATATGGCTTTATCCACCCTCCATGTTTTGACTTAGCATTAGTTAACCGTTCTTCCAAACACAGTACTGTGTTTCGGTTTGGGACGCCACAGGCACAATATAGGAAACACAGGAATCAGAAATCAGATTCGAAAATGGTTTGGACAGAAACATGGCCTAAGAGGAGAAGCTAAAAGATATTGGGGTTAGTTCCTCCCCAGAAGAATAAGGTAAAAGAAGACCTAAGCAATTATTTGACTTATGTTCTTTTGCAGGAGTACATTGAACCCTCTGCTATTGTTTTCCAAAGAAAAATGAACATGACTTAATAATTAGCGAAGAGACAGACTTCTCTTTATGATTGCTTGGCAAATTCCCAGGGCCCGTCCCACAGCCATGATTAGTGTCTCAGTTTCCCTCCCCCCTAGATGCATCGGAGAGGGGGCCTGGTGAATAAGAGGCCCACTGGGTAGGACAGTATATGAGACACAGGATTTGGGAATGCCAGGCTGCATCAGACACTGACACAGTTTTGTCTTCTCCTTTATGGACTCCATATATTGCTTCCTTAATGTCAGTAACTGAATGTCTCCTATTCTTCCTGAACCTGACCTTTCCCCTGAAAATTATATCCTCAATTATATGTCCTATACGTACTTAGAGTTCCTCTACTTTGTGCACACTCTTTAAGACTGGTGGTAGAATGCTTTGAATGGTCTTTGATTAGATACTCAGTAAATGCAAGTATTTTCTCTTAACTAGCTATGGACCTAGATACTGACAAAACTGAGGATAGCAAAAAAAAAAAAAAGAAAGAAAGAAAAAAAAACCTTTGGATTTTCTTTACAATGATGTCCAAAATAAAAGAAAGTCTTTTGGAGTTTTCCCATGCCTTCTTTTAGCTAAAAATCCTGGCTCCCTAGCTCCCGGTGAAAAACATTGTTGATTTAAGACACTAAATGAGCTATTCTGTCACACAAGATTTGTGGACATTTCACACTGTCTTTCAAATAATTTATCACTAGTATACAGTTCAAGGAAAAAAAATGATTAAAATTTAGATTCACTATAAATTAAAAAGTGATTGCTTTGGTTGTAGCACATTAGAATATCAGAACACAGTAACTATTTATATTTTAAAATATGAAGCATCAATGCCAAGCAATATCTTTACATAACTCTTGGGTTTGATAGGATGGGCTTTGGTCTAAGAAGGAATACATTGTAAGTAAAAAATATCACTACATAGATAGATATTTATATGATTAAATATTAGATATATATATCAAAATAAGTATTTTGAATGGACAAGCTTATAAATACATTCTTACTGCTGATTCAAAGAAAAGCATTATTGCTATATTGGTACTATAATGGTGGGTTCTAAAAGAACTATTTAGCAATGATAAAAATGCACAATTTTAAGATTGGTATTATCAACTGTATCCTTGATATCTGGTATTATTATTTCAAAGAAATTGAAATCTGTTCTCATCTCAAACAAAATGTTACGTACTGTGCTAAAAAATACAAGGTGAGAACTGACAAAGTTATCATAAACTTCTGGGCCATCTTGAATCTTCCACCATTAGTCAAGACTCAACCCATAAACCACATCTTCAAACTTTTTCAGGACCTTGCTCCAAGACTACTTGGAGTAGTCTCCAAGTATACTTCAAGTTTTCTTGAAGTATAACCTAAATTCTACCTTAGGGAAGTTAAAACTTTTCCTTATTAAAGATCATTTAAAAGAACACAAATAGGCTTTACTCAGGGTGCCTAGGTTGCTCAGTCGGTTGAGTATCTGACTCTTGATTTTGGCTCTGGTCATAATCTCAGGGTCATTGGATCAAGCCCCCAATTGGGCTCCTCACTTAGCACAGAGTCTGCTTGAGATTCTCCCTCCCTCTGCCTCTGCTTCTCCCATTTGTGCTCTTTCACTCTCTCACTAAAATAAATACATAAATCTTTAAAAAAAAAAGTAGACTTTACTCTCCTATACTTTTAGAAATACCCATATGAATTTTCTGTTTTTACAGGTCAAAAAAGAAAATGGTCAAGTATTAGCAATTTCATATAGCTCAACCTAATGTTTTTCTAGACAGGTTTAATGTTCCTTATAAAAGTCATTTGTGAGACAAATATGTTGAAGTCAAATTTTCCTGGATTCCCTCATTAAGTTTAAAATAGAAAATGCTACTCTTTCATTAGCAGATGAAAGACAAAAATCTCAAAAATATTAGGCTATTTTCAAACCACAGAAGTTGTGTATTTGATGCCACAGAATTTTCCAAGACACTATTTGATACCAAAACTCAATGTTTTACTAAACATATTCTTCTGAAAGCAGTTATAAGAATCTAAAAAGACTTACAAAACTAAAAATAATACCATTATTCTATTTTTTTTCTTTTTTTGCTTTTGGAAAATATTATTTATTTTGGAATATAGAGTTATTTGCTTTGAAAAATGGTCTTTATGTTAACTAACTACCATGGGTATGTGGTTATTTTTCAATTAATTAATGAATAAATAATTTTAACCCCAGTTTTAATATCTAATATAGTAAATATCAATGGATATAACCCACAAAATTCAAAGCTCTGTGGAGTTTTCAATAATTTTTAGGAGTGTAAAATGTCTCTGGGACCAAAAAGTTTGAGAAACACCGAATTAATTAAAAAGATAAATCAGAAAAAGAAAGGGAAACAATAGACACAAGACGTTTTACAAATCACACTATTTATTTGGTCCTGAGGGAACCTAGCCTAGACCTGCTTCTAATAAGGGAGTATGTGACTGACAGAATATCTGAGGACCTCATCTCATTACTCACCTGGGGTGGGGTTAGGAGGGGAGTCTGGGGTGAGGATGGAGATTTCCATAGGCATATGTCTATGTCTGATCCTGTGTAATTTTTCACTACTCACAGGTGCTACAGAGAAAGCTCTGGGCCAGAACAATGCTAGAGATTAATACAGCCCGGCAACAGGCATTCTCCTGCATGACTCATTGATTTTAGATATAATTTCAAGGGTCATCAGGCTTTTTTTTTTCCTTATCATAACAATCTTGAGAGATTAAGAAAAACAGAGGTGTTTTACTCTCAGGGCACCGACAGGGAAACAAAGAAGTTTTCAGGGTTTCACCCTAAGGCACACAGATTGTGTTGGGGCAGGCTGTGGAATTTAAGAAAGCCGCTTCCAAGCACGTGCCTTTATCTATTAGGTCTGCGTCTAGAAAACTGCTTTTTTAGCACTAGTAGGGTTTTTTTTTGTTGTTTCTTGGTTTTTGTTTTTTTTAAGTGAAACCCGACTCAGAAGCCCATTATAGAGCACAAGAAAGAGAGCTGCTGCAGGGGAAGGGGGAAGGGCCACCTAGACTCCCACCCACCCATTTTGTTTCCCGTTTGCCAGTTCTTTCCCTCTGCTTTCCCTGTTCCTGTCCCTCTCCCCATCTCAGGACACCAGGAGACCCAAGAGCTTCTCTTGTTAATTTTTCCCCTTATGCCAAGACCCTGCCTCCTTTACTCTGCCTTCTTAGCCATCTACTTAAAGACGTTTACCTCATTTCTTCGAATATGCATGTATTCTCATAACATATGAAGTGGTGGGTTTTGTGCTTCTGTGTTTAAATACACATAGAGTGTTATGCTCTGAGCCACGTTCTGCTTCTCACTTTTGTCCCATTAATGCTATTCTTAAAAATCTACCCAGACTTTTAGTTGTTAGTTCTACATCCTTCTGGCTCCTTTTGGTTGCATATATGGTTGTATAATATATATTAACATGCCAGATTTTACTTATCTATTTTACTGATTAATCCAACACTCCAGGAAAACAAAACAAAACAAAACTCAACTCTTTTTGGACATATCACCTTGGGGTCAAGAGAGAGAATTTCTTTGAGATAGCCATGGGGTTGTTGGGTATACACAGACATAATCTTACCGAATGCTGCCCAGGGGCCCTGCAGAATGGTCTTCCCACCACAGATCAAGAGGGTTCCTCATGATTCACTCCAACTTACCTCCTTCTTCTAATATTCCATACGGTATTGAGTGTGAGGTGTCATCTCATGATTGTCTTAACATTTCTCTGATAACTATTGATATTGAGCTTTTTTTCAGACATCTGTTAAATTTTGAGTTTTCTTGTCTGTGAAACTGTGTATAACTTCTGTACATTTTCCTACTGGATTTTATGTTTTTTTCTTGGGGATTTTCAGTTTTCTATTCTGCTGTAAATATGAATTCCTTGTAAGTTTGATATGTTTCAAATATCTTGGCCCAGTGTGTAACCTTCATTTATTGTATCTTTCATTCAGTAGGAATCCCTTCATTTTGTTATTGTCACATTTCTCTCTCCCTCCCTCTCCCTATTTTATTTTTTTAACTTTTGGATTCTTATTTTCGAATTTTATATGACAAATTATTTTTGTTAATCCCTAGGTCACAAAGATATCCTCCCAGATTTTATTCTTGGTTTTATGGTTTAAGCATTCACATTTACATCTTTAATTTATTTGGCATCCACCTATCTATATGGTAGAAGGTAGGATTCCGGCTTTAATTTTCTGCATTTAATGAGCTAATTTCCTGAACACCAGCTGTCTATCCTTTCTTTGTGGGGCCTCATTTATCATGTATCATATATTTTAATCCAATCCATGTTTCTATGTTTAATTAGCAAATTTTATCCTTTTACTGTGACATTAGAACATTTCTTCCCTGTTATTTCATATTTTCGTCACACTTATTTTTTATTAATCTGGGGGTTTCTTTTTTCTTTTCTTTCTCCTTCCTATTAGCTACTACAAAATTTCTTCTAGCCTTAAAATCATGCATTCACTTTCTATTCTGGTCATTGGTCATTGTATTATGTTTATCTTTCTCTAGTAGTTTCTCAGCTGTATCTATATCCTTACCTCCTCCCCTGAAAATAAAACATACTGATGGCCTCCTCCTCCCTTCCCCACTTTAAAATGCATGTCTAGATTTTTATTTTTATGCTCAGACATTATCTTTGTTTGCTTTATTTGTCATGCCTTTTTAAAGATAAAGCTAGTACTTAGTAAGCCATTCTAAGTCATATTCACTCTTCCTTTCCACTTAATCTTGTTGCTACCTCCTGTATTTATTTCTTATTGGATTTCAAAGAATGTCTTTGCATGATATATTTTCGGATTTCTTGTATGCAGGAGAATATATTTATAACACCTTTACATTTAAATGAGACCTTAACTGGATTTTTTTAAATGCAGTTTTAAGAAATCTTTAAGTTCAACATTTTAAAGTAAGGGCCCCTTTGTCTTTGTGTCCCTATATTTAGCTCTTTCTATTACTTACCACCAAAAGCCTAATTGACCTATTGGGATAGGAGGAAACGAAGGGCGGGGAAGGCTGGGTGGAAGGGCACAGCACACTGGGTGTAAGGAACACAGACTCCAGAAACACAGACACATGGCTTTGAGTTGAACATGACAGAGCATTACCAGAAAAGAATTTAATTAAAAAAAAAAAAAAATCCACAAACTAGGGCAGTGACCCAGGTTTGCTAACATAGGAAAAATAAATCCTCTGGTTTTTTTCAATATGTTATGGTAATCCATGAATCTCCTCACTATATTCATGAGTTGCATCCACGAATCCATTTACATTTCAGGAGCTGATGGCCAGATCCTAGTGTTTCACATGATTTCCTATACCTAGGAATTTTATGGCAAAAAGAAGCCGAAAAAATATATATACAAAAATTAAGGAAGGTTTCACCATGGGTTCATTATTTAGTCAAAAAATATGAGTTTTGACATTTTGTTCCATGACACATAAATGTTGATATCAGCTTTTCAGTGAAGATCATACTTTTATCATTTTAAGATGCTTTGCATTTGATTCAATGCTGTCTGATGTTATTACAGCACCTCCTGGTTTGTTTTTCCCTGTTGCGTCTTTGCTTATCCTCTTCCTTTCAACCTGTCTCTTAGATATAGATGTGTCTTTTATATGTCAATATATCAAGAAACATGTTAGAATCTGTGAATACAGTGATGATCCCACTAGACACATGTCCACCTGTATGGACCCTACATTCTCCAGGAACAGAGGACATGAGAGCAGACATCACTCCAGACCCAGAAACCAGCACACTGTGTGGCACATGAGGAGGTAGGAATAAATATACATTGGCTAAACAAACTTATTTTTTTTAATCAATTACTAAGGAGTTGGAACTTATATTCACACAAAAACCTGCATATGGATGTTTGTAGCAGATTTATAATTACCAAAACTTAGAAGCAACCCACATGTCCTTCAGGAAGAGAGTAGATGAATAAACTGTAGTACATCTAGACAATGGAATTTTAGTCAGCACTTAGAAGAAATGAGCTATCAAGCCATAAAGAGACATGGAGTAAAATTAATGAATATTACTAAGTGAAGGAAATCAATCTTGAAAAGACTACATATTGTAGGATTTCAACTATATGGCATCCTGGAAAAAACAAAACTATGAAGACCGTGAAAAGATCAGTGGTTGGGGATGGGCCAGGAGGTGGAAGGGATAAACCAAGAGCAGGGGACTTTTAGGTCAGTAAAAGTACCGCGTAATGTGTACCATCATGTGTAATGATGGACACAAGTCATTACACATTTGTCCAAACCCATCGAATATACAAATCAAGAGTGAAGCAAAAGTCAACTGTGAACTTTGGGAGCTAATGATGGGTCGATGTAGGTTTACCATCACAAATGTATCACTCTGGTGGGATGCTGATAGTGGAAGGGGCTATGCATGTGTAGGGCAGGGAGTTTATGAAAAACCTCTGTACCCTCCTCTCGGTTTTGTTGTGAACCAAAAACTGCTCTTTCTAAAAAAGTGAAGTCTTGGGGCGCCTGGGTGGCTCAGTGGGTTAAGCCTCTGCTTTTGGCTCAGGTCATGATCTCCAGGTCCTGGGATCAAGCCCCGCATCGGGCTCTCTGCTCAGCAGGGAGCCTGCTTAAAAAAAAAAAAAGTGAAGTCTTAATTAAAACAAACACGCAAACAAAAATTAGTGAATCGAAATCTTGCTATATTCTTTGAAGGAGAATTGCGCAAAGCTAAAGGAACATTTAAAAGAGAGATCTAATCCAGGGATGACCATATTCCCCCAATAAGTGCCTCTCACTCAAGGATCCCAGACAATAAATCAAGAAAAGAATATTCCAGAAAAAGGGAACAGAATTTTTTTCTATTTTAATTTAGCTATATTTTCCAGTTTGGTATAGAGAGTAACACTTAAAAAGCAAGTAAATAAGAGAGTAACACTTATAAAGTAAGTAAATATATAACTAATGCTATAAAGATCATTTTCTGGCTACCAATAAACTTATAATAAACAAAATGAGGCAAGGGTAGGCAATTAGGAAGAGGATCCCCACCAAGTGCCTTTAATAGATTAATTGTATAAACATAAAATGAATAGAGGTTTATAAACAAAGTAGAAGATCTTTTCATCATCTCTAAAATGAGATTTCTACTTTTTGAGTTGCTATGAAAATTAGATAATGATTAAACTGCTTTAAATCCAGTTTCAAACAAGGCAATAATCACATAAAAAAAATAAGTAAGGAACTTATTACAGCACCTACCATACACTAGGCATTCAATAAATGATTACTGTTGTTTTGTTTTTATAAGTGGATAAGTTATAATGTAGTTTCCTCTATAAAATGTGGTAATATCTATCCACAAGATTCTTTGGAGAATTAAATTTTAAAATGTTTGTAAAGCATATATTTCTGTGTTTAGAATTTAGTGGGCAATAGAAGCTTCACATTTCATAAATAAAAGTACATAAATACATTTTAAATATGTAGGTCTATAGACAGGCACAGATACTGGTAGCAGAAGGAAATGTAACGGGATGGAGACATGAGTTGACCTGTATGTAGGAATATTAAGGTGTTTCTGGCAAAGCTTCCAGAAGAAACAAGGAGCCATCAAAATGAGAAGAAACAGAAGGAGCAAGTAAAGGGGGAACTATAGTGTTCACAGCAAGGACTCCCCAGAAACAGAGATGTCGTCTCCCTCACAGAGCCACAGAGCTTCTCAGCACTTAAAAATCGAAAACCAAGGAATTTCATAATTCAATAGGGAAGCCAGGGAATTAATGGAAATAAATTAAAATTTAGTTCCCTATAATATCATCCCTGGACTGAAAAATATCTCAAGTTCATGAAGAGAGTGAACTGCCCACTTTGTATAGCAGCTGAAAACTCTGATTGTGTCTCCAATCTCAATTCACGAGTGCACCTCTAGATATCATGTATTGGACATTTTACATTAAAAAAATCAGGCAAGGGGCGCCTCGGTGGCTCAGTTGGTTGGGCAACTGCCTTTGGCTCGGGTCATGATCCCAGAGTCCTGGGATCGAGTCCCGCATCGGGCTCCTGGCTCCATGGGGAGTCTGCTTCTCCCTCTGACCTTCTCCCCTCTCATGCTCTCTCACTGTCGCTATCTCAAATAAATAAATAAAATCTTTAAAAAAAAAAATCAGGCAAACTCTCCATACTTTCTAAAGTTAGCCCTTAGTATCAAGATGACTAGAAGTTTTTTACAGCTCAAAAATTAGGACTTTGAAGGTTTACGAAGGTAAAGTATAAGAGATATCAAAAAGGAGAAAAATGAAGAAATAATTAAACTGCTGGCCTGAATATCTTCTTAGTATTTCTCACGAGATAAAGAGAATAGAGGAAAAACCAGAAGGAACAATCTGCTACTGAAGCCCCTTGATAGATTGACTGGTGGGTGTGGGAAAGGGTGGGCCTAGAAAAAAAAAAAAAAAGAAATGGTACGTCTCAATGCAAGGGGTGATAAGTTCTTCAGCTAAATGTTCCTGTAATCAGTTCTTATTGAAAAGGTAAATCAGATGGGTTTCCTGAAATAAGCAATAAATACCCTCAAGTGCACAAACATCATGGAATTATGAATAAAAATCTGAGTAGGAGCGTCTATTTTTATTGCAATGTCTCTATGGGAGAATGTCAGAGATAAAGTGAAACTGGTCGGATACCATAAGCCTCTTAAAATGATCGCTTAGGGTTTGCTGCACACATACACTGAGGAAATAAAATGCTTCTTGGATTTTATTGGTTCAATCTATCCAGGATCATAAGTATGTAATCAGGTATGTTTCAGGATATTACATTTTAAAATAGCATCCTTATTTCATTTGCCTAATCTCTTATTGCCCTCCAAATCAATTATCAGTGCGCCTGACTTGGGCAATATATTAACCTCATGTTTTCTTCTGGTGTTCTGTAAACAGTGTAACAAAGGAACCAACTTGACCCCATCAATTCAATATTAACTCAACATTTCAAAAGTAAAGAGTTTTGTTCAATGCTAACACAGTCCTTCCCGGGAAGATGCATATATTCAAAAAAGCAAGAGCATATCCAAATTCAAAGTAAGTTCTGTGAGAATAGACTGCTAAGGTAATCATCAAGATTACTCAGGGGTAAATCCCACTTTTAACATTATGTTCAAATGTAAAGACAATCTTCACCCTAAATCAGGTGCAGCATTGTCCCAATTTTCTACTTTACCCCAAGTACCAGAAACCTGGTAAGAAATGGATTATAAAATGAATAAAAGTAGATCCATTATTTGTTATCTTATAATATATAAAGAGGGTTGCTTGAACTTGATTACAGTGTCCAGTTAAAGAAAATAAAAGTCATAAATCCCCAGTGTGTTTACTTATGCTGAGTTTTATGAGAATATTACTTACATTTTCCTGATGCAAGAAATTCCACATATTGAACAAGTGTTTGCAGACATATCTACTCTAGTTAGGGACTGAGGTGTGAACATTAGATATACCAAAAAAAGGGGGAAAAAAAGGTAAAAAACGGTTTCTACCGTTAAAGAAAAGAAAACCACAGGTCCTAAAATGGCATCACTTAAGCCAAGATCATGGCCAAATCTGGACTTAATACCCAAGCTACTTTCAATTTCAATCTTTCCTACCAGTCTTAACTGGCCAAGAATTTTCTGCTCAACACCAACAAGGTAATCTGTTACATGGCCTTCTCTATCTCCCAGAGGAAGATGAGGTCATCTGTATATTAAGACCCCTGTCCTTTTTTCTCCTGTGCTAATAACTTCCTTGCTTCACCTTCCTTCCTGTAAAAACCTTGCATTTTGTACAACTCCCTGCAGCTTTCCTCTACTTGCTAGAGGGGATGCTGCCTGAATCACAAATCACTTACTAAAGCCAATCAGATCTTCAAACTTACTTGACTGAATTTTGTTTTCTAAAACTACCCGGGGCACCTGGGTGGCTCAGTTGGTTAAGCGACTGCCTTCAGCTCAGGTCATGATCCCGGATTCCTGGGATTGAGTCCCACATGGGGCTCCCAGCTCTGCGGGAAGTCTGCTTCTCCCTCTGATCTTCTCCCTTTTCATTCTGTCTCTCTCTCTCTCTCTCTCAATAAATAAATACATAAATACATAAAACCTTAAAAAAAAAAAACTACCCTTGACAAATATATCAGTAAGGAATTGCATTCAGCAACTAACAACGGAGATATACCTAAAGTGAGTGAATTTAGTGGTTTCTGAAGTTACCAGGGACTCAGTTTTCCTTGATCTTTTCCTTTAACTATCCTTAATCCTCAAGATCACAATCTAGATGTTGGAGCTCTAGCAAGAAGGAAATATTGGCAGCAAGGCCATCCCCCTCCCTATTTAAGGAACTTTCCTCTCTACCCCCTACCACAACTACCATTTGAAACAGGGCCACATGTAGCTCCAAAAAGCCCAAAAGCTCTCCAAACCTGAGAATCTTTTGATCAAATATAGGAAAATGGATATTGGGTAGGCAATGAAAAGTTTCTGCTGTGACTAACAAAAACATCATTAACAATAGGACAAGACGAGGACATTAGTGCTAACTTTTCATGGTTAAGTACAGGAATGCTTGGTAGAAAAATTAACAGACATCCCAAAGTGATCAAGGAGCCAGTTACCCTTAGGGAATGTAAAGAATGTTAGTTTGATTGAAGAGTAGAATGTTTGGGAAAGTGGTAGAAGAGGCAAAGCCTGGGCAATCCTTTTATAGACAACATAGCTTCAAGGTTAAATCTCAGACTTGTGTCAAAATGCCTGCATGACCTTGAGAAATTAGTCAACTATCTTGTTCCTCATATGTGAAATGGGGATAATAACCATACCTGCTCTCACTGGGTTGTTATGAATATTAACAGATAAAACAGGAGGAAACCCTTAGAAAACATACTAAAATATAATCATTGTTCAGTAAATAGTATCTAATGCTAGCAATCTGTGAAGGGTCTTGCATGTCTCTGCCTACGGAGCAGTAATGCCCCTAGCTAGGTGATTCTGACTCACCAAAGGGTCTGGCTAATGAGATAGGTTTCTTAAGAAGATAACATTGTCCGGTGTGGTAAGATTTAAACTGTTGTCAAGGAGGCTCAGAGGACATTTCATGTGAAACATGAGATTCTCAACTAAGTCAAGGAAATCGGCTATGTTTTAGATTTTTGATAATATTGCCAAATTCCTTATTGGAATACTGACAATTTCAACTACCACCAAGATGTAAGTGACACTTCACAAAAACTTAGCGAGTATATGCATATTTCTCCTTGAATGTTTGCCCATTTATTAAGTCAAATGATGTGCTTATTTTATTTGAAATTCTTTTAATATTTTTCATACGTTTATTAGCTCTGTATTTCCTGCATATGTTTATCAGTTTATATCATTTTCCACTTATATATTAAAAACAATGCTTCTACTATTTCAGTGAGCACTTCACATATAAATGTCTTTAACCACCTGCATGCCCTATTTGTTTCCAAGATTAAAGGCTGCATGGAGGAAAGAGCAAAAGAGGGCCTCCCCTGATTTAATTATTAATATACCAAAAAAGAGGCAAGAGAGAGAAGTCATTCTAAGGAAGAATGGTATTGTGGGAAAAGCCATGTAAAACCTCCTCCCAGAAGTCAATGATATTTTTAGTAAATCCTACAGAGTTCCAAAATATTTTAAAGAGTATATTTATGGAGAGAATATGAACACTTGCTGAGTCCTGCTTTGAGGTCTGTAGGGAGTAAAGTCAGAATTTTCTCATAGAGAAACCAATCATAGGTTACCTTGTTAAGGTTATTCTCATGCATTTTATATAATTGATGTCATTATAAATTGAAATATTTTCCAGTATGGTTTCTCAGTGGTTATTTCTGGCATATAGGCAAGTAGTTTCATATAATTTTAATGTAGTCTTAGAAATCCTGAGTTTTTCAGTTGATTGTCTTGAGTGCTAATGATGATTTTCATAATTATAATTCTTGTGTGCTAAGTCAATGAGGGGGTATTATTTAGATGATAAGCATTAAAAAAAAAGAATAGTATTTTATCATAAATTATTACACCAGACTTTTAGTACTTTCATTCTCCTTGAAATATTAATGTCCTATGTCAACTTAGAGTTTAAATGAGGCTTCCAAGAGCTGTAGTTATTATTGTGAATGGTCACATATCTTTGTAACATTTACTCACAAACTAATTTTATTAAATCTATTTAGTATACAAAATACATGCCAGACTGGAAGACTTGCGGGGGAAGCTGAGATAAGACAGTAAGAGCAGGAATTAAGCTAGTTTTCCAACTCACAACACATCTGTCACCAAACATATGAGGTTTTTGGTACCCTCATATTAAACCATCCTGACATTAACTACACCCAGCACAGACTTACCAGTAAGAGCTCAGTTCCATAAGATCTCCCCTAACTGCAGATGACAATCACAAATCCCAAGTTATCACGTGTACTTCTGATAAACCAGCTCTACATAGGGTGTTCCCCCGACCCCCTCCTTGGGTTCAATAATTTGCTAGAATGGCCCACAGAATTCATGAAAGCACTTTAATCACTACTGCTCATTTATTATAAAGAATATAATTCCAGAGCAGCCAAATGGAAGTTAGGCATAGGGCAGAGTATGTGGGAAAGGGCAGAACTCCCCTATCCTCTCTGGGCAGACACACCACCCTCCCAGCACCTCACGTGCTCACCAGCCCAAAAGCTCTCCAAACCTCTTTAGTTGGGGTTTTTATGGAGATTTCATTACATGGGCATGACTGGTTTAATCACTGGCTATTGATTAAATCATAGGTAATCAGTGGTAATGATTGGTAATCATTGGTAAATCATAGGTAATCAATGGTAATCCACTCAACCTCCAGCTACTCTCCCCTCCCTGGAGGTGTGGATGGGAGCTGAAAGTTCCAACCCTCTGATCACATGGGTGATTCCCCTGGCAACCAGCTCCTCATCTTTAGGGTATTTCCAAAAGTCACTTTAAAACATATAGTCAGGTGTAGTGGAAAGGGGCTTGTTATGAATAACAAAAGAAGCTCCTTTCACTTTTATGTTCCAAAATCAAGTCAGTTGTCAGGGACCAATGTTAAAACAAAAGACGCTCCTGTTGTTCTTATCACTTAGAAAATTATCAAGATTTGGGGCGCCTGAGTAGTGTAGTCAGTTAAGCTTCCAACTCTTGGTTTTGGCTCAGGTTGTGATCTCAGAGTCCTGAGATCCAACCCCCAGTCGCACTCCATGCTCAGCGCAGAGTCTGCTTAAGATTCTCTCGCCCTCTCCATCTGCCCTTCCCCACCCAAAATAAGTAAATAAATATTTTTAAGATTTTATTTATTTGACAGAGAGAGAGAGAGAGAGAGATCACAAGTAGGCAGAGAGGCAGGCAGAGAAAGAGGGGGAAGCAGGCTCCCCGCTGAGCAGAGAGCCCGATGTGGGGCTCGATCCCAGGACACTGAGATCATGACCTGAGCCGAAGGCAGAGGCTTTAACCCACTAAGCCACCCAGGTGCCCCAATAAATCTTTAGAACAAAGAAAATTACAAGTATTTTAGGAGCTCTGGCCAACAGCATGGGATGAAGACCAAAATACATGTTTCTTATTATATCACAATATCACAGGAATAAAACTTAAAGATAATAACTTGAACCTTACACAATATACATTGTTCTGGTCCAATTAAACATCCATCTTCAGAAATATAAGGAAACAAAAACTGGAAAACAGTACATTTTAACAGAAATATGATTTGGCCAAAAAAGAACATGTGCACTCTGACATACTGTGATTAAAAATACTCAAATCATTTGAGAGCACCTGGGTGACTCTGTCAGTTAAATGTCTGCTGTCGGCTCAGGTCATGGGATCCGGGGTCCTGGGATCAAGCCCTGCTTTGGGATTCCCACTCAGTGGGGAATCTGCTCCTTCCTCTGCCCCTCCCTCCTCCACTCATGCTCAGGATCTCTCATAAAAATAAATAAAATCTTTTTTAAAAATTAAAATAAAATAAAAATACTTAAATCATTTGAAAGAACGGTCTATGCAATTTTTTGTTTGTTTAAAAGAACTTTTCTCATTACATACGGTCAAAAAAAAAAACAAACTAGGGGCGCCTGGGTGGCTCGGTTGGTTGAGCGACTGCCTTGGGCTCAGGTCATGACCCTTGAGTTTGGGATTGAGTCCCACATTGGGCTCCCAGCTCCACGAGGAGTCTGCTTCTTCCTCTAACCTTCTCTCCTCTCATGCTCTCTCTCACTTTCTCTGTCTCTCAAATAAATAAATAAAATCTTTAAAAAAAAAACTAGTAACTAAGCAATATGTATAATTCCAACTGTGTGTTCGTATGTTAACAGAGATTCTCTGGATTAGAGAATCACAAGTAATGGCCTTTTCTTTTTGCTCACTTAGATTTTCTAAACTTTTGACAAAAAAACCTCTATAAATTTTGACATCAAAAAAAAAATTAAGTTAAAGAAAACCTACCACAATTACCCTTTTCAGTTTCTGTAATTCCATATTATAGAAAGAAATTCATTTCTTTAAGTATTTTCTTTATTTGAGAGAGGAAGGGAGAGAGAGAGCACACAAGCAGGGGGTTAGGGGAAGAAGCAAACTCTTTGCTGAGTAGAGAGCCTGGTGCAGGGCTCAATCCCAGAATTCCAGGATCCCAGGATCTGAGGCTAAGGCAGATACATACTTAACTGACTTAGTTACCCAGGCACCCTGGTATTACAGGAAGAAATTTAGATAAATTTAAGATAAAAACTTAGTTAGACCACCTAGGTGAGAATTTCTTATCAGAGAAGCACCACCCATTTTGAGAAAACATGATCATTGTTACAACTGCACACTATTTTTAGGTGAGTCTCAAATCTTGAGAAAATGGGATTCCTCATGAGAGAATCTTCTTGTTCTTTATCATCCTGGCTCAGACAAAATGTTTACCAGAGTTTCTTTTTCTGTAGCTTTCTGGACAATTTATTGACAACTCAAGATGGGACCAGGAAGAATGGAGTTAAAAACATTAGCAGAAATTGTGTGTGTGTGTGTGTGTGTGTGTGTGTGTGTGTGTGTGTGTTCAAGGTATGGGTCGTCTCTTGCTTCTTTTGAAATCCATTTCTTATCTAAAAACATATTCCTTTTTTGGCCTTTTTAACTATTTCTCAAGTATCATGTCTCTGTGTTTTTAACTTCATGTAGAGCTTAAAGATTTGTTTGAGTTTCTCCATTTCCTAGTAGGAAAATTTGATATGACTATCAATAAGTAAAATTTTATATTTTATTCATTTATTAAAATGTCTTTAAAAAGTAACTTTTCCCTTTTGATAGAGTCTCATGGACCAGAGATAAAAATTCTAACACATTGTTATTCTAGTCTCATTTTTCACTGAAGTATAGAACTTCAAATAGCATGTATCAATCCACTAAACATAGAATAGTCAAGTAAAAGAGGACATCTCATTAATCCCACTACTCTTCTGTTTCTCTGACCTGTTACTTTGGTTACGTCCTGGACGCTGACATAGGATGCCTCCTGGCATCCATCTTAGAATGTGGGTTTGCTCTTGCTGAGATCATTGTATGTGCAGTTGTGATGGGAAGTTATTTTCATATACTGTCACTACATTTAACCAAAAGTGACTGAGCATTCAAGTCAAATTTTGTGGAAAACAACACCATAGCGTACTTTGAAAATGAACGTTAGCTTTGCAGGTGTTAAATTAATTGAACAAGGAGGCCAGTAGACTGCGGTGGTTCTAATACCTATAATTATAATAGCCTACTGAAGCAAACCAAAACCTAAGCCTAAAATGCGTCAAGGTTAAGAAATCAAAACCTAAGGACAACCTGTCACAAACAGCCATCCTGGCTTTCCCAAATAAGGCAAACGCCTAAACTGTAGCCAACTAAATTTGTTCTTGCTTCGCTTCCACTTCTCTTCACGGGTCTTTCCCTTAGCTGCTGTTGGCAAAGCACTCCCAGCCACTGAAATTCGGTGCTGGCCCATTGGAATCCATTTTTGTGCCAATAAACTTCATTTTTTTTTTAATATACCTCAGTTTATCTTTTAACACAAATAAAAGTCAACTTCTACCACTCATATTAGCTACAGCAGGAGTTAACATGGCACTTTTTTGGAAGAATGACCATCATCAGATCTTTATTTTTATAACTGTATAAATGTGATCCAAATGTGTCCACCACTAGTTTTTCAAAAAGAAACATTCTATAAATAAGTAAACCGCATCTGCTCACTGATGCATGTGTGGACTCCCTAGATGTCTCATTGGGCTTAATTATAGACCATTCACAGCAATACATTTTCAGTGTAAAGTGTAACATAATGTTAAGCCATTTTAGCTTTTGCCCATACATGTTGTACTTCTGGCTGAAAGTGCAAAAAAAAATACTTCACGAATTTGCATTTCATCCTTACACAAAGGTCATGCTAATCTGTATACTGATCCAAATTTAGTATACACACTGGCAAAGCAAGCCCAATACGGAACTTTTAATAAAAGTGAACAGTGAAATACTTAAAAACAACACTACATTATTATTGGGGGTGACTCAATGGTCAAAGTTCTCTGTGGTTAGAGCACACTTTAGGCATTTCTTCTCCTTCCTCTGCATAAACATCCAATTATCTGGAAAACTTTGACTAATTAAATGGCTGGAGAGGATGCTTTTCCTCCTCCATGTCAGATAAGCAGTGTGTATCAAGGGCCTGGAGCTGACATTTCTGAGCCACAGATCTGTACTGACAATTATTCAATCATTTTGAGAGACAAAGACCCAGTGTTCTACCTCCATCGGGTGAAGTTACTACCCTGCTTGGCTATCCTTGCCCCAAATCCAAAAGCTCCCTGAATCTGCGATAGGGGAGCCAAAGGGACTCCATTTTAGAAAGGCTCTGTCTGTGCCATTTTTCTGTTAGGCCCCATTCCTGAATAAACCAAAGAAGGTACATTCCCACTTTAAGGGAAAAACAAAAAAGTTCACCTTTCTCTGAGTTTTGTCCTAGGCCCCAAACACTTGCTAATGTCTGAGAAGAGCCAGATCCCAAACCTGTTCCAGGATATTAGCTTCGAGCAAATCTCCACAGATGCTAGCATCAAAACCCTCTACCTTTGCTAATTTACAGAGTAACCCCTATTGTCCACCTGACATTCACCTCTGATTGGGGCCTACCCTGGAATCCTAAAGGAGCACCTACCCCAGACTCCTTTCCAATGTAAATCCCTAGCCTCAAGCGATGAGACTCATTCTCCTTTTCTTTCCAAGTCTCTCAGACACTCCTTCTGCTCTTCTGTGTCTGTCACTCATGTATTTCAATAAATTCTGCTTTTGCTTTCTTTGATTCATCTTTGCTGTCTATCCTGCATGAAGCCAAGGACTCTCTTGAGTGGTCCTGCAGGTCCCTCCCCTGGGTCCTCAGACCTAGCCCACCTGCATCAAATTCATTTAAGATATGAAAACAGAATTGTTTTAAGGCAATGGAATTCTGAGTTATGATAAGCTGGTGTTTTGAGTTTTTTCTGCATCTTAGAACACACGCATCCTGGTTTAAGATTCAAACCTCTGGACACAATTATGGTTGACCAGTAGGCTCTTTAGCTGACAAATGACTGACTGATTTGAAAGTCAGTTCTTAAAGCCCCCAGAGAGCAACACGCCAATATCCCTGAGCTTTCGGCTCCTAGATTTTTTGCATAGTTTTACAAAAGAAACACCTCGGGTGTACCAAAGCTTTGTGTAATGAAATCTTTCAGAGTAGCCTGAAAAATATAACTCTTCCCCACCTGGATTCAGTTGTAGGTTAGAGCATATTTAATTTCAAGTCAATAGATTCCCTGCACATCAGCACTTAAGGGATTAAAGACAAGTCTAGTTTTGTTGCCCTAAATGTACTGTTATTGTTATCAATTTATGCAGCCTTGCAATAAGTTTTCAATAAATCTAAGATTAACTATTATTTTCTCACCTATAAATAAAATATAATCATCTTAAAAATCAATGAAGGGAAAACCATCATATCCATTAACCTAGCTCAGAATCCCTCCAGGCCCTTGCTATGAAACACAGCGCTCTGGATCTTTCATTTTATTGAGCTATATCTCTTTGTATGGCAACCAGCAGGCAAAAGAAAAAAAAAATCAAATCTAAAAATCAAAGGCTACGTTTTTTTGTTTTGAAAACCACTGAGGCAGGGGCTGAATATTCTTTTCTGCCTGGGGTTAATCTTCCCCCCCCCCCACTTTAATTTGCAATCAGATGCAATAAAAGAAAAAAAAAATAAAAAAAGGACAGTGCCTCAAGTAGCTAGTGGCTTTATTACCATCTCTACTGCCAGTCGCCACTTTTTATCACTTCCAAATCCTTTGTTTTTAAAGTCACCTGCACAACCCTGCAATGTTATAAACACCTTTAGTCGTCTTCACAAACTGTCAGTTTGTACCATCTGCTGTTACAATCTCAAAAGCAGTAATGCATGGGGGTCAAGGCCACTTTCTCTCAGGAAACTCAAGAACAACAGAGCCAAGTCATTTAGTGTTTTTTTCTTCTTCCCTGTCAGCTTTACTACACCCTGGAGTGGACATTTTCCTTGCCTTTCAGTTGTGAATGTTCCTCCAAAGACGTGAACTTCACAATAAGGTAACCATACAAAAACAAGGTTTTATAGACAACCCATTATCAGCTAGCAGAAGGGGGTGATTAGTCATCTGCTCTACTTGAAATAGATCCAAAAAATTCAAGCCAGTACTGCAAAGAGAGATGCATTTATCTCAGGATTCCAGAACTAGCACAGTCCCTCCTTAATGTAACGGGCATCTGCAGCAACCTTTGGAAGGTTGTAAGGAATCTCAAAAGCTAAGCAGTGAGGAGTTGACGAGCTCTCCCACCTACCCAAGATAGAGCACTTTCCCCAACTCCATACCCCAGCACCTTAGATGATCAATCCTTTTAACTTGCTTTGGAGTAGAGCCAAAAAGGACTACCTTTTGTTGATTACTAAAAATGCTCAGTTCAATGGTCAGTACTAATTCAACCACTTGGTCTAAATGGGTTTTCTAAAGTCATGGTTCCTTTTTTTTTTTTTTTTTTAAATGAAAAGAATTATTTACAAGCATATTCTACTTTTTTTATTTCCTGCAAATCATTACAAATTCACATAAATTTTTTCTATGTGTAAGAGGCCTGGTTTACCCTCAAGGCAGTTCACATGCACGTCCAAGTTTTTCCCCCATAAATAAAATATAATCATCTTAAAAATCAATACGAGAAAACAATCGGAACCATTAACCCATCTCAAAATCCCTTCAGCCACTTGTGTGAAGCACACGGTGCTGAGTCTTTCATTTTATTGAGCTGTATAATTCTTTGCATGGCGACTAGCAAAGGGAAAAAAAAAAATCAAAGGCTTGGGTGTTGTGTTCTGGAAATCAGAGAGAAATGGGAATGTGAGAATAGATTTGACCCTTTTTGATTATAGAAAACAGATTTTAGAAACCCAGGAAACAATTGTTTTGAGCTACCACGAAGAGATTATTAGCTTGGTTTGGACCCTCCCTTTGACAATGCTTATTCACGAGCAATTTATAAAGCTGGAGTCGATTTTGAAAATCGTCAAAAACTTTTCTTTAACAAAAAGACAGAAAAAGAGGAAGAGAAGAGAAAGAAAAGATTTATTTTAAAAGTGTAACTCAGGGACGCCTGAGGGGCTCAGGTGGTGATCCAGAGTTCCCAGGATCGAGCCCCGCCTCCAGCTCCCTGCTCCGTAGAGATTCTGCTCTCCCTCTGCCTATTCGTGCTCTCTATCTCGCTGTCAAATGAATAAATGGACTCATTAAAAATAATAATAAAAAAATAAAAGGGTAACTCAAATGCAATGACAAAACTGATTTAGGGTTGGTGGTGAAGTAGATGAGCTGAACTGCAAATACATGAACTTGGTCACTATCTGCTTAAAGGTCACTTATGCTCTCCTTCCCTATTGAAAATCTTTTGTAAAGTTCCATTATGAGGAAATATCAGAAGATATAACTGGACTTCAAATACCTTACTTCATCAGTGTATGCAGAGTCTCATACACAATATTTCTCTTGATACACTGTTTAAGAAAAAAATCCTCCCTCCTTATAATTCTCCATATTTTTGAAAAAAAAAAAATACCTCTTCAATTAACACAAGAATAAAGTAAATAATTTTCTAGTAGTTTATCTAACAAGCCATGAACATGTTAAATGGATTTTAAAAGGCATTATATACCCATATAAAAACAGTCAACTCTGCAGGAGATAAGTAGCTTGGAAATTGCTCATTAAAAAAATTGAGTAAAGAGCTAGTTTTTGCTAGAACTTTGAGAAAACAATCTCATATTTTTAATATTTGTACCAAAAGTTTTTAAGTATTTTGCTCAATATCTCTACAACCCACTTAGTAGCTAAACACTTAGGAAAAAAAAAAACATGTAATTTTCTCAGTAAAAATGTAATAAGGAAATAACAGAATCTAAAATACAAATGCTATTGTTCATAACTAAATGGATAAGAAGTTAACTTTCTTTGATTATTTCTAATTTTAAAGTTTTAAACTGCATCCTATGTCAGATAATCAAAAGTATTTTTAAAAAGGGAATAATCTTTACCAGCACTTGGCACAGGGCCAGGTACTCGGTCCATTTGCATTTATTGGGATGGTTAGTATTCTTTTTATCTGATTTTATGTTTGGTATTTATTATAATTTACTACGGTTTCTTCCATTCCCTTAAGTTTTACGGGCTTAAGTTTCTCTTCCTTCTTCCTCTTTTCCTTCATCCCCAGTTAATTTGGAAATAAAAATTGTGTTTATTGATGTCATAATTACAGAATAATTTAAAATATATATTCTAATAATACATCAATTATTAAATAATAATGTGCCTTCCACCAATAGGCCTGTCTGATCACTGCTTTCTCCCTTCTTTCCTCTGACATTCAGAGAGACTGTTAGGATCTCTTACTCCCCAATTTTCTGCCCTTCTCCAGGGAATGAGATCTTTAGAATGTTTCTTTATGCTACAAAATTTTACTCAGGTAGTCTATAATTCTTAATTTCAGACCATGCTTATGTTATCCCTTTCAGTGTTTCTCAGTGGTTGAATCCTTTCTCTATACAATAAATTCTCAGTTAATTTTTAAATCACCTACTGAGGCTTAAGTATTGCAAGAATTGTTACCACACTTTCCTCTTTACCTCCTATTATCTTGAGAGATATTATCTGAATCCATTGGCAAAAGGTTGGAGTCCTTCCTCAAGGACTTTCTTCGAATAGGTAACTGAGTAGTGTATCCCTAAGTGCCTAACTTTCTCTCATTCTAATAGATAAATGATATTTTCGATAGGTAAAGAATTTCTGGTTAGTGGTTCTTTTCTCTACTTTATAAAGAATAAGAATATTTCTACCAATCTGATTCTCTTTCCAATTTATTTTTAAAATTTCACCAGGTTGTATGTTCTCCTTAATTCTTTTTGAGACTAAATGAGCCATTTCAATCTACAGATTGAAGTCTTTCTTCAGCTCAAGGGAATTTTCAATTGTTGGTTGGATTACTTTGTATTAGCCATATTTTTTCGCTGTGGTGATGTTGCCAAACCTATTACCAATGAATCTTATTGGCTTACAGTAAGTCTACTCTGAGGTGTGTAGATTGACTACAGGTCAGCTGGTCTAGACTGGGCTCAGCTAGATTGGCTAGTCCAGACTCTCAACCTCATATAGGGTTTAGGTTAAGTCCACGTGTCTTTTTCTGGGACAGTACCTTGAAGAACCTTAACTCTGTTGCACATGCATCTCTTGGTGGAGAAAAGGAGGCATTTCAGAAAGCTGTCAGAAATTTGGCTGACTTCTAAATGTCTCAGCTCAGAAACTGGCACACTTCCCACATGGCCACTGAAGGGTGAGGTGTATTTTTGAAATAATCTAATCTTCCACATATTGCTTTTCTGTGTATTTTATTTTTTTTTTCCTTGAAGTCCTGTTTTTCGCGTGTGAAGTCCCCTGGATATTGCCTGATCACTGGAGGCATGGTTCTTTGTATTTTTGCTGGGTTTTATACGTTATTTCTTTCTCTTGACCCTCCAGGACACTAATTCTATTTTTGACAAAGATTATAGTCTTTTTCAGTGCAACTATTAAAATTTTTCAGTTGAAAATCAGTTTTATACATTCTTGTTATGGATTGATGTTAATATCCCCTTAAAATTCACATGCTGAAACCATAGCCCCAGTGGGATGGTATTAAGGAGCAGAAGTCTTTCGGAAGGAATTAGGTTTAAAGGAAGTCATAGGGGTGGAGCCCCCATAATGGGATTAGTGCCTTTATAAGAAGGGAACGAGACACCAAAATTTCCTCTTTCCACCACATGAGAATAGTGCAAAGCAGGAAGAAGGTCCTTACCAACCGAACCCACTGACACCCTGATCATAGACTTCCCAGCCTCCAGAACAGTGAGCAATAAATGTCTGTCCTTAAGTCACCCAGTCCATGGTATTTTATTGTAGCACCCAGAGCTGACTAAGATAGTTCCAAAAAAATCTCTTGTATACTTTAAATATATCTCCTTGAGGGTCATTACTATTTGTTTAATGTCTCTTCAATCGCATTAGCTCTAATTTGGTGAAACCCTTTCTATTTTCATTGTTTAATTTAGTCTTCTTTCCTCAAGTGACTCAGTCTCCCAAAGTTAGCTGTGCATCCTCTTTGTCCGTAGAGGGTTGCCTTTTCTTTGAATGTTACTACAGGTCAGGCTGTTTGTCACTCTCAAGGAGAGGCAGGCAGACTAGCAGCAGAAGGCATGAAAGTTTCTGGATGCCTAGGTAGCTCAGCAACTGCCTAAGGTCATGATTCCAGAGTCCCCGGATTGAGTCCCGCATCAGGCTCCCAGCTCCATGGGGAGTCTGCTTCTCCCTCTGACATTCTCCCCTCTCATGCTCTCTCTCTCTCTCTCTTTCAGATAGATAGATCGATAGATAGATAAAAAGAAGGCATAAAAATTTCTGTTCTTATGGGCTAGCAGCATCAAATGGCAAAATGTCTTTCTTCAGCCGACACTTGAAAGAGCTTCCTATATTTCCAATAAGGGTAGCCATTATCTAGCTGAAAGACCTAGAGATGGTTCAGCCCACTACCATAGTCCTCCTTCAAGGACCCCAAGTTAACAGATCTAGCAGTCTCTCCTGGCCAAATGTAGCAAGCCAACAGATGCGTCCCTTTCTGAAGCATCCCAAAATCTAGGCTCTTATCTTCAATTTTAAACAAAGGCATGCCCTCACTTCCTACACTGGCCCCTGAGTATTTTGTCAATGATATCAGGAGTCTTCACTACCGATATGGTAACCACTGGCCACATACGACTTTCAAGCACTTTGAAATATGGCTAGATTGAATTGAGATGTCCTAGAAGTATAAAAATACAAATAAAATTTTAAAGAATTAGTCCAAAGAAAGTAAAATATCTCAATATTTTTATATAAATTACATGTTGAAATGATAACGCTTTGGATAGGAGTTAGATAAAATATATCATTACCCTTTCCCTTTTCCATTTTACTTTATTAATATGACTACTAGAAAATTTTGAATTCCATATATGACTTGCAGTATAGCTCATATTATCTTTCAGATTGGACAATGCTGCCTTGGAGATGGAGGCCCTATCCTGCTCAGCCTCTTGTAGGAGCTTCAGGAAAATTCAGACCATCCTTCGGGAGCCACTAGAATAATGGAATGAGGAGGAAAGAGAGGCTGGTGAACTACTTGGGCCACCTTCTTCTCTGTGCCCTTGTCTTAAAAATAAGAATAAATTCCATTTTTGTCCATGAGCTTTACTCTTAAAATAATTTATGATTTTAGCTTTTTCTAACGGACATTTCACCTTCAAAAACAAGAATAATTCCTAGGATAATATCGTAAATTGGGAAATTCAAAAATATTTCTTTTTAAAAAAAGAATTTTTATTTATTTAAGAGAGAAAGAGAGAGAGAAACAGAGTACAGGGTGGGGCAGAGGGAGAGAGAGAGAGTGAGAGAGAGAATCCTTAAGCAGACTCCCCAATGTGGGGCTTGATTCCAGGACCCTGAGATCATGACCTGAGCCAAAATCAAGAGTTAGTCATTCAACTGACTGAACCAAGCCACCCAGGTGCCCCAAAAATTTCTAATTAAAAGTATGAGTGAAAGATTTTCAATATTCAAATGCATATGAAATGTTAATACAAAGTTTCTTTAAAGGTTTAAACTATCCAACCTCCATTTGCCCCAGACTTATGAAGGCATTTAATATAACCTCCCACACTTGCCCCTTTTCCATATTGGGTGGCTTTACAACATAAATTACATACATTATATACTATCGGTACTATAAAATGGACTTAAAATCCCAAAATAGTTACTCCCTGCTATTAGTCCTTGCATAGATATTAGTGTGGCTGCTTTAGGAAGGAATATCAATTTTGGAAATTAAAAACACAACTAAAAGATTTCTTGCAAAAAAATTAACATTCTGATACAGTAGAAAACATATTCTAACACCTATGATCCATTGTGGGTGAAAGAGAGTGAGATATAAACCAACAGGAACATCATAATTCCATTTCCACAAAGAATTATTATTTTCTATTAATATTGTATACAAGTAGAGTCATGTATAGTCATACCGACCTAGCATCAGCCAGGCATAAACACTGTAACTACACCATTAACGGGGGTTTGGTATTTTTGCTGTAAGCCATCTTTGCAGTAGAATTCTGTGCCACAAGCATTTCACCACACACACTTCCAGTCCATAACTAAACAATCGCTTTGGTTTCATTTCTCCATTGACAAAGTTTCCATTTTTATATTATATAAATCTTAGCAAGCCCCCATAATTGTTTATACTGTGACGAGTAGACATGGTGGTCTTAAAGTACCAGACAACAGCTACCTATATGGAATGGATAGAAAAGTCCGTGATAGAACTTACTAGACGTGTGCAATCAGACTGTGTCAAGCCACACAGCATACGATACTATACTAGAAAGAGCACAACCTTTACAGCCACGAAGCTCAGTAACAAATACAGTACAGCACGAATGCGTTTCTTATACAACTTTGAGGTGTCTGTCAATGAACACGTGACATGAGGCCAAGAAGGAACAACAGTGTAAAAGCCTCACAACACAGCACTAAGCTCAATTACAAATAGGCGTGCTAATATTTGGAAAGCGGATACCTAATAAAGAAATTAATCATTAATTTTATCCCTTTTTTCATGTTTCATTGTGTCCTTTCTAATGTCTCTCTTTTATTTTTCCTTATTTTATGGTTTAGGGCAAAATTGTCTAAACAGCCAATTAGTTACGCAGCAAGAACGCTTACAGCAAAAATGCTTGTGGCAAAGATATTTATGGCAAAACTACCTAAAACCACCATTAACAACACTGTTAGTCTCTGTACATAAATAATTCAAGAATAATTTTAAGCTATTTAAATAAACTGTGATACTGAAATAACTTCTTCGTCATGTAAAAAGACCAAAAACAAGGTTACCATTATTTTTCCAAAAGTCGCCCAGATTAAAAAAAAAAAAAGTTATTTTGAAAGCCTCTTCACTTGCCTAAAGCATGCTATGTCACATTTCTATATTTTATCGAACTTCTATTAAATATATATATATTCCAGATGTTCTTTGATTTCTGAAAGCAAATGTTTTAACTCTGAACTTATTTACAAGAGGTTCTTTTTAGTGAAAGAATCAAAGCAATGTTCCTCTAAAGCAAATTCCTCTGATAATTTGTAACTTTGTTAAAATGATGTTTCAACTCATCAGAGGTACCCATAACATAAACTATATATAGGTGTCCATATTACATGCTTGCAAAATATAGTGACTAGATTTATGTCCAACAGTTTGAGAGGTCACTCCGCCAATGCCCAAAAAGTGGCAGTGCGCCTTTTCTCTTTTTTACTGAACAAGGAAAATAAATGCTTTTCCAGGCAATATTTCCTCCATCGACCCTCAGCTTCTCAAAAATTCTAGCTTCTTATTCTCATTGGCAATTTTTAAATGGATCCTAAGGAGTTAATGCAGTTTTAACTTATTCAAACTTTTTTTCACCAAGCATGAAAAATGTTGGAATGGCAAATTAAAAGAAATGACTTTTTAAAAATATTTGTAATGTAATTTAGAAAGCTCACTCTAGGAGACATGATGTTAGTGACCTGGGCAACAGGGAGATAATTCAGGAGTCTGTGAAAACAACCCATGCCAGACATGATAGGAAACCCTAACTCCAGCAAGAGTAGAGAAAATGTTGGGGAGGGGAGATGAAAGAATATAACAGCCATTTTCCCACCCTACTTCCCTCCTGGCTTCTGGCAGAGCCCACCCCTGACTACAGGGACCCAGAAAGACAGAAAGAGCCTGGCTGTGTGTCCCATTGCTGACCAAGGGACCTCCTGCTGATAGAGAGATTGTGTGTGTGTGTGTGTGTGTGTTTGTGTGTGTGTTGGGGCAGGGGTCGCAGTAGTTGGCCACATATCCCTAGAAAAGATTTTCTACCCTGATAAAAAGATGGAGCACTGCAAGAAAGAACCTTATCCTTTTGACTTCTGCATATTTTCACGTTAAAAAAAAAAATGACGCTTATTGCCACTTTGGTGCACACAGCCCTGAGGAGAAGACCCAAGAAGTTTCAGAAAAGCCTTTCTGGAGTTCTGACAACTCTGACCTGTGGAACTACAGCTCAAAATAGCTTAGCTCCAGAATCTTTAAGTGAAGCTCCCAAATCCTTGATTTAGATGGCTTTTAATCAGATGTGTTATTACTTGCAGCTGGAAGTATTATAAACAACACAGAATGGATGGATTCAAGCTGATGTGATTCAGTAGGTGAAATTCATAGCACGTGATCAACGACTGATTATAGATGGAGGAAAAGAAGGAAGTGTAGCATGACTCCCAGGAAATTTATGTCAGAGAGTTTAGGGCATTATGACTTACTAAACAGAAAAATGGAAATATAGAAAAAATAAAGATAGCAAGAGAATTGGAAAAATTAACCAAGTCTGGGACACGCTGAGACATGTTGACATTTGTTTTTTTTCTGGGACATTCATGTGACTGCATAGAGGGGTGGGTTATAGTCCTAGAGCTCAGATATCAAATGTATGGAGTAGATCTGTATGAGATAAAAGAAAATATATACTGGTCTCTGCCCCCAGTGGCAGAGCTCCTGAAACCCATTAATTTCCCAAGTTATATGAATACTAGGAGTATCTTTTTTTTTTCCTGTGAAAATAAAGGAAACATCATTTTAAATGGAGTTGGGAGCCCTGAAGCAGGGGAGCATTCATGCCCTACCACTCACCACAAGAAGCATCCCATGCATTCTCCCGCAGAAGCAGCTTACTGTACATATCCCGGCAGGACAAAGGAAGAATTTCTCCTTGCCCAGCAGCAGCCCAGAAACTCAGTGAAATGGCTACTCCTGGCTTCCTTCTTCCCCCTTTAAATTGAACCCCTCTCTTCTGTTCTCCGGACTCTCCTGTGGTTCACCATAGTTTGCTTGTCCTAAATTACAATTCCTCTGCTGGTCCCCAATAAACCCATTTTGCTGGTAAAATGACTGGCTCCCCTTTTTTAAGGTCAACGCTCCACGATTACCAAATACGAGGCTGGGAAAGAGATGAACCACTGAGGAACTAATGACCCCCAGAGAACCATGTGAGGGACCCACTTGAGCCCTTTGAGCCCTTAGCTTCCATGAGGTTTTTTCCTTTTAGCCCTGTAAGTCTCCTCCCAGACCTGAACTTCCTCCTTTGGGCTGAGTTCTCTAACTTTATTTGGGATCTATTTTAAAGGCTTTGTCTTTCCTGAGGCGCCTGGCTGGCTCAGTTAAGTGGCTGCCTTCAGCTCACGTCATGATCCTGGGGTCCTGGGATCGAGTCCCAGTTGGGGCTCCCGGCTCAGCTCAGCGGGGAGTCTGCTTCTTCCTCTCCCTCTGCCCCTCTCCCCCCACCCCCACCCCCGCTCAAATGCGCATGTTCTCTCAAATTCATAAATAAAATATTTTTTTAAATGCTTTGTATTTCCTGATGAGTACTCATTTGGATTTTTTGAGCCTCTGGTTTTGAATAAGGAGATATCAATCTGACAAATACGCTCAGCAGAGATCTCTGGGACCCGGACCATTTTTGTTTAAAAAGTATGGCCCCCTCCTCCCCCTGTGCATTTTTAACTACTTGGACCAACTTAACCAAAAATAATTTAGAACTCTAATTAACACTATAGGGTACTTTAAATCTCTTCAAATTTGCTTTAGAACCAAATTAGAAGATCGCTTTAAAATAAAATAAACTGAATGGGACGCCTGTTTCAATGGGACGCCCGAGGCTTCCAAGCATATTCAGGACTCTAAAATTGCCTCTTTACAAAATGCTATTCCTAAATTGACCAAGGAAAATACACAGCTGAAAAAAAAAAGTAAAAAGGCATCAGGAACCCCTTACCCCTGAGTCCCTCACTAATCTTCTCTTCCCCTACCGCCCCTCCTTTGTACCTTTCATCTCTTTCATTCCAACCCTCTAACTGAATTTCTTTTTCTTTCCAAACCTCTCTCTACTTCCTCCTCACCCAAACCCATTAGAATCTGCCCCTTTAAAATTAGACCCTCTGAGGATCCTGCTAACCCCCTAATTTCCTTTGCTGTCTGGACTAAGGCCAGACCGTGAGCTACAGTCAAAGATTTTCCTAGAGTTACTAAAGTTTCTCATAGATTTGCCAAGAAATTTAATTTAGTCCAGACTTACCAGCCAGGTTTCTCAGATTTGTACCCGCCAGTTCTCAGGCTCACTGGTGGAGGCCAAGCCCAACACTGAGAAGGGAACAGCTAACAGGCATGATCCAGAAAAGCCTCTGAACTGCCAATCAGAGACCAGCCCCTTGCCTTACTTCATATTCAGGATCAGCAATCACTAATTGAGTTCACCTGGCAATCCCTAGGGCTTTCCCCAAACCTGTTGACTGAATGAGATTTAGGCTTGTACCCAGAAGCCCAGTGAGCTTGTGCATGAATACTACAGCCAATCCCAAATTGTTTTTAAGTAAAATTCTGGTCTTCCTGTGGATGTTGAATCCACTCAGCTTTCAACATTATGCTCATTAATGGGCTAAACCAGGATCTTTCCCCTCTAGTTAAAAGGACCGACATGGTACCCTGGGTGGTTCAGTTGGTTAAGCATCTGACTCTTGATCTCAGATCTTAATCTCAGGGTCGTGAGTTCAAGCCCCATGTTGGGCTCCATGCTGGGCTCGGAGCTTATCAAAGAAGGGAGAAAAAAGAAAAAAAAAAAGGACCAGGATGCAATGAGTGACCATATCTACTCCAACCTTAATTTAGCAATCAGCATCAGCTCACCCATCCCCTAGATGATTCAGCTACAAGGTAGATGAGTAAAATCCTTAATTTTCAACTCCCATAAATGGAAGCTTGCAAACAAAGCCAACCCCCCCAATCCCCATCTTTGTCATTATTACAAAAAAAACAGATACTAGAACAAAGACTCTTACAAACATAAACTTGGGCAACTTCCATTCTCCAGCAAGTCTTCCCAATGCCCTCCTAAGTGCCAATTATGGGACTCTGAAGAACTTCAGGAGGTTCTTCCCAACCCTTCCTCTTAACTGGCTTCAAGAAACAACTCTCCAGGCTGGGAATGAACCTTTACACCAGGGTTAAATTTTTGGTGCTCGACCCTACTGCTATGACACACCCCTGCCTTGGAGGTCTAAAATGGTTCTGCTCAGTCCCTCAACCTTTGTTTATTTCTTGGGCTGAGATTTCTTAGAGAAATATCATGTTGTAATTTCTTTCTCCTGAAAGGGGGAGATAATTCTAGACTTTATAGCAGCAACCAAGATAGCTAATCAGCTGAATCAAACAATGCTTCAACACCTTTTATGTACTCCATTTCTGATGGCAGTAGAGCTCATTTTAAGGACACTAACCATTTGTCCCTATTGAACCAGCTGCTACATCTTTATGGGCAACATTCTTAACAGATAATTGGCAGAACCCATAGCCCAGTTTTATTTTTCCTATAAAAATCCAAGTAGTGGGGCACCTGGCTGGCTCAGTCGGTTAAACGTTTGACTCTTGGTTTTGGCTCCAGTCATGATTTCATGGGTCATGGCCTCTGCTCAGTGGGGAGTCTGCTTGAAGTTTCTCTCCCTCTGCCCCTCCCTTCACATGCACCTCTCTCTTTCTCTCAAATAAATAAATAAATCTTAAAAAAAAAAATCCAAGTAGATCCCTCAAAACATCTTCCCAGAATCAATACTCCATAAATAAAGTGACCCTTCAAGGCATCAGGCTCATAATAGAAAATTGTAAGGCTCAGGGCCTCTCATCCCCTGTACTAGTCTTTGCAGTAATCCTATTTTGCCTGTGAGGAGACCCAGTGGCCACGGATAGAGATTTGTTCAGGATCTCCAAGCCATAAACAAGATTATTATCCTTTGACACCCTGTAGTTCCAAATCCCCATATTTTGTTAGCCTCCGTCCCCACAGAAAGCAAATTTTCCACTGTGATTGATTCATGTAGTGGATAAATCATCCATTTAACATTCCTGTGGATAAGGCCAGTCAATATCTCTCTGCCTTCGCTTGGGAAGGAAAGCAATACATCTGGACGGTACTGCCCCAGGGTTTTACCAAAAGTCCTTCCTGCTTCTCCCAAACCTTCAAGGCAGATGTAGATGCTATAAAGTTACCTGCAGGTTTTGTTTTATTACAACATGCATACAACAGGCTTTTCTGCTTCTCTTCTCAGGACACAGCATCACCTGTTAAAACTTTCAGCCTCAAAGGGACACAAAGTTTCAAAGGAGACTTCTGGTTTAGTTCAAGCTCCATTTCCACATTTGGAGCACCTGATTTCAGAGCAGCAGTTACACTCGGATCCAAAAATAGGCTTCATGGCAATCTGAACTTCCCAAAACTAAGCCCTAATTATAAGGTTTTTCTTGGTCTAACTGGCTACTGTTGAAACTGGATTCCAAACTTCTCTTTTAGGGCCCAACTGCTCTATGTTTTATTTAAAAACAACAAACCCGACTCTATTACTTGGGAGAATTGGGATGACTTAGACTTTAAAGCCCTAAAAGAAAGCTTGATACTGTCCTTCAACATCACCTTCCCTTTGTCCTTTCCCTCCAGACTGCTCATTATATTCAACATCTTTCGGCCCATCATCTGTTGCTAACTACTCCTCCTGTAATTCTTGCAGTAATGTTCTTAGCTCTGCCACCCTTCTTCCCTCCTCTAAGGATGATACTCCTCATGACTGTTGGACTTTGACAGATCATCTTCTGTCCCACCCCCTGAGCCCCATGATGCCTTGTAATAAACACCTTGAACAACACTGACTATTCATGGTTAACAAGTAGTTCTTAATTTAAAACATGAAAATAGTAAATATTATTATGACTATGCTATTGGAACGCCTTTTGAAGTCGTTGAGGCAGCCCCTTGGCTCTGGGCTACCTCAGTCCAAAAGGCTGAATTGTATGCTTTCCTGGATTTCCTGTATTTCCTGCATTTTAGCCGAGGGCAAAACTGCAACTATCTAGACTGGAAATTGAGATGTCTCCATAGAAACACATGACTCTGGAATGCCATGAAAACAACAAGTCTTCCCTCACTTCCAGCAGGGACGAAATCAAAAATATCTTTATGTCCAGGAATTATTAGATGCCATACTCTTGCCAGCCACTTTGACCATTATTAAAGTTCCTGGGCTTTTCATCTTGGAATGAAGGCTAAAGGAAACCGCCTCACCAATATTTCTCAAAGAACGCTGCTCTCAAGGAACCAACAATAAAATGCCTGTCCTAGTCCAAAAGGATATACTCCCAAATTATAATCTAAAAAAAAAAAAAAAAATTGACTCCGTATTCCCAATAATAGCTCCTGAAAAAAGAAAAAAAAAAAGATTCCAAATCTAAGAATTGTTGGTTCAATTTAAAAAGAAACTCTGATTTGGACCAAATAATAATCCAGTCCTGCTAGAGACTCTGAAATTCACATTTCTGACTATGTGTATGCATTGAAGTATTGGTCCACTGATAAGGTGATAACTTTAATGAACCAATAGTGGTGGGAAAATATTAACAAGGTCACAAAGAGTACCTACTTCACTTCACCTACCCAAAATACAATTCAAGACAACCTATCCACATTACTCTTGGACATATTAAATTGCCCAATGAACCATTCAAGTTTTGGCAAATGGATTTTAGACAGCTTCCCCCATCTCAAGGATATAAATATGTCTTAGTAATGGTTGTATGTTTTAGAATGTCATCCTGTCCTGAGGAACTGCCCTCAAACTTCACAGTGACCAGGGAATTCACTTTACTAGTCAAGTGTTTCAATAGGTCTGCATTGTTTGGTCAGTTTTTCAACACTTTCATTCTCAATCTTCAGGATTCGTTGAATGCACTAACAGTATTATTAAAACTCAGTTGGCAGAATTTGTAGAGACACTTCAAATACCTTAGCCAAAAGAACTATCATCGGTTCTTCTAGATCTCAGATCTAGCCCATTTGGAACCCATAAACTCATCTTCTGAGTTAACCGTGGGACCCCAATGTGTTTGGCTCCTGCTTCTTTTGATCTTCATCTGATAAAGGGGAATGTACTTCTATATCACAGAGGCCTAATTTTTTCTGCTGGGAATAACCCTGCTTTAGTAGAATGATCTTTCTTCTGTGTGTTCCCAAGAGATAAAGACCTCAAACATCACACCTTGCAGGCTAGCGATTTTATCTATTGGAAGAGACATCTCTGAAATACGCTTTTCAACTTTGTTGTAAAGGAACCAAACTTTGTGCCACCAAACTCCAAGGAATGAATAGATTCTTCGATACACCTGTCATTTCTAAAGAAAGCACCAAACCCTGACTGGATGTGCATATCAACTGTGACCTGAGAATAAGGATTTCCAGGAATTGAAGCAGACAACAGCTGAACGAGTTAAATTCCCCAAGATGACTGGACCAGGCCCATATACCATTTACTTACCCCATTTCTTCCTACCTTATTTGTTACCTTTCTTTCTTCGTCCAATCTACGGCGAAAGGAGGGAACCTCTCTAGCTATTGGATGGATCACCAGAAACTCCAATCTGTTCATGGTGTCAGAGATCCTTTGTTCTTCTCTACTTAAATACGATTTCTTCCCCAATACCCAACAGAAATACAAATGAGAGAACTCCTCTTTGCAAGGCTTTTATAAAAGGCCACTTTGGGCTGGGATGGTTCCTTGCAGAATTTATGTGTTCCTCATCTTATTTAGTAAAATAATTTTTAAGCTTTATAGCTTCTGCCTGTCAACTTTTGTGGAAACAATGTGCCTGACGAGTGATGTTAATTCAGTGCTTTGAGATGATCTCCAGTGTTTGATATTGGGGAGAAACCTCCACACATTTGGTAAGCAGCAGTGTCAGAAGAGAAGTGTTGTGTGTGAGTGTAGTAGGAGTGTGGAAATAATGGAGATACATGGGAGGTAAAGACTGAGTTTTTCCAACATAAGAATATAAGATTTATTGTTCAATAGTCTCTGGGTATTTCTATATCTAAACTTGTGGCATAGTTTCCTCACTTCGCTTTGACTCATATATCTAAATGACTATGGTACAATCTCTTTTCAGAAATTTCATAGCTACCTTAAATTCAGCATAAGCCCATAAGGACATCTAATTTTTTCCTCATTCCCTGTTCTTTCTCTATTTCTGTATGCAATATGTAAGATTATGACAGTAAAGCATATTTTCTGAAATGACCAATGAGTTAAGACAAATCTCCATAGAACACAGTTTTTTTTTAATATTTTATTTATTTGAAGAGAGAGAGTGTGTGTGAGCAAGAGAGAGACTGCATGAGCAGGGGGAGGGGCAGAGACAGAGGGAGAAGCAGACTCCCCGCCGAGCAGGAAGCCCCCACACAGGGCTGGATCCCAGGACCCTGGGATCATGACATGAGCCGAAGGCAGATAGATGCTTAACCTACTGAGCCACCCAGGTGCCCCTGGAACACGGTTTTTAAAGAGCAAAGGAAGAAGTTCTCATGAAGAAACCAAGCAAGAAAAACATGAAAGATTGGAATTGACTCAGAAACGTTTAGTAGAAACCAAAGAATAGAGTTACACAGAGGAAATGGTCAATAGTATAAAATGCCATGAGGGGCTGAATGAAATACAGGCTTATAAATCAGATTCTAAAATGGGTTAGCCATTTGCCCAAGATAGGCCAAAAGTCAGTTTAGACAGGGGCAATATTCATAGAAAAGTACATTCTAATATGAAAACTACAAATACACTACATAACTGCATACTTAGTGGTTTAGTAATTTAACTGAAAAAAGATTTGAGGAGATTTTTAAGTAAAATTAACAGTGAAATCAGAGTTCAGAATCTCTAATAATAAATGGCAGTTTAAAAGGGGAGGGATCACCAGCAGCAACTAAACTTAAAAGGAGTATATCTCTCACCAATAACACTTTTAAAAAGAAGGCAGAACAAATAACCAAAAATTTTCCAGTGGGGTTGGTGCCATTTCCAACACCTTTGTGCATCCCTGGAGGTAATACTTGAAAATGAAGATAAGTCACAAATACCTCACTGGTAGTCCCAAATTTAAGAAATATGTATGTAGGAAAGGAATGAATAGGGAACTCTGGGAAAAGTCTTAAAAACACAAGCCCCCTCCTAAGGCTCCAAAATCTTAGCAAGAAATAGTTACCAGAGCCTTAGCATTTTTGGTATGTCCAGGCAAAAATCAAAGTGGGACAGGAAGAGAAAGTGACTATAAACAACCAAAGCTATTTACCTTTAGCAGCTAAACAAGAACTTAGCCTCACTGAAGTGAAAATAGTTCAGATAAATAAGACACAGGATCCTGTGAGGGTGGAGTAAGGTGTGGGGACAGGTTCAGTGGCTGGTGGAAATCTGCCTCAACTGTGAAGGATTAACCAGAAGACCCAAACTGATGTATATTCATACACTTTACTTCTTCCGGCCTGGCAGAATGCTAGAAATAGAGCTATAATTCAGGATTAAATTTCGGCTCAGAGCTGAATGCCCAATAGGGAAAACAACCCTCAAGTCCTAGCCCTCCTTCCTCACCCTAATGGCTATAGATGTGTACTCCCACCAAGCGGAGGTTGTTTAAAAGCAGAGGTCCCAAGGGGGCGCCTGGGTGGCTCAGTGGGTTGAGCCTCTGCCTTCCGTTCAGGTCATGATCTCAGGGTCCTGGGATCAAGCCCCGCATCAGGCTTTCTGCTCAGCGGAGCCTGCTTCCTCCTCTCTCTCTGCCTGCCTCTCTGCCTACTTGTGATCTTTCTCTCTCTCTGTGTCAAATAAATAAATAAAATCTTTGGGGTGCCTGGGTGGCTCAGTGGTTTAAGCCTTTGCCTTCAGCTCAGGTCATGATCTCAGGGTCCTGGGATCAAGCCCCGCATCAGGCTCTCTGCTCAGCAGGGAGCCTGCTTCCTCCTCTCCCTCTGCCTGCCTCTCTGGCTACTTGTGATCTCTCTCTCTCTGTGTGTCAAATAAATAAATAAAATCTTTTAAAAAATATATTAATAAAAGGAGAGGTCCCACTTAATTTCAGGGTTTTTTTTTACTGAATAGCTTTATTTATTTGTTTGTTTATTTATTTATTTATCTATTTTAATTAACATATAATGTATTACTTGTTTCAGGGGATCCTAAAAATTTTATTTATTTGACAGAGAGAAAGAGATCACAAGTAGGCATAGAGGCAGACAGAGAGAGGAGGGAAAGCAGGCTCCCTGCTGAGCAGAGAGCCCTACGTGGGGCTCAATCCCAGGGCCCTGAGATCGATCGTGACCTGAGCCGAAGGCAGAAGCTTTAACCTACTGAGCCACCCGGGTGCCCCATATTTCAGGGGATCTTAAATTCAGTCTTAATACCCTCTGACCTGCAATCTGATCTTCGACCCTCACCTTACTCCCAATTCTGGCTCAACATTGATTCTTTCCTTTGTAAAATGAGAATCATTTTGAGAAATACTAAGTCTACCAATTTCCTCCACAAGATTGCTTAAGAATTAAAATAATTTGTATAAAAATACGAACCTTATGAAGTCTAAAGCATTGATACAAAAATTGGTTGTTATTATTGTTATTTTGTATTTGGAAAATGTGCTCATATCTTTTTCTAGGCTAATGGCTTCTAAAGCTCATGGCTGATCTGCCCTCACTGATTTCTCTTAACTTCCTGAAGGCCTGTCAAAATATTTCCAAAGCACCGGTAGGATGGATGTTCAAGGGGTGTCTCTGTTTTCCCTGAGATTCTTTGGCTTTAAAAAACCGCCTTATACAATATTGTATTTGCAAACTTTTTTTTAAATTAACATATAATGTATTATTTGCCCCAGAGTACATGTCTGTGTATCATCAGGCTTACACATTTCACTGCACTCACCATAGCACATACCCTCCCCAGCCACCCTATCCCTACCCCCTCACTCCCCAGCCACCCTCAGTTTGTTTCGTGAGTTTAGGAATTGCAAACTGGTTTCTTAATAAAGTTGTAATTTGACATTGTGGCATCATTGGATTTTTAACAAAATCTCAGTGCTGACTTTGCAATTATTTCATTTCCTATTAAAAATAGTGAAGTTACAATTTGTCCAGCTTACCTGAAAACAATATTGCCCTCAGTTGTTTGGTAATTGGGTAGATATTTATTGTCACATCCCATGCTCTCTGTATAAACACTTGATATTAGTAGCTATTCATAACTGCAGCTTGGCATGTCCACGAAATTAAACAAAGTAATTAATTTAGTTTCAGGCATAAAACAAGGAAATATGCAGGGCTACTGAAGCAATGTGAACATGTGAAAACTCATAGAATTATTACAAGAACAAAAAAGTATGTAGCCTGCAGTAATAAAGTGATTTTTAAATTATTTTGTCAAAGAAATACATTTAGTTTTTCATTAATAGCCTTAAAGATACAAATTTTAATATTTCTCCCTTATATTATCAGACTACTTTCCATATATATTGACTAGAATTGTTCTGTTTGTAAGACCCCAAACTAAACTACTACAGGTAAGAAGTATAATTTCTTATGCATGATCATTTCCTTATTCTAGTATGGCAAAACATTTACCAGAATAATATCATTCAAAACAACCTGTTATCTACAGTGAACATCATGAGAGGATAACAATGATGAATGAATCAAAGCTAAGATGATAGAGAGGAAAAAAGGGGGGGACTCTATTCTCAAAATGTAACCTAGTTTAGACATCTGACTTGGTATCTTGGCTACCCTATCAGAAAGAAGAGGATGCTATCCTTTGCAACATGCTTCAAAACATTTATATAAAAACTACTGTCTGTCACAGAAGGGGAATGAAGCCTTAGAATCAACTTTTATGTAGTCATATTTATATACAACACACTGGATTTCCAATTTTCAGATGATTGCAATATAATAACAATGATAACGCTATGTCTACAGTGGATAAAAGTTAACCTTTCACAATTCCAAACTTGACTTAGAATCTTGCCATATCATTATTATCATGAAATATACTGAAGCTACAGAAGAATCCCAGCTGAAGTGTATAGATTGGTCAAAGGCTGGTAGCAGAGCATTTAATATATTTAAAAACTAACAAGTCTAAAACTAAAAATTAAAATGATACATTAAGAAATAATTCAACATTGAAAAGATGAACAAATAAAAGGCAAATGACTGAAGATGTATATATCCACTTTTGAATTTATTAATAAAGCATTAGGCCCTTTATGCTTTGTACATTTTGGAATAAGAGGACAGAAAGAAGGAAGCAAGAAAGTAAAGGAGCAAGCAAAGAGGAGAGGGAGGGAGGAAGAGAAAAAAGAAAAGCAGGCAATTCAAGGGGGAAGTGAAGTGAAGTACAGGCACCACCTTTTTGTAATGTAATTTTTTTTTCTCAGACCTTCAAAACAACCAGTTTTCATGACATTAAATAAGAGAGAGAACATTACCTCCTAACAACCTAGAAGTTTTAATTCATGGAACATCAAAAGGGCCAGTCATTCTAAATGCCATATTTAGTAAAGGTGAGAAACAGAGAACTTTGCTAAATACAATAATTAATGGGAAGGGGGGAAAAAGCTATGTAGGAATTAAGGCACCTTTGGCTTTGGAAATCTCCCACTGGTAGTTAATCCTTTCCTCTTTCTCTCTCCAGCCCAAAGAAGGTTAATATTTTTCCCTTTATTTTGTCAAAACTCACGAATCATTTTGTTCATTCATTTAAGATACAGAATCCATGGCGCCTGGATGGCTCAGTCAGTTAAAGTTAAGTGTCTGCCTTCAGCTCAGGTCATGATCACAGGGTCCTGGGATGGAGCCCCACATGGGGCTCCTTGCTCAGTAGGGAGTCTGCCTCTCCCTCTCCCTCTGGCACTCCCCCTGCTTGTATTCTCTCTCTCTCTCTGTCAAATAAATAAATAAAATCATAAAAAAATAAGTAAAATAAAATTCAGAAATCCATGAGGGCTGCTGCTGTTTCCATGCCAAAGGTCATAGGACTTCTGCTGCCCCATTCGATGGAATAATTGTGAACAGTGGTTCGGAGTTGTCCCAAGTCATTAACAGAATGCTGCCTCAGCCTTCTGTCTTCACAGCTGTGTTTAGCTCTCTTTTCTGATGGACTGAAGCTGCCAGATGGGGTAGAAAAATCCATCTTCTATTTTCTTCTGACCCTGTCAATAATGAACATGAGTTTTAGGAGAACCAACGGCTCAAAAATAGTTAACTTACGCCGCCACCTTTTCTACAACATGCACACACGCACTTTTCAAACAAACAAACAAATAAATCCATGTCAGTGACAAACTTCAGTGATTTTTCTAGCTTCATAAAATTATCCTACCATTCTAAAGTTTGACATTTCATTTGGTTTCCAATAACAGTTGAAAGACTGCCTGAGAGCGGCGCCTGGGTGGCTCGGTCAGTCAAGCGTCCAACTCAGTTTCAGCTCGGGTCATGATCTCAGGGTTGTGAGATCAAGCCCCACATGGGGCTCTGTGCTGGGGGTGGAGCCCGCTTAAGATTCTCTGTCTCTTCTCCCACTTCCCCTCCCCTCCTCCCACTCTAAAACACTGTCTGAGTTTTTTGTTTTTTGGGGGCTTTTGGGGGGCGCGGTTATATGTTGTTGGGGCTGTTGTTATTGTTTGGTTGGTTGGTTGGTTAGTTTGATTGGGTTTTATCATTAGACTCACTATTGAGAATTTAAAAGTAAAACTCATTAATGTAATTTCTCTTCCGACATTGTATTCTTCTTTATTTACCTGACTGGATTATTTGGCTGAGCCACAAGACATTTTCTATTTGTATAATTCTGTGATTATACTTTGCCAAAATCAAGGGAAGAAGTACATGAAAAATACCACGAGGGACACTTTACCAAATCAATACGTGCTGAAATCCACCCAGAGGATCTAAGCCTGCTCAACTGATATCCGATATGCAAAGCACTACTAGCAAGTAGTGTTCACTGAAGTTCACCAAATTTCCAAAAGTAAGAGAGTCAGAACTCCTGCTCTAACTGAAACTCACCCAAATGTCTTCCTCATACCACCTTCCATCAACATCACCTCTAGATTTGGGGACTTAACTTTGAGGTGCCACCTCTACCCGCCTCAGTGATAATCTAAACATGACTGAAAGTGAAAACTAGCTTCATCTTACAAAATGATTCATAAATCATCACCAAGGAAATCCTTTAATAATTTAATAAATTAATAAATTTATCAGAGAATGGGGACTTGAAATGAGAAACTGGTCAATGATAATCACTTTGTACTAAGTTGACTAAAATAATCTTTCTTTTTCTCATAACTTAAGCATATCATTTAAGTTCTTTCTGCTTCTACTCCCTAGGCTTCAAGCGGTGAGAAAAACTGGTGTTCCTCCCCTCACGGTATCTGGATGGCTCAGCTAGTTGGGCCTCTGCCTTTGGCTTAGGTCATGATCCCCAGGGTCCTGGGATGGAGTCCCACATCAGATTCCCTGCTCAGTGGGGAGTCTGCTAACCCTCTCCCTCTGTGCCTCCCCCTGCTTATGCTCTCTATGTCTCTCTCTCTCTAATAAATAAACAAAATCTTAAAAAAAAAAAAAACAGACAACCAGTCTTCCTCCCCTGGTATGGAAAACTGTAAGAATGATATAAATAATAAGCATGTTATCCTTATAAAATATAACATAAATAAGTCAATCTATTAAAATAATAGAAAATAGAATAATAGAAAATAGAGTCAAATAGAAATCTATTTTCTATATGAATTAATTTCTAAAGATAGGTTTTAAGAAATTCCAATAAATTTCTATTCCTCCAGTATTTTCCTATACTCAAGTTGCATTTTATTATTACCATCTTGCTAAAAAAAAAGTTATCAGTACATGCATCTCTTTAGAATTTCAATTACATGGGGTGCCTGAGTGGCTCAGTGGGTTAAAGCCTCTGCCTTTGGCTCAGGTCATGATCTCAGGGTCCTGGGATCGAGCCCCACATCAGGCTCTCTGCTCAGTGGAAAGCCTGCTTCCCCCCCTCTCTCTCTGCCTGCCTCTCTGCCTACTTGTGATTGCTCTCTCTGTCAAATAAATAAATAAAATCTTAAAAAAAAGAAATTCAATTACAAATCTGGTTCATTGCATATTTCCATTTTGTTATAGTCTACATCTTGGCCACAGTTGGGTAGTGGGTTGGGGAAAGGAAAGGAAATTGAAAAGAGAAAAGCAGTGGGGAGGGGTTTTGTACAACAGTAAAGAGATATCCAGAATGAATTGATTTCCTTGCAAGAAATGTGTGTAAGTAAATTGAAATGACACTGTTTCACGGAATTAAAAGTGAAACTTGATTTATTGAAAGAGAAAAAAAATTGTAAACAATATAGGGAATTCTGTAACATAAGCCTGTTACATGAGCATCTTAGTACCTTATATATTGTATTCATAAGATTGTACCAGAAATGTAGAACCACCCAAGCAGCTCCTGATGGTGAAATGTCCTCTTTCTCTCATTTAAAATTAGGGCATAATCTTCAAGTATCATGTGACATTGTCTGAATATTTTGTGTGACCATTTCTTAGGCTCTCCCTCTCTGATTAGAACCAATGTACTTAGTGTAACAGAGTTTGTCTAAACCCAGTTCTCAATGGGAAAAGATAACAAAAATCTTTTCGGATGGGAAACACTGATTCCAGTTTGTACACAGCCTGCTTTATGCAGCTCGTCTGTTTGAATGGCGGCATCTCTCCTTCACTGCAAGGAAACAAATACATCCCATTTCCACTGATAACCTCATCTTTGCCTTGCTGGGTAACTAAAAATACATTTTCTTCATATGTTTTTGAAGAACATATTCCAAAAGAGTCTCTGAATTTTCTTTTCAGTCATTACTTTTTTCCCTTGGAGAAATACATGAAATAAAAACCCCATCAAATGCAATATGCCTAGTGTTACAAAGCTGATAAGATTTTAATTTTTCTCCTCTTGTTCTTTTTTTTTGCTGGGTTCAAGACTCACGACAGAATTCTCAATGATGACAGAGTGTCATCATAGTTTTGTTGGAAAAGCATCAACAATTTCCTAAATTCTGGGGTGTCAAATTGGTCAAATCCTACAAACTAAGGAGATTAGGCGCAAAATCTTTAAAATACTTTGTCGGGTCTCATTGGAGTTTCCTGAGATAGGAGGGATCCTTAATCACATGATTTTCCACTCAGCCAAAGATTCTTTCCATTTTCCTTCAAACACCAACAATTGTTCTTAATTTTTTTGAAATCTCACTCCCTTGTATATTCATTAATTCATTTATTCGTTTACTCATACCACATTTCTTTAATGGAGCTTTATTGAGCACCTCATGCCAGATACATAGAACTTTAAAGGGAAAATGGTTTGGTGGAGGAGAGCACCAAACTTAGAAGACCAGAATTCACTGAGAAGCAGGTACCAACCTACCTGTCCATCCGTCACTGCTCACACCACTATATAGATCAGCCTAGGATGCATAATTGGTCAAACATATGTTAGTTCCTTGGGTCATCTGACTGTAAAGAAGCAGATTCCAAAAGAGGCACAACAGGTAAAACATGTGTCCAGAATACCTGGGTTCAATGCTCAATGTGGCCAGTCTTCTCCATTGGACCTCTGACAAGGTGTTAAGTCTATGACCCTGTCTCTGACTATAAAATAAGAAGATAATAGTGACCACCTCGTAAGTTCTCATTAAATGAGTCAATAATGATAAAGTGCTTAGGAGAGTGTCTGGTACGATTATTTGCTACAAATATTTATAAATGTTTATATAAATGTACATTTATATAGTTTTGTATTTAAGTAAATTTAAAATGCAAATTATGTACATGAAGAAAATTGAATTAGTCCGTACACATGCAAAATGCTTAGACCTGTGCCACAGGTGCTGACTAAAGGTGAGCTCTAAATAACGTTACTCAACAGCCCCCTCCTGGGAACCCCAGGCCCCTTTGCAGGAATTCTTTCACACATCCCACGCTATGAGAGCCTGCCACCCAATCATGACTGGCTTGACCAAAGAGAAAGCACCTGACCAAAGGCAGATCATCCAAAAGGAGTAATTGGACCAATCCAATTGTCTCTTTCTGGAATTTCCATTGAGGATGTAGAACAGAGTCAGTGAATTGGTAGTAAAAGCTGGGATTAAAATTCACACAGAGAAGTAGCAGGGCCTGGGAAAGTAGCTGAGTCATATTCACAGTACAACATGAGAAGAAATCCTTGGATCCCTACTATTTATTCAGCTCTATAATCCCCGGTCACCCTCTACCTCTGAACTATGATCCAGTACTTGGGCACCCATGCATGCTGTGATCTCTTTGTCCCATTCTGTCCAGTGCCCTGCTGTTGGTTTCCCTGAGCTGTGACCAAGTGGCAAGATTCCTCTTTCTTATTTCCACTGAAATCTTGACCATAGACCACCATAGCATATATTTCTTGCAACTTCAAGACCCTCCTCACTAACTCATAAGGAGCTATCGAGTAGAGAAAAAGTTCAAAAGAAAGCTTTCAATCCTGTCTGGACATCAGAATCACCTGTAGTGACTTTTCAAATGCATAACCCAGGCCCTACCATCCCAATGCTAATTCAATAGTCCGGAGCAAAGCTTTGACATTAATATATTTCTGAATTTCCATAGAAGATTATTATAGATGCCTCAGGCTGAGGATTATCGAAGGATAGTCAAAGAATGACATAGACCAGAGCCAGGAAAAGGGAGGGAGGAAAAAGATGGTGACCAGTCCTAAAGGATTTTATGTTCTCCTCCCTAATAATGTAACCAATGGGTGCTTTCCCAGACCATTGTAATATAGGGTACAGGATAATCTTTCCAGAACTTGTAATTCTCTTTCAAAACCTTCAGTGATTCTCTGTTGGGCACAAAATAAAGCCCAAACCCTGAGCCCAGCATTAAGGCCCTCCATAGATTACTCCATCAAAGTACTTCCTTCTATATCTATACATTCCTGTCATAGCTCCCTTTTGAGCATTTCCCTAACATTCTGTGTGCCATTCTATTTCCACATCTTTAATTCATGCTAGCCTCTCAGCACTCTCCTATCCTTTCTGTTCATCTTGAAGTAATAATTGCAATAGCAATAATAATTTTCAGATTAAAACAATGCTTTCTTCAAACATTGTTACGTATCTTCCTCACAGCAGCAACCATAAAAAATAGATATGTTCTTTATGTCAACTTTCTGATCCAGAGACTGAGGCTCACACAGGTTAAGTCACATACGCAGTACCTGGCAAATAATGGAAAGCCAATAAATATTGACCAGAAATGGGAAAATGAACCAAGCTTTTCACATCGCTTCATTTTAATTAACTCTACCACCCTACTTCCCAAGGTTGAAATCTCATTCTTTCAAAAATCAGATCAAGCAACATGCCATCAAGTCTTCCATAATGCCCCATAACTATAGCACATAACTTATAATGCCTAATGAAAGCTACCATGTTTGAATACTCAGCATACACTAGGCCTTATGGGAAGTGCTCTAGACATGTTATAGGTGCTCCTTTACCAAGGAGGAGACTGACATTTCAAGAAGGAAAGAACTTGCCTGATTTTATCCAGCAAATAAGTGGCAGAACCAGACCATTGCTTACAGAGCTCATGTGCTTGACCCTTCTTCCCTCTCCCCCCAGCTAGCATAATATTTTGTTTTCTTTGTTTTAAGGTTAATTATTAACATGCATGTCTCCTCTCTACTCTAAAACTCTGGTTAGGAATAGTTTCACCTCACACTCCACCACCACCACCATATAAATAGCCATGGTGCTTCACCCATTTAATAAATATCTAGAAAATATATTAATGTGAGCCTGCAAAGAATGAGACCAGAATCTTTGAGAATCGAATGCTCAGAAGAGATTCAATGTAATTCATTTGATTTCTAGTTATCTTTATTTTCACTATGCTTCATCAAATTCATCTAGAACATCATAGCTCATGAAAGTTTTTTACTGATCAAGACTTCCTTCACTGTGCCTATGGCATGAGGGTCAAATGAGATAAGGTTTGTGAATTCACCCAGCAAGTATAAAACAGCTGATAAATTTGTATCACCCCCCCCAACATGTCCTGCTCCAGAAAGATGGCAAAGGAGACTGCCAAGTATCTGTTCCAGAAAGTTCTTCACCTGCAAATTTTGTTAATCTATTTCTCAATCCTGTATAGGTTTTCTGAAGCTATGAAGTCTCCTGACCACTTTATGCCTAGCATAATTAGGGCAAATAATATGAAAAATGAATGGACTCAGGAATCCCAATTTTCCAGACTACCACTGAGTGATATTCTCATCCCTCAGAAACATACTCTTGCCACGCTCCTGGAAGAAGTCACACCTGTTTCTGCATTCTTTGTCCTTGAGGTTTTCGTCACCTTGTGACTCACTGATACTAATCAACCTCTCTTTACCCATCTTATTTACATTATTTTGACCTGGATCCCTTGATAATTTTCACCATTCCCAAACCTGTCTGGCTTGCAGGTGGTTTTCATTGCAACCCATTTAAGAATATCAACTGTGGTTTTGCATCAGAGGCTTTGTTCACCCAAACAGCTTGTGACAGTCCTTGCACAGATTTCTAACTCTCTACATAAAGCTCCATCAATGTTGCAGGCTCAGACACAGAATTTTAAAACCATATGTTTCTGATATTTGGGTATTTTCCCCCCTTAGGCTTTGTGAATGGAAGAGCTATAACATCCTTATCTTTCTTTCACTGGCAAAAGGTTCATTCACACCACCTAAAGTCACTGGAGAACAAGGCTTTGCGATGTCTTATTTTCAAGCATTGTTATCAATTCCGTTTTTGTTTTGTTTTGTTTTGTTTTGTTTTTATTCCGTTTAAGTTTATCAAGATTGCAATACACATTCACATTAGAGGAACATTCAGTGAATCAGTCTTGTCCAAGAAGACGCAATAGTTCACTTTCGTCCATTTTTAATATTAACATTTCAGCTGCCACTGTTAAAAAGCATTTAGAAAGTGGCCCCCCTGTAGCGTTTTCACTGTTGATAAAAATAAAGATGAAACTTTTTTTTTTTTTTAACTCATTGTACTAGCAGTAGAGTGTTTCAGTTGCCACAAAGCCAACTCTGATTTTGGGGACAGCCCTTTTCTACCTACTTTGTATTGTGTTTACCCTAATGATATCGGCTTCCATTTCTTAGTTTCTGCAAGTAACTAGTTAGCTAAAACTGCACTGTGCACCTGCTAAGTGCCAGGACCTCTGTTAAGCAGGTTCCACCTAGAATCTCCTTCATTATGAGGTGGGTAACTATTATGAAACTCATTTAGCAGGGGAAGAAATGGAGCCTAAAGAGATTGAGTCCATTTCTCATGGCACTCTACTAGAAACCGTGGAGCTGGGATTTGAACTCAAGCGTGTCTCACTCCAAAGCCCAAGCTTTTAAGCACATGAAACACTTACAAAGACATTGACTCAACTACAATCCATAAAATGGGCTTTCTCTCTGAGTCAGGGCTCACAGGGCACTACTAACTGGTTTTTCTTTGTGAGCCAGCCGTGTAATAGTCACACCAATGACGTCCTCCTCCCTTTAAATTGTATTGAAAGGGTTTTTCAGAACCTAGTCTCTGTAGCCATTAGTTCAGTCCCTCCACTGCCTTAAATTATTTTAGCCAGTATCCTGTGGCTATGCAGTAAAAACTACCCCGGTTTTAGCATCCTTAAAAATATATTTCCATGTCAATTCTTTACCCTCTCTTTCCCCTACCCCACATAAAAAACCTCCCAAATTCCTAATTCTCCTGGCCAGAGGAGTAGGGAATTGCATCACAATTTGCAATATATCTTTCAAAGTACCCTTTCAGGGGTCTCTGACATTATGCGGAGTGACTCTGTAAAAGCCAACTCGAGTCTCTGAAACTGTTCTCTGCCAGAGAGTGACAGGTAATTTAAGATTTTAAAAAACTTTTGCCCTAGATAATACTTGAAAATCCAGCCTCATATAAAGACTTGCTTTCTCTCCCTTAAATCTGTTCCGAGGCCTCAGTTCCTTGTTTCCCAGCCTACATATGCTATCATATATAATGTCCGTGGAAACATATTGATTTAAAGATCAAGTCAGCAATGGAAGTGGGCTCTTTGCAAGTTACCTTGGTTTAACTACTGAAAACCTTTGTAATTGCCTCTGAGACTTGAGTCACTGGAACTTTAATTCACTTGTGCTCTCACAAGGAGGAACTTAACTGCTCACTCTAGGCTTCTGCCCCTCCTTAAGTACCTTCGGAAGGGAATGACAAACGAAGAAAACTGCCTGTTTGTGGGCATAACAGGCAGCTCCGGTAAAATCTTAGCCACGGCATAATATTCTGGATATTATCGACCCGTAAGACTGGTTATTTGCCACAGCCATCTTGGGAAACATACATCCTATGACAGTCATGAATTTTAAAAAGCACCCATTGACTTCTGATCTGTTGGTTTTGAGAAGGTGAGTAAGCAAACAGTAGAGATGGTGACTCAAAGTTGAACACACTTTAAGGGAAACCTGAAGGAGAGGTCAGAGCAATGAAACTAGAAAGCAGAGGAATGGCTTTTCCAAGAGGAGTGAGTTTCCCAGTGGGGTGCAGACTCTCCATACTTTCCTATGAAAACCATGGAGATCACGTACTTAATATCTGCACATACATTCCTTTGAATGTAAAGGTCACTTTTCCATAAAAGTCCAAAGCATTTCCTGATTTAGAGATACACTGAGGTGCAAGAAAATTATATGTAGAATACCAGTAGGACTAATTTACTGGATTCTCCATTGAGCACCTTCTCAATCAACTGTACTTTGTATACACATGACAAAAATATGTGCATAAGATGTTAACATTGTTCAAGGCCATGTGGTAATGAGATTTTTAATGTTTTCCAATGTATGTGTGTATGTTTCCTGTCTAGACAGTTAAGTGAGTTATCTCTGTCAGTTCATCAGTAAGAAACAATATTGAAAATAATGTCCTTTTCCTATTATTTGCATTGAAAACTCAAAGTCATGATGTAAAAAGAAAAAAGAAATATGAGCCACTCCTGAACTTTTCTCACTACTATATTTTTTTCCAGAATTTTGACCCCGTGAATTAATCATAGTTCTCCAGAGAAACAGAACCAACAGGATGTATGTATATAGAAAGAGATTTATTGTAAGGATTTGGCTTATGTTATTATGGAGACTGAGAAGTCCCAAGATCTGTAGTTAGAAGCCAAAAAGTAGGAGAGCCCATGGTGTAGTTCCAGCTGGAGTTCAAAGGCCTGAGAACCTAGAAAGCTGATGGTATAGGATCTAGTCCAAAAGCCTGCAGGCTTAAGACACAAGAAGAGCTGATGTTTCAGTTCGAGTGCAAAGGCAGAAAAAGACCAATGTTCCAACTCAAGCAGTCAGGCAGGAGGAGTTCTCTTTTATTTAAAGAAAGTCATATTTCTTCCTCTTTACAGGCCTTCAACTGATTAGATGAGGCCCGCCCACAATAGGGCAGATTATGTGCTTTACTCAGTCTATTGGTTCAAATGTTAATCTCATTCAAAAACATCCTCACAGACACACACAGAATAATGTTTGACCAATTACCTGGGTACCTCAGGCAAATCAAGACATAAAATTAACCATCACATCCTATACTGTATAACCTTTCTATTCGTTATTTGAGTAAGACCTAATTTCAATCTTTTAGACATCTTACAGAGGTTACTAAGATAGCCAAAGATATTAAGTTTGATAGCAATATTTATAAGATATTTTAGTGGTAAAAGTGTTTGAGTGATAATATACCATGACGTAGACCCAACACATTTTTTCTCAAGCCATTCCTCTATCCTTCTCTATGGTAGGGGAGAGATTGCATACTAAACAAGTTGGGAACGATCTTCTTGCTGGAAGGATACTAACTAATCTTAACAAAGGTTTCAATAAAATACAATGTGTCATGCTATATGGTTTGGTCAGGTCAATATCTCTAGAAGATATACCGAGATTCTCTGTATCCAGAAGGTGGCCCCTTCAAATTTACCCACAAACACTTTAGCCTCACAAGTTTAATGATAGAAAACAAAACTATAAAGCCTCTGAAACTATCATGGACCCTCTTCCATAAAATTCCAAAATGGCAGGGCCAATTTTCACACGTTCCCCAATTTATAAGCAGAGTAGAAGCAGAAAAACTTATTTTCAGAGTTCTTATATTCCATAAATACAGAAATCTTGTAATTAATCTCAAGAACCATACATTACTTATTAGTTTCGTGCCTTAATGAAGGAAGACTCAATGTTTATCACACGAAAATGGGAGAGTGGGGTGTAAAGGTGGGTGGAGGGGAGAAAAGCCTGGTCCTTTATCTTAATGAATCTGGCCTTATGTTTCTTCAATTTTTTTATCAGCAATTTTATGCTCTGCAGGTAGTAAACAAAAATGGTGACAGTCAAACATGCATTTTGCATCATAACAAACCCGTTGGATCTGCAAACAGTTGTTTAAGGTGCTCCTTTTCCATCAGGAAAAACAATAGCATTTATTAGCAGCATTTCACTCTACTCACATGATTTGTGTGTTCTTCACTCTGAAAGTGTCAGCTGTCAAATGAAATGATGGGGACTGACAGTTTAGAATTTTAAAAGTTCAGCTCCTTTCAAATGCACTAAATGAACAAGAGCTGCCTAATTTGGGCTGAAGAAAAAGCAACAAAAATCCCCTGTAAGTATGCAAGGTTTTATTCTACTTTTGCATGCTTAGTATGCATGGAGAATGTTAAATACTTTTCAGCTGGATACACTGTTAATTCTATGAGTGAGAAAGATTTCATTAGGTGAGCTTCAGGCAAGAGTGGGCTACAAATGGAATTCCCTTTTATTTTCTGAAATTCACAGTATATGACCCATATCCAATGATAAATGGTCTATAAACTCTCTTGCTGTATTTAATTGCATAAACTTCCATTATATTCTACTATTAACATGGGAACACTTGACACAAGATATCAGAAGGGGAAAAAACTAGTAAAAATTAAAGCCTTCACTCTTAACAAAACCAACAAAATCTTAGTATCCCTCAGAATCGCATTCAACATGTAAGTACGAGCACACAATTTTAAATATTTTTTCAACCAATTAGTTACTTTTAATTTTGGTAGCACAAAAATCTATTAATCACTATTTAATTATCTGGAGCCCTTGCCTGCCTAATTAGTGCTTTCCGTATTGCATCTTCAACTAAACTGGGGACCCCATCAACTCATTTATCTGATACGTATTAGGTGCACTGGTGAGTTAATTAATGAAAAAAGAAAAAAAAACTCATTTAAATGGTTCATTCAAAAAAAAAAAAAAGCTTATTAAACACTTTGAACATTAAATAAGCCGACTGATTTTATTGGGTTTTCATTGCCCTAAAAAGCATTATATAAATGCAAAATCCCATGTGACATTTCTGGGTAAATATATGTTGTAGAAGGAATCTGAAGCCACGGTGATCAGTTGAGTAACAATCCCTCTTAAGTACACTGCCTGAGGCTGCGGGCTTTTGAAATCTTTTACACAAAAATGGGGACAACGATTAGACATAAGATTTTATTTGGAATTTTCTGGTGTTAGGAACACTAAGCACGATTGTAAATGAAATTGCATTGTTATATTCTAGGTAATGTAGTGTAAAATGGTCTATACTATAACTGTGCTTATAATACTGAAGAAAACAAAGAGTAATCTCCAGAACCCAGCCCATCCCTGCACTGCATCTCCATTTTGCTCTGTCTCGCCAAGGCACTGTGGGCTTGTCTTCCAGCATTCTAGTTCACACAGCAACACCCCCAAGAAAGCTTTCCTAAGCACCCCCAAATGAGGCTAAGGGGCCCTCTTGGATGTTCTGACAGCACCTGGGCATAAACCTTTGCTTTGCACTTACTGGGAAGAAGCAGGGGGGATACAAGGGTAAAGAACAAAGCTGTGGCTTCAGGAAGACCTGGGTATGAGTCTAGATTCAGCACTACGTTGATTCAATGAAATTATCTAAGTAAAGCTTCTAGTGCTGATACATCATACATGTATTGCAACCATTAGTCATGTTTTTAAATTATACTCTACTGTACTGACTGTTGAGATGTTTCTCCTACTGAGAGATCGGAGCTACTGGTGGAAAGAGACACATGACCCATCTTTGCATTTCCAGAGCCTATAAAATAGGTAAACGGAAGTCAAATCTCCCCTCCTTCTTACAGATGGCAGTAGGAATTCTGAAGCACAAATCCATACATATTAAGTGCTTATTACATAGTTCGACTTGCTATTTCACTATTATTAAGACCTATATTGCTTCCTCTGGATCTCCAGTAGATAGTCAAGTGGACACAGGTGTCTGATTCTTCAACTGAATATTCATTTCGTGATTCTCATCAGTTAAGAAATTGTCCACTGGGTGGTGCCTGGGTGGCCGTCCACTAAGCACCTGACTCGGTTTCAGCTCAGGTCTGACCTCAGGGTCGTGAGATTGAGCCCCTCAACCCCAGTGTTGGCCTCCCCATTCAGTGGGGAATCTGCTTGAGTTTCTCTGTCTCCCAACACCTCCCCCCAGCTCTCTCTCTCTCTCAAATAAATAAATAAATCTTGAGAAAATGAATGAATTATGGGATATCAAAAATTGTCATAGCATAAAAATTTTCAGTGGTGAATTGATCATTTGTGATTAGTTCCAGCTCCAAGTCCCCTCTGCGATTAATATAGCATCTATTTTAATCCAGAGAATCAACATCTTGATCAGTTATAATCTTATTGAGAATCTAATGTCTACAACTTCCTATGCAAAGAGAATGCAAATTTAAAAGTTAAATTGAAAATCTTCAAATGGCAGTACTTCATAAAGTTTATTAAAGTGATATTAGAGGGACGTCTGGGTGGCTCAGTCAGTTAAGCATCTGCCTTTGGCTCACATCTTGATCCCAGGGTCCTGGGATAGAATCTCACAGCTGGTTCCTTGCTCAGCAGGGAGCCTGCTTCTTCCTCTGCCTATCACTCTCCCTGCTGGTGCTCTTTCTCTGTCTCTCTGACAAACAAACAAATAAACAAACAAACAAACAAACAAATAAATAAATCTATCTTCTAAAATTTTTTTTAAATTAAAAAAATAAAGTGATATTAGAGATCTACTCAAGTCACTGTGGATAAATCAAGGTCAAGCAGTTGAAAAAGGAAAAAATGAAAAATATGAGATTCAAAAATGAACAATATGAAAACCAAATGATTAGGAAACCTGTTTGAAAATTAATAAAGCTATAAAATATCTTTGCAAAATTGATCCTTTCTATCAGCATGCTCTGAAAGTCAAATATGAAGACTTTGATATCCTAAAATTATGCTGGAAAGATTATCCAAAAACCTAAAATTTGGTTAATTCTTCACTACTCTAAGAATGAGAGAACAGCTTTCATTGTAATGTAAATCGTATCTTAAAATATGTTCACTATTTTTTCCTCTTATAGTTCTAGATACAGTCCCAACCAGGGGTGCCTGGGTGGCTCAGTGGATTAAAGCCTCTGCCTTAGGCTCAGGTCATGATCTCAGGGTCCTGGGATTGAGCCCCGCATCGGGCTCTCTGCTCAGTGGGGAGCCTGCTTCCCTGCCTCTCTGCCTACTTGTGATCTCTCTGTCAAATAAATAAATAAAATCTTTAAAAATAAAATAATAAATAGATACAGTTCCAACCAAAACTTCCCTTTTCCTGCTATTGTCTCTGAAATTTTGGTTTCAGTTTTGAGTAGACTTACTCTAAGGGTTCTTTTCTGGTTCCAGTTACTCGCTGGTTTGAGGGAAAGGATTGCTCCCTGACGTTGCCACCACTAGTGCCGCGGCTGCCATGTTCCACCGTCTGTGATGATTTCCAAGGACACCTAAGATGTTAATGTGGTACACTTCAGTTCAAGTTCATAGGCAGTGCAGCTTTTAAAGGGAAAAACAAGGAGGGTTCTGCAGAGATCTTAATGAAGCAAACCTCATCTCAAGAAAAGTCTCTTGTCTGATGTAGTCCAAATTCTTTTGGGGAACACCTTTCTTCAGATAAATAAGGTGAAAAGATCCAAACTATACTACACTGGGAAACAGATTTTCAATGCCTAGGGTCTCCATAACCAAATCACATTCAGTGCCCGACACTGCAAAGCTCCAAACAGTCAACGATGACCATGTTGCTGGGTATATTGCGTACAGTATTCCAGAATGTTTTTAATTTTCTCCCATATCATTTTTTTTATTCCATTGATTCGTTAAGAAAAGGGAAGATTTATAGAACAATTTTAATCTAATTTTTTCTCTCATGTTAAAATCACTAAAAGGAGAAATTCATAATACGAAACTTCTGTACTTTATTATGTAATACTTCTAAAAACATATTAAAGTTCAGTATTCTCGAAGATTTTTCTGTAGTCTGTGAATATCTTTCTCCTGAGGATATTTACTCTATATGATTGGTAATTATATACTACACACCCTGGGTTGTTCAGATATAAACAACATATTTTTTGGTTTTGTTTCCATTTTAGTGATATGTTTAAGGAAAAAATCAGACAGATTCATCAGAATACCAGAGATAATTTTTTTCTCAATCTCTCTGTCAAGTTAGTTCAGCTCTAATTCAGGCAAATTCCTGACAGATATCAGAGTTCTATTTACTGATTATCCCTTTTTCCCTTTGGGATCATAAGATTTTAAGTGAAAAGAATCTAAAAGATTTATTGCTAATGGGATTCTACAAATGTTATCTTTGTTCAGAGTAAAAGTAATATACGATCCTGGCTTTGTGGAGCATCTTTAATGTTCTTTTTTTGAATATGTATAACTCATTTAGAGACCAAGAATAGATAGTAACTCATCATTTTTGCTACCTGCCTTAAAATATCTGCGTTTTGTCTGTTCGAAAATAATATAAACTTGTGATTTAATTGATGTCATCACTTCGATTCATCACCACGCTCATTGTAAACAAAGAGGCTCTGAAGAATGAACAAAATGCTTATTGTTCACCAGAAGAAAGGTCGTAACATGTTATATTTACATTTATGTCATGTCTTATTACTAAATCTGTATAAACCATCTTCCTTCATTATTTCTGAATGGGAGACTGATGATAAGTGCTATTTTCAAGAATTTTTTAATCCTTTTTATTTGTCTAGCTAATTTGTGTGCTGATGCATTACAAGGGTAACTCTATGTTTTGCTTGTTAAGTTGTTAGGGATTTTTAACTCCTAAAAATCAAGGACAAGTTCCTAAATGTAGCATTTGCGTGGGTCGACAGCTTGAAGGGAGAGAGGTCAGCTGCCTGGTGAAGGAAGGAGAAATCTGTCGGCGCGATCCCCATTTGCTTTGTATCGTTGACATTGGGCTTGGAATGGAGAATGATCTGTTGTTAGGTTAAGCAGCAGGGAAGCTTACAGCTTATTATTTTTTACTCCCGATACAACCAAAGCAATGGGTGAGTAATGAGAGGAACATAGCTAATCACAATGATACCAGGCCATGAATTGCACGTGGCTGGGGGATAGTACAGTTTTATCAGACTGTGATGGCCAGTGAGCTAATAGGAGCCATAAATATGCAGATTAGTCAAATCTTTATTACATCTGCAAATAGCTACTGGCATGTTTTCCCTCTCCCACTTTATAATGCTGATGATCCAGACTCCAAGCCCTACTCTTCCGCCCAAAGAAATTTAAGTTAAAAGGAAATGTATCACATGGTGACAGGAAAATGAAAATATACCCGGTGATACCTAACAATCACACGACCAAGGCACCAACATGAAACAGCTCTGCTTCTCTAGTCCTGAAAAACCTAGAAACTGATGCCTTCCCCAGCGCAAGTTCCATCCAATTCTTACCCTACTCCTTCCCACCCTACCCATTCCAGGGAACTTAGCTCACCCAAGATTTCTCATTTGCTGGGGCTCTGTCCCTTGTTTAAACTAAAGAGAATACAGGATCAGTCCTCTTTTTTCTCACTAGAAAGTCTCTTCAGAATCTAATTCAATGAGATTGTATTTGTTACAATGAATACAGATTGTTCAATGGGGCACATTTAAGAAACGCTGAAAAGAGTGCAGGGGTTCGCGGGGTGGGGGCTGGCTGTGTGGTGGGGGGAGTGACGTTTTATACATCACCTCATGTTTGTTAAGGTCTAAAAGCACTGAAAAGGATTTGTTCTGTTTGTGTAAAGGGCCTCCGTGCTCTGGGTCTCTAAGATGTTATGCCAAGCCTTTCTGCACACAAGCTTTCTCTTGAACTTGGGCCTGACATGACCAGAACGCGAGGGTTCAGGTTCTCAGGGACTGACCCATATTGTCGCTCCAATCTGGCAGAATGGAGCGACTATTCTATTACGTAACAGTTGGAGTCTATTACGTAAACAGTTGGCTTTCTGCAACTAATGTGTTGTTTATTTTAATATATGAGTTTGGAAAATCATCTTTGCATAGCCTATTCTTTCAAAGAGCCATTTTTTTTTTTTACTGAGCGTTTTCATTTACCAAAATGATTCTTACTAAAAGATCTGAGATCTCCCAGGAGAATGAAGATCTTTAATCACATAATGTGAACTAAGCAGTCAGTTATGAGAGTCACTGAAAATATTAACAGCCCTGGAGTGAGTTCCAAACCATAGGGCTGCATACTCTAGTTATAAATTGTTAGTCACAGTCTTGGGCCGTGTTCCTTGGCTCTGCCACTGCCCTCCATTCCGTGATTGGAAAGTCTATACAACTCCATTTCACTATTTTCTATGACACATAGACTAAAGGGCTTGAAGATATCTTCCCCACCTAGAATGAATGCAACACTGTGAGAATATGCAGATACGTATATGTGTGTCCTGCATGTATATATTGAACAGGCTAGATTTGATGGGGTACAATCAAGAATTAGCTGTCCTGGGGCACCTGGGTGGCTCAGTTGTTAAGCAACTGCCTTCAGCTCAGGTCATGATCCTGGAGTCGCTGGATCGAGTCCCATATTGAGTCCCGTATCGGGCTCCCTCCTCAGTGGGGTGTCTGCTTCTCCATCTGACCTCTCCCTCTCATGCTTCCTCTCTCTCTCTCTCTCTCTCAAATAAATACATAAAATCTTTAAAAAAAAAAAAAAAGAATTAGCTGTCCTTTTCTCTACTTTAAGAAATCCCCTCTTAGGTGTTCTTTCTACTCATTTGCAAAATATCTCAGAATGTTCCCTGTGGCTTTTGTGGTCACTTTGGAGTATTAGAACAGTATTATTTTCAGGCGTAAATATCCAATCTAAACTAAGTCAAACTTGAATCATTTCAAAACTTTCTCTCCTGCCCCAACACACACCAAACCTAGCAACTTGAGTACAAAAAATGGGAAAATTAGAGTAAGGAGCAGCCCGAGGAGGGGATAAGGACAAAGATTTTCTTGATCAGTGCTAATGCAATGTGGCTCTTTCTCTTCAGACTTTATTTCATGGACTACTTGTGTGTGTGTGGGGGGGGGTGTCTTTGGAGATCCCTAGACTGGGACATGAGTACTGCCTTGTCACTGCAAGTGTGAGGTAACACACACTCATGCCAATAACTTCTGATTCTGCCTCAGCTTTTAACTTGGTGCTGTATTCCTGGAACTGCCGCCCCTGTGTCTTAGCCCATTCAGGCTGCTCTAACAATGTATCATAGACCAGGTGGCTCGTAAACAACACAAATTTATCTCTCGCAGTTCTGGATGCTGGGGAGTAAAAGTTCAGTACAAGTTGGGTGACTGTCTTCTTCTGGGTCCCAGACTTATTGTATCCTCACGTGGTGGAGAGGCTAAGGGAGCTTTCTTGGACCTCTTTTATAAGAGAATTTTTTTTTTAAGGCTCTGTTCTATGAAATAGTCACCACCCAAAGACTCTAAACTTCCTAAAGCTATCACATTGGACATTTGGAGTCCAACATATGAATTTGGGGGGAACATAAAGATTTAGACCATAGAACCCTGATAGGCAGCACTCCTAAGGAAGGTCTTTTCTAAATGGTTCTAGTCATCAACAATACAGCTATCTAGGTGGCCCAGAGGAAAACTAAACTCTAATGCCTCTCAAACTCTAGAAGTGAAAGCCATCACAACACAGCTCTCTCTCCAGACTCTGTTCCAATTCGACAGCAGTTCCAGATCTGGAAGTTTTGGAAGATCACAAGATCCTAGATGGAGAACGATATGTCAGGCTTTCCTTCTGGCAGACACCTTCCGGTTTGTGTATCATTCATTTGGGCTGTCTCAGATGGCGGGGTAAAACTGGGAACATTATAAGCTTTCTTTTACTACAAAATGACAACCTGTTAAAAGATGGACACGAGATCTGAATAGACAGTTCTCCAAAGAAGATCTATTCATGGCTGATAAGCACATGTAAGGATGCTCTACATCATTAGCCATGCTGGAAATGCAAATCAAAATCACAATGAGACATTACTTCATACCTACTAGTATGGCTATCATCAAGATGACAAATAATAAGTAGTACTGGCAAGGGTATGGAAGGGTTGGAACCTTTACTCCCTGCTGGGGGGAAGTAGAAAATGGTTTGGCAATTTTTGGAAAACAGTCTGGCATATCCTCAAAAGGCTAAGCACAGAGTTAGCACCCTAACCAGCAATTATATTCCTAGGTATATACCTCAGAGAAACAAAAACATATGGGCAAACACACACACAAAAGTGTATGTAAATGTTTATGGCAGCATTAGTCATAATAGCCAAAAGTAACCCCAACTTAAATGCTCATCAACTAATGAATGGGTAAGTAAAATATATCTACACAGTGGAATAGTATTAGCTAATAAAAAGAAATGAGGTACTGATACATGCTCCAATATGGATGAAACTTAAAATGCTATGCTAAGTGAAATAAACTACTCATAAAACACCACAAATTGTATGATTCTGTTCATATGAAATGTCCAGGATAAGCAAATCAATAGAGGTAGAAAGTAGATTAGGGGTTGCCTAAGATTAGACGGTTGAGAAGGGCAGGTGGGGATCTAGAGGTGATAGGTTGGGGCTGACAAGTTTTGTTTGGTGGTAATAAAAAGGTCTTTAAGTGGATTCTTGTGATGTCTTCACAATTCTGAATATATTAAAAGCCATTGAACCATATCCACACTCATCCCAGGGTACTTTGTCATTTCAGTATCACCTTCTAGACAGACGAATCCATGTGCAAGGCAAAGTCAATGTGGCTTCAAAGAAATTTACAATGTGCTTCCTTTCTAATGTAATTATTGATGCAAAAGCCATTGAATTATACGTTATACTGGTAAATTTTATGTTTTATGAGTTGTATCGCAATCATAGAGCTTTGTTAAAAACTGTATCATCACCCGCTTCCTTCAAACTCTGTAGAATTCTCAAAAACAAATAACAGAAAACAAACAAAAAACAAAACAAAAAACCTCAATTCTCTTCCACAGACTAGAAGAGAAAGGTTGGTCCTCCACAATGAGTCTAGCCTCTTTCCCTAGAATGGGCAGCCTTATCACAGACTTCCTCATCTTTTGGGTCCCACCCAAGAATCCAAGACAGAAAGAAAATCCCCATTTACCAGTCTATTAAATTAGTAAGAATCTAAAACATTACTCATGGCATTTCATTTGTCTTTTCTTCATGCGCCAATTTAAGAATCATAATTAAACTTATAAACTTTGCAGAATGGCACATATATTTATTTTATAGGCTGCATTATCCTCCCAAGTGATTCAGTTCCCTAAAACTCTACTGGTTATATATTTCAATTAAAGGAGTAAGGCTTAATCTTATAATAAACTCAATAAACACTCAGGGGCCTGTGCAACTATTCTAAGAAGAATACAGTTTACTATTTAATGAATTCTTATATTCTAATCTTTAAACAACCCTATAAGGTAGGTGTTGTTGAGTAATCATTTCACAGATAAGGAAACTGAAGCTCGGAATGGTTAAGTGATTTACACACAACAGAGCAGTTAATGCATGACCGAGTCAGGATGCCAGTCTCAGCCTCTGTACCTACTACACAGAAAACCTGACTCTCTTTCTCTTTTTTTGGCTATCTTCGATAAGATAAATGTTCACATCATTTTAAACTGAAACGCGTAGTTGCTGCTTCTAAGGGTGAGACCTGAAATCACACAACGAGATGCAATATAAGTTTGGAAAAAACTTGGCCACTTGCCATAAGTAATTTATTTTTATGTTTTAGAAATTGCAAAACGGTGGTCATTGGTCAGCCTCTGTCTATTTCTGAGTGTGGTCTATATGAGCCACGGATGTCTCTTGAATTCTATTTTGAAAATGCCTTTTCTACAGAAACAATGGAGAATGGGACAGAGATTAACATTAGAATAAAAACTGAGACTGGCTTCTGAGCCAATGAATAAACCATTTGAGAAACATCAAGAGATCCTTGAGAGAACCATATCCACCCCCATCTCAGAGTACTTTGTCATCTCAGTATCACCTTCTAGAAAGATGAATCCATGTGCAAGGCAAAGTCAACGTGGCTTCAAAGAAATTTATAATGTGTTTCCTTTCTAAATATAATTATTGATGCAAAAGGAAAATCATAATCACTATTTTTGCCAAGTCACTTAACCCCCTGCCTGTTTTGTCATTTGTAATATGCAGTGTTTCGGCTACAGTTTCAACTCACATCTAAAGGGACAAACATTTCACAGATACCTACAGCTGGAGTCAGAAATACTTGTTCCTTTAGATGTGCTGCCTTCCCTTCATATCATTCCGCCCTTCTATTCTATTTCCTCATGAATTTTACTAAATATAACCAAATCATAGTATTAAAGTGTGTTTACACGCTGCTATTTATAACTACAGAGTAAATTCATTTCAATTAATCCCTATCAATTAAATGGGCCCATCATTCCCAGATATGAACTGAGCAGTGGCCATTGAGAAAAAGTCAATGGCATTGAAGAGAAGGATGAAAGTGAACAAACAAAAAATCTGACCTTTGAGGAAGCAAAAAAATACTTTTAGAAAATTCTAATTAATTTCCTCAGAGAAACTAAAGAAGTTAATAGACTCGTAAAATTAGAATAGACCACAATAAGAAAAAAACAATATAAGACACTAAATTATTATAGATAGTAAAGAGATAATTAGAAGTATGAATGACAAATGAAAACTTTAGTGTACAAACTAAATAATGTAAAGGAGAGTGCTCACAAAACTGGTGATCAGGACAATGGAATAGACACAATTTCCTCAAACTAAGAGCAAAAAGAAAAAGATGAAAATTATGGGTAAGATGTTAAAAGATGTGGATATCTAACGTCCTTCTAGCAAGAGATCAAGAGATGGAGAGGGGCGATGGGGTTAAAGAAATCATTTTTTACAAAGAGAACAAATTCTGTGAACTGAAGGAGAATGAAAACAAACAAACAATAAGAACAACAACAAAAACCAAGATTCATACAAAAGAATGATAATTTGAATTGTCATGGAATGTTGTAAACAATGGATCAATTCCTCTAATGGCCTGGGGAGAAATACTTTTGAACTCTGATTTTCTACTCAAGTGTAAAAACAAAAGGAAAAAATTCTCAGTCAGGAAGTCAGAAAACTTACCACCTACCCAAGCCACTCCCGTAAACACCATTTATTGAGAAGGATACTCAAGGAAAATGAAAAACACAAGTTAGTTGATGACCAAACACAACAAGAAACTCTAGCAACTGAGTGTGAATGAAAGGAAGTAAAAAAAGCAAAAGAAATCTAACAGAGAATCTGCCATCCCTTCATGTATTCTGCTAAGACTATTTTCCTTCATAGGGATTTAATGACATAGAGCTCATTATAGTTTTTCTTCTGTGCATTCATTTACACTATTGAGTTCTACAATGAGTGATATTCACATCATCATAATATTATAAAGATTGTTTTATTAACTGTAAAATTTTAGACTCAACTTACAAAGAATCAAGCCTTATTTAACGATAGTTAATTAGGTTAACTATAGTTATATAATAAGTGTCAGGGTTACAAAACTCGAAAAGGTAAAAATAATCTCCCCCTATTTTGTCAGTAATATTTCCTTGACAACATGTTAAGATTTAATAATCTCATTTATTTTACTTTAGTCTTCGTTTTAGTTGGTGCCTCCCTTCTAGATTTGAGGAAAAGTGTAGGGGTGGTTGGAGAATACAATTAAAGCTTACGAAGATACTTCAGCACCCCCATACACAGGTGGGGAATTGTCCTCCTGCAAATTACTAACCCCAACCACCTCATCTCGACTCTCATTCACTTCCATTATAGAGAGAATTAATTTCGGATCTTGTCTTGAGATTCTAGGGATTCCTTCACTTTAGTGCTCAGAGTGGTCTACTGAGTGGCTGTGATTTCCTGCCCTTGACATCAGAATGCATGTTTTAGAAACTGTAAGTAACATCTGCAAAGGTATTCTGGTTATGGTTTTTGTCACACTGAATAGACTTGGCTGGAAGAATCTGGTTCATGATCAAAAGCAGAAAAGACTCACTTGTGTCCCATGGATGGACTGGACAGCTAAGAACAATGTGTCTGTAGTCATTTCTTCAGGAAGACGGTTAGTAACTTCAGAACCTTACACTGCATTATCAAATCGAGTTTTTCTGCCCTTAAAATCTGTGAAAAGATATTAAATATCATTAATTCATTAAAGAAATGCCTTGTGGATTTTATGAATGCTCATGAATATTTCATAAAGTGATTAAAATTGTTAATCCTGCTCCCAATTAATTTTAAGTAATTCTTAAACACACATGTAAATAATAGGTAATTATAATGTTTTATTATGTGTCATTTATATAACTTAGGCCATTAAAATTGCATTTCTGACGGGACACATTTCTTAGGGCCCTATGTCATTTTTTGAAAGCAACAATTCATTTTCACTTTATTTGAGCCTGTATTAATTTTGAGGAGATGGGGGGGAATACTGAGGGACCTTAAGAGAGGAAAAATAGGTTGAAAGAATGCAAAGACTGACTCATCCATGAAGTATTATAATCAGAGTTGTACGTTTTTCTCTACCACCATGTGCTCAGGAGGTATTCAGCATATCTACTCTAATTGAGAAAGCTATTATCTGTGGAATTAGGCACAAAACTAATTCTACTTCTTTGTTCCCTTCTTTCCTCATGCTTTAGCTTTTGGTTATGCTTGGCTACTACATGGGAAGAAAAAGGAACTTAAATCTGGAGGCAATTTATAATAATGGAAAATTCACAGTCAAAAAGAACTAGGTAGATGACTAGCTAGCTAGATGACTTCCTAGCTAGATGGTCGTGGGCAAATTACTTTACTTCTCATTTCACTTCCTTTACCTGAAATGTTCTGAAGATAATACCTTCTCTACTTACCTCATAAGTTTTTGTGTTTTGTTTTGTTTCGTTTTGCAGGATTAGTTTAAACACATATTAAAGTCATTTTGTAAAATACTCTGCTAATTACCCCAACTGACTAAGTAAGTAGGTAATTTTGAGCAAGTTCCTTCACCATTTTCATTTCTCTGGGTCTGAGTCTCCTCGTGTCAAATGAGGTTCTTTATGAAACAAATTTGTTTTCCTAGATGTCCATTTACATGTTGCTGACTTTTTCTTTAACTTTCAATTTGTGGGTAATTTCTTGCAAGTTCAGGTGGGGCAGGGCTTGGAGGGAGATGAGATATGGTCCAAAGGTGGTCCAAATGTCATGGCGAGTCCCGTGGCCTTCATGTCTCATGGCATCTGGTAGGGATTTACATACTTAGACATCCCTCCAAATACATTTTGAGCTCTTACTCTGTAGCCACAGGGCTCCCATCCCAAATACCCAACACTTCCAAAGAAATGCTTTTGTCGGTGGCTTGACGTACTCTGGGGTGGATTATTTCCACCAGAAGTAGCCAACTGAAGTTCTGTTTTGCCTTTGCCTGTTGTGTTCTGTGGGAACTAATTCCAGTCTTTGACATAGGGAGGCATATTTATGACATTTGGCTTCTTCGTTCAACAGATTTTTCCTTTCTGTGTTTACGAGAGCTAGCATTAAGTATTAGTGCTCTGTCCTACTTGGTTCCTTTTGTTTAAAAGCATCTGTGTCCTTTGCCCTTACTTTGGTCCTTATGAGGAGTTAGATGTGTCGAGGCACAGCTCCAGAGTTGCTTGACTGCTTTTATGTCCTTTTGTAAAAGGTTTCCAAATCAAGAGAATCATGTATTTGTTATTTCTGGGTCCATTAAATGCCCAAGTAATTAACATTAGCCATTTTGCCACTAACAAAGCATGGAAACCACAATGTTTTTGTGATGTATAGTCATTTCAACATCAGCTTACAGTTGCACAAGCCCATCTAATCACCTGAAGGACAATGCATTGAGACAGGCACCAGATTAGATGGCCAGGCATCCAAATGACTCTTACATTGTTTGGAGATGCACAGGCTCCAGCCAACCAATGATGCGCTATTTTAAAGTTTTTGAAGTTGGCAAAGAGAAACTCTTAAAACACGGATAGTAGTGGTAAGGTCTGAAAAAGTGTCTAACCTATTGCCAGCGTTAACATAAACACAAAAGAAAGTTACATTTTAGACAGATGCATAACATAATCAGAAATCAGGATCTGACATTGCATATTCTTCATTTACAAATGCATTCCTTTCTAAAAAGCTGCAATTAATTACAAACGAGTTTTGATGCCGTTTTTGCTTTCCTTAAATATGGAGTGAATTCACCCCATAAACTAATGAACCAAAGTGGGGCCAAATAGAGACCAGCTGGCTGGATGGCTCAGTAATTTTATCCACATGATTGACTTTATGATCCTTTCACTGAAGTAACCAGTCTTTATTCTTGCAATCAGCACCAATGACAATTTGGGAAGGGTGGGGAATTATTAAAATCTGGAGAGAGAAGAGGTGTGGTTTGTTTGATGTGGAACAACACATTTGACCACACACTTCTTTGGTATTAGAGGTGCCGAATTCCGGCTGTCTCTGGCTTCCAAAGAAATACACTGATTAGTTGCCACAGAGACGTAATAAGCAACCAATGCCCAAATAATCATTGCAGATACTCCATTAACAGCATCTAACCGTGTGGCTTTTAGCCATACAAATTGTTTTTTGACAGCTTGTAACCTTTTCAAATAGTTTCCTTTGGGCATTACACCACACTCAGATCTAATTTTAACTTTTGCTTAGTCTATAATTTATGAGTTTCTTTGGCGATGCATAATATATCTGAGGTGAAAGGATACATTCAAATAAAAGCTAAGAATAAAAATCAATTGCTGTTTTAATCCATGAAAACTTTGCTCCTCAGGGATAACTACAATAGGACAGAACAAAAAGAGGGGAGGGAAGAACCTAAATGATCCCGAATTCCCATAGAACTTGTTTTAAAACAAGCAAGTTTAATCCATTTAAACACTACCATAACTGTACAGAAATGAAGCATATCACCGATACATGTACAAAAGTATAGTTTGTATGAAAGTTTATCTAAAGATCCACGAAATTCCACAACATAAAAATTAAAAATTATCAAACGCCTTACTGACACTGTCAGTGAAGAGCTGAAACATACAACAATCCTCTATCAGAGAAAATTCCCAGGTTTACAATTTCCAGATACTAGAATGTATCCACTCGAGGAAGAGGTAGAGTATCATTCCAAACTCTGGGCAAAAAGGGGATTCCACTTAAAAATCATAGATCACAAACTGTTGGAGCTAAAGACAACTTTAGAAACCATCTAGTCAGACTCAAAATGAAGCCTAATGCCTTCATTCTTTACTCTTCCCTTTCCTGGCTCCCAACACCCAGACTACCCTCAAGTCCAGCCACAGGCATCGCGTTCTTTCCACTGCTCCAGCTCCCCAGCGCCATCACCTCCCCCTGGGCTCCTGCCAAACACCCCTGATTTGGGGGATCAGCAAACACTAGTTCACCATTCCACTTGCTGCCCCTTTTTGTAGGTCCTGTAAGCTAAGAATCGTTTTTACATTTTTAAATGATTGTAAAAGAAAAAAATCAAAGGGATAATATTTCATGACATGGGAAAGTATATGAAATTCAAATTCCAGTGTCCATCAATAAAGTTTTATTAGAACACTGCCATGCTCATTCTTTCATGTATCGCCTGTGGCTGCTTTTGTTTTACAATAGTGGAATTGTGTATGACAAAGACCATAAGGCCCACAAAGCCTAAGCTATTTACTATCCTGCCCCTTTTTACTATCTGACCCTTGACAGAAAAAGTTTGCTGACCTCTGTGTAATCAGTTCCCAATACCTATACTTTCTCTACCACAGTCATTTCTTCACATAGCAACCTGTGGTCCTCTAAAAGCAAATCAAATCCTATCATTCCCTGCTTGAAACCCTCCAATCCTGATCCATCCAATATGGCAGCCGCTAGCCACATGTGTTTATTGAGCTCTTGAGTCTAGTGCAACTGAAGAACTGAATGTTAAATTTTGTTTAATTTTGATTATTCTAAATTTAAAATTGATTCTGGATTTAATTATTGGAAAGCATTTAAGTATGTTTGAAACAAGTCGGGTATGTGAATCTACCATCTCAAATGTAAATTTTATGAAATCTTAATGTAGATCAATTATTTCCAATGAAAATTTGGCATCCAAACTGAAATGTGCTATAAATGTAAAATACACATGGATTTCAAAGACTTAATTCAAAAAGAGAGTATAAAATATCTCAATAATTTTAATTATGACTACATGTTGAAATGATATTTTTATATGTTTTGTTAAATAACACTTATTAAATCTAATTTATCTATTTCTTTTACTTTTTTAAGGTGGCTACTAAACATTTTAAAATTACATGTGTGGCTCATGTTATATTTCCACTGGACATTGCTGCTTCAATGGGTTTACATGATGATGAGAATAAATTCAAACCCCTCACAGTATCAGCAAAGTCTTCCTTGGCCCCCTCCCACCTCTTTAATCACATCTCTTGTCAGTCTCCTCACCCTGGCATTCTGCCAGGCCCTCAAAGACACTCACCTAATTGTTGCCTTCTAGTCTTTTTTTTTTGTACCAACTGTGCCTTCTCTCTGGGAACTGCTGCCCTATGGCATGACTCATTCTAATCATTCAAGTACAGCTTAAATGCTTGTCTCCTCAAAGAGACCTCCCCTAATCCACCTCTTCTAGTCACTTTCTGCCATCCCACTCAGTGTTCTTTTCTCCACAGCTGTTATTAGTATCTGGAATTTTCTTCTGTATTAATACATGGGTCTGTTGACTGTCTCCATTCCCTGCATCCCTCCACCCCAACACACCAAGAACAAGAATCTGGTCAATTTTGTTCACTGACCTCTCCTGGGCACTTAAAACAATGCCTGGTGTTCAATAAATATTTCAATGAATGACCCTTCATTTTACAGATGAAAAACTAAGATGTGGAGCAATCGAAAGATTTACTGACAGAGCAGAATAGAAAATAGGTCTCCTCCTTCCAGCATAGTAATTTTTTTAATTGAAGTCTAATTGACATATGTTACATTAATTTCAGGTGTAAAACGTGATTCAATAATTCTATCCATTATGCTATGCTCACCATAAGTATAATCACTGTCTGTCACCATAGAACATTACAATATTATTAACTCTATGCTCTTTGTTGTGATTTTCTTCCCCATGACTTATTTCTTTTATAACTGGAAGTTTGTAGCTCTAAATCCTCTTTATCTACTTCACCCATCCCCCAAACCCCTCCCCTCTGGCAACCACCAGTGTGTTCTCTGTATTTATGATTCTGTTTTGTTTTTGTTTTTAGATTCCACCTAGAAATGAAATCATATGGTATTTGTCTTTCTCTGTCTGACTTGTTTCACTTAGCCTAATACCCTCTAGGTCCATCCATGTTGTTGCAAACAGCAAGATCTCATTCTTTTTTTATGGTTACCAGTTGAGTATTTTTAAGGGGTGGCACGGCCCAGTGTCTCTCCTGGTCAGAGGATCGAGCCCTGATGCTTAGCTGTGTGATGCTTTGTCACGATGCCAGCTTCAAAAGCGAAAGGTCAGATAAGCCAACCATTTCATTTACCCATGGGCACACAAAACCTTCTCTGTCACATCATCCGCTCTCTTGAGTGCCTTGCCAGCTTGTCAGCAGCTTTTAGGATTGCTTCTCAGATGATTTTTTCCTCTGGGTGTAGAAATAATCACCAAAATTAAAGAAGGAAATCAATGGCATTTAGCCTCTCTCACACACCAAAGCGACAGTCACAAAGCAGAAGGAACTAGGTCATAAGAACGGAAAAGAGGCCAATTAAATAGTCTGAGGTAGTAGTACAACCACCATGAGCAGGAAAATAAACACTAGAGGTCAGGATGCCCTTCCTCTTTTAACTTTTTCATTTCCTTCTTTTATTAATTAGCATTCAAACTATGCTCATATACCCACAGATTAAGCAACTACCCAAAGGGTGATATTTGGAAGAACTTGGAAAAAAATGACACACCCCACTCCTGCTACAATCTAAATTGTCACTCTTTGTAAAATCATCTTTTCTAGGCTTTCATTCTCACTGAAAATCAGCTATTTCTGGGAGAGAAATGCCTTAATGCCTTAATTTTGGCCTTAATTTAAAACAATGTCTTAATTTAGGTGAAAAGCATCAGAAAAAAGGAACTAGAAGAGGTATCTGCCTTGTAGTTTTGCTTACAAGTATGGTGGGCGTATTGTATTCAAAAGTAATGAAGGTCCCAATAACAGCCTTTGATTTCAATTCTCATTGACTACCAGCTAAAGAATGCTTGGATTTCTTTCTTCTTCCTTCCTTTATTCTTTCACATGTCACTGGGGAAGGAAATATTTTCTTTGACCTTCACATGCATTTGTAAAATGCCTTTTGAGAATGTATCATGTGAATTGTACTATCAGGTGTATCCAGCAACATGACAGGAGACTTAGAGTTGGGGGTGAACAGTGAGATGGGGCTGTCCAGAAGCAAACCATGTGGCTAATGTGGAGCTTCATTATATGTCAAAGAAGGGGTGAAGAGATGTGGTGAGCAGACTTTAAATGTCAGGTTGAGGTGTTGGAACTTTATTCTGTCAGTAACATGAAACTACTAGAAATTTTATTACATGAATAAAATATTGTCATTTATTGCATAAATGACATATTTAAGAGAATATTAATGACTACCCTTTATTGAGCACTATGCGCTAGACAACGTTTCTAAGCACTTTACATGCTTATATGTCACTTAGTCCTCACAATGACCCTATAAAGTGGGTAGAACCTTTACTATTCCAACTTCACAGAAGAGGAAAATGAGATACAGAGAGATTCAATAACTTGCCCACCATCACACAGCTTGTATGTGGTGAGCTGGGATTCAAACCCATGGAGACTGCCTCCAGTGCTCTTCAGAAGAACTAAATGATATGGCAGAGTAGCTAAAAGACTCTAACACAGGCAGAACGGCAACTAGTCTATATGGAGTCTTGTACAAAGTCAGAAAAGATGCCACCTCTGGACAGGCTCAGTAAAAGTGTTGGTAAGTGGATGGCATGGTGTCTTTGCAGGAGTTTTAAAAGGCAACCCTTCCTGTGGGCAGACACAGCCCCATGCTCCATCTATGGCTTGGTTTAGGGAGGAAAAAGGATAGATTCCTCCTAAATGCCTCCTAAACTCCTCCTAACTGCCCTCATTTGTTGTCCACACCAACTTTTGAACATTTCATTTTCAATTGAATTGTTAAAATATATTAACCTCCATGTCCTAAAACCATAAGCAAAGTCAGCTTCACACTACAAAGCCCTGTTTCAAAAGCTAGTGTTTGTGAACATTTGATTGTGTGTGTGTATGTGTGTGTGTGCAAAGTAAAGTAAGAATGCAAAGTAAAGAAAGAGGCAAATTTCCATGTTTGGGTTGATGCCAGAACAAGATCAAAGAACAGCCACAAAGTCTTGGAGTTGAGAATCCGAATCCCTGATGAAATCTTTCAAGAACTCACAAAAAAATCTTCGAAGATGAAAGTCATCAAAGGTCATCAGAAATTCTACTGGGGATTTGAACTTTCTCAGTCACATTACTAATAATTTTAATTACGGAAAGAGAAGTGATCCAGAAGATTTCCATAGAGTAAGTAATATTAGGTCACGCTATAATTTGCCTGCTAATATAATGATTTCATTTAGATACATATAAACCACATAAATGCATAGGTTTTTCCCAAAGAACCCAGATTAGCATTGCTTTTCTACCCTCACCAGATTTGCAGGCTTATTCCTCCTTGTGAGGTCAAGCCAGTCTGCCTTTTGTCCCAATATCCCAATGCATCTAATAGAGAAGATGCATGAAAATCATGTAAGTCCAACGATCAAGATTCAAGATCAAGTCAGCCATAATGCTGACATTGTGTAGTCATTCCCCACCCCCGTCCCTTTCACCTGTGTCTCTTGATCAATCATTTTTTAAATCCATGGCCCAGTAGTTTGGTGCCCAGGTTCTAGAGACCTCCTCCAGTACCTCTGGAACCTCCAGGCAGACCTCCTATACATACAACCCTGCCAGCCTTGATGAGGTAGCAGTAAAGACCACTCTTGTTCTTTGCTACCTTCATCAACTTTTACTCATCAACCCAGTTGGGGAAATCAGAATCTGCTTCCACTTCATAATCTTTGGTTTTCCTTGAATTCTTTACTCCTTGTCCTAGAATCCACTTTCCATCTAAAACTTCCTGCTTTCTTTAAAGCCCCAACTTTAGCAGAAATAATTACCTGAATCTATTCGACATTAGGTCATCGACTGGCTAAAATTTTAAATTATGGTGCATTTAAGGAATAATTCATTCCTTAGAATATGGAAGTGCCACATTCCTGAAATCTTCTGAGAAACCAAAGTTCAAAAGTTGATTTCAAAGTTGATTTTCTTAGTGTAGTCCAGACAAGAAAGTCACGATGTTTTAAAGAATAAGTTCTTACCCTTGCAAGCTCATGAATGGGATTCAGGGGCTGTACAAGCTTTCTGGAAAAGTGCATAATATAAAAATGTGTGTGTGTGCATGTGTGAGTATGTATACCTTGTTCTAAGGAAAGGGACCATGGATTTCATCGAAATTTCAAAGGAGTCAGTGAGCCACAAAATATTAAGGTACATTGTCTGGCCCAGCAATGACCCAACTGTATATCTTTTCCTGTACAGAAAAGCTAAAATACTTGGCATGTTTCTTTCTTCTAATTTGTAGTTTGCAATGCTAAAAAATACCTTGCATTCCAAAATACAATACATTCCAAATCACTACTGTTGATGGCTTTGACACATTTTCCCAGATATGATTTTGCAAAGCTCAAAAATTATTTCAATTTTGTAAATGCTTTAAAAGTCTGATATTATTAATCTACTAGTGAAATTACTGTGAGAAAAATACTTATATACATACATGTACACATAATGAACTAATGACTTAAAAATTAAGAAAAATTCTAAATGACCAGGATTTTCTTGAATCTTGCAGTTTTATATCAGATTATATTAGATTCCATCCATAAACTGTACAGTGGAACATCATCATCACACAAGAACAGAAAGACGGAACCATTACCTGCACCTTGGGCTAATCCTAGCAGGTTTTCACACCCCGCATTTGATATATTTAAATCCAGATGATCAAATGCTATCATGTCACAGGTCTTCCTTAACATGATTTTAGAAAATCCTTCCATTCCTTCAAAAATAATCACTCTGATATAGATAATGTCAATATGTTAAGTACACATAGAGGCACTATTTATTCTATTAAATTGGAAAGGTTATTGGTCATGCAAACCCAGTCAAATCTTAACTTTATCTGACTTTACCATTCCACTGGGGTTACCTGAATCACATTCAATCACAACAAGTATAAGCTTTTTGACAGCAAAACTATTCCTCAACCGGTACTGCATAATTGAGTCTTTTTCCACCAAGATTGACTGAGGTTAGGATATTAATGGTCAAATCTTCGGAGAATCAACCTATCTCTCTCTCTTTTTCTCCTCAAGTCCCTTCCTCCCTTTCTCATTATATTTACATAGCTAAACAGAAAACGAGAACTCACTCGTCTTGGAAATGGATTGTTTTCCTTGCCAGTTAGCCAACCATAAGTTGATAAAGTGGGACAAAATTGTTTCAAATTAAAATACATTTTTTTGAAAATATAATTCATTTAGTTGTACGGTTTAGTGTTAAGTAAAACCACTAAACATATTTCCAAAATCTATTAAGAAATTGAACGTGCAGCTCAATCTTATGAGCATGTAGCCAAGGATGAGGTCTATAAATCTCACAGACATATTCACCAACTCCGAATGCCTTTGTGCTAAAAATGTGCTAGTTATTAGAGAGGTGAAGATGAACACTAGCATTTTCACCTTTAGCTAAATCACAGTTCACTCATATCACACCTGAGAGAAATGAATTAGCAAAGCCAGATCTGAAGCTGAGACACCTCCTGCATTCATTTACTACTGCTGCTGTAACAAATTACACAATGCACCAAACAATACAAATTTACAGTCTTACAGTTCTGTAGGTCAGGGACCTAAAATGGATCCCACGAGGCTAAAATCTCTCTTAGCAGGACTGTGTTCCTCTCTGGATGTTCTAGGGGAGAATTCATTCCCTTTAGGGGAGAATCTGTTTCTTTGCCTCTTCCAGATTCTGGAGGCCACTTCCGTTCCATGGCTCGTGGCCCCTCCCTCTATCTTCAAAGCCAGTAATGGTGGGTCGATTTCCTCTCCTGTTGCATCACTCTGATCTCCTTCCCTGCTCATTTCACTTTTTTTTTTTTAAAAGATTTTATTTATTTATTTGATAGAGAGGAAAGAGATCACAAGTAGGCAGAGAGGCAGGCAGAGAGAAGGGGAAGCAGGCTCCCTGCTGAGCAGAGAGCCCAATGTGGGGCTCGATCCCAGGACCCTGAGATCATGACCTGAGCCAAAGGCAGAGGCTTTAACCCACTGAGCCACCCAGGTGCCCCATCATTTCACTTTTAAAGATCCTTTTGATTACATTGGACCCACCTGGATAATCTAATCTAATCTCCCTCTTCTAAGGTCAGCTGATTAACAAACTTAATTCCATTTGCAACCTTAATTCATCTTCACAGCTTAAGGTAACACATTCGTGGGCTGTGACGATTAGGACATGGACATCTTTAGGGGGCATCATTCTGCCTCCTACATCCCCTGAGACCAGTCATATATTCTGATTATTCTGATATTTCTCTCTGCTCCTTAAAAGGAGATATATATCTATATCTATAGATATAGATATAGATATAATTTTTTTGCTTAAACCACACCCCCTAAAAGAACTATATCACCTCAGAACCAATACCCTGTGCCTGTGTAAGGTAACCATAATTACTTAATTTTCAACCTGATTTTTTTTATTTCAGAGTATTGTGGAATCAAAAATAGCTTTGGAGAGGTGCCTGGGTGACTGTGTCAGTTGAGCAGCTGCCTCTTGATTTCAGCTCAGGTCACGATCTCAGGGTTATGAGATCAAGCCTCAAGTCAGGCTCTGCTCTGAGAGTGAAGTCTGCTTGGGATTCTTGTTCTTCCCCTCCCTCTAACCTTCCCCCTGCTCACATGTACATGTGCTCTCTCTTTTTCTCCCTCTCTAAAGAAAAAAAAAAATAGTTTTGGAGGAAGAAGAGAAACTGATCATTTAGGAGCAGAATAACATATATTTTCATAAAACATAAGGCAGATGTGAAGAGCATTTCCAAATATACAAACCCCAAAAGAACAAGTTAGTTTGTTGTAATCTCCCTATTCTTCTAAACAAATCAATTGGTGTTATGAATACAAAGCAAGTTATTATTATTTGGGGTTATATTATATAGTTATGATGTATATGCATAGCAGGCATGTGCAGAACCAGGCTGGAAGATTTATTTAGCACCTACTTTCTTTTAAGTGCGTAGGTGATCTTTAGGAATATCATTTCAGGTGGGGCACTATTTATAGTCTTTCTTCTTTCTGGTTAGAGGCAGACACTTAAGAAGTACAGCTTTGCTCAAATGAACAAACCAAATAGAGTGTGATCTAATTCCTACAAAAACTCCTCACAGAGCAGAGGCTATACAAGCAGAAGGACTGTTCAGGAAATGCCTATTGAGGGAAAACACTTTTCCTCTGAACTGTTTTCCCATCATATAATAATCACAGATGTGTTCTGTTGGAAAAAAAAAATGGCTCTTCAATGTAATAAGACTGCACCTAAACATACAGCAAGTCTTTTCAAATTATATATTTGAAGGGAAAAATATATAACTTTCATTAAACATTAATACCAATACTCAAGCCTTAACCACAATAATTTGTTACACTAAAAATAAGGAAACCAAAATGCTAAAAGTGGAAAACACAGCCTTGAATCTTTGGTCACATTATCCACTTGCTTCATTTTTATTTCCATTAAAAAGACAGGATTCCCTAATGCTTTATCAATTTCTAAATTTTTCACAAAACCTCAAACCATCTCAGTGTTCTACCTTTATTTCTGTGGTGATTATGATTTTTTAAACTTTTTCTAGTCACTAAGTCTAAGAAACACTTTCCAGATTCACTCACCTCCTAACTATACAGTTAGTATACGATGACTCCCTTCTTAAAACACACACACACACACACTCACACATGCACACACACATACACAAACAGTAACTCCATTTAGGTCTTGCCTTGTAGAAAAAAGAAACACATCACTTGGAATGAACCAACACTGGAATTATAAAATAAGGAAACAGAGACTCTTCAACATTAAAAATGCTCTCTGATCTGACTTAGTGCCTGAACTCCTTCATGGAGTGTTCCAGGGGGGAGATCACATCAAGGTTCTCTTTTCTTCTTCTGTCCAATAAACCCTTAACTCTCTGTAGAGAGCTATGTAAACTTCTATCCATATATTTCCAGTATGTAAGGGTTTGAACTTATACTTGTGTGATATTTTCAGCAAAAGTGAATTCTTCATGATTTTGCTGGGACCATCCGTCCCCAGGAAACTTAGAGAACCACTACATGACTATAGTCCAAAAGATTCTCATGTGCATAATGACTCAATAATAGATGCCTAACCCAAAACCTGATGCACCATGACCTGGTTGATTTTGTCATTTTCACAAACTTATTGGTTTATTTTGCTGAGATATTAGCTTAATGATCATGTCCTCATCAGGGACTTTGAACCTATATGAGGGATGTGAGCTGAGTTAGGAAGCTCACTTGGGGCTGAAGCACATGCAAAGAACAGAAGTTGCCTGGTCATCCAGACCCCAACACAGAGGAAAAATGCTCCTCAAGTAGTTCAAGTAATTCAAAATTCTACTCATTCAGTTTTTGTTATTTTGGTAAATAATCCATCACAAGATTGATCAGAATTCATTAGACATAACATTTCTTTTTCCACGTTGCCCTCCTACTGTGAAAATATCATTGGCAATCATGGAACATAAATTAGTAAGTGACTTTACTGGTAGCTAGGATGAATACTTTCTTAGACTAACACACTCCCTATAGTAATTCTCGATACAGACTGGTGGTGAAGTATTTTCAAAAAAGCTAGCTATGGCTAGATGAGGATGTGACCCTGGAGCAAAGTAAGGCTAACTGGCTTACAGGAGAATGCATATCAAAAAGTATTTTGATTACGCTCAGGGAAAGGAAAGTCTTTAATGTAAAAGGACATAATTCATCCGAGTTAAAGGTGAACATTATCTTTGGGTCACTTTCCTCAGGAATATACAGGAGAGAATATGCTCTAAGCACAGTAAAATCTCCTTTCCTGACTCACAGCTCTGCGGCAATGCGGATGGCAAGCCAGGAGCAGACTAGAAAGACATTTCTAGTCTTTCTAGTCAAACACACACAGAAGAACACCCAAGGCATGCTGCGATCGCCACAACGGCCAATTGTGAGCAGAGATAGGCATGGGAAACAAGGTACAATTTCTCTAAAGAAATGCTCTGATCCAAGTGGCCTCCTAGAAAGTACAAAATACAGTTAAATCTTAAATCAATGTTACATTATTCACCATTTATAGTCCATCTCAACCCTGACTGCACGCTCTCCTAAGAACTTGATTCTAAATGACAATTTAGGCTTGGATTTTAATATTCCTTCCAGTGGACTTTTCCCGGATGGAATTTAAATGATTAAAAGCAAACAGACCCACAGTCATTAGCCCTCATCCTTCTGGCAGCATTTTGTGCTGTCGGTATGTTTATTTTTCTGAAATCAATGGAATAGGCGCATAACATTCTGATTTTCTCTTTGCCTTAAAAAAAAAAAAAAAAGGAATGTATGTTTCTCACACATAAATTAGATGCTGATCTTGGAATATGCAGCTACCAGAAAAGGACACACCAGCTAAAACAAACAGCTCACAAAAAAAAAGTGGTGAAAGAAACTTTTTTTCTTAGGCCTCCCATTAATACTTCCTTAAATGACTAATTTAATTGATAAGAAACAACTCTAACCATGACTAGCTAGAGAAAAATAAAGTTTTATTTTAAATGAAGTATATACTATGACTTCAAAAATTTACAGAACTTACAATCTTTGATTTAAGGTTTTTCCCAGAAACTGATTTTATCCTGAACATCTGCAATATTAGTTTCTCCTTTCATTTTATAAAAATCTACTCATTCTTTTATAATCCACAGAGAATTCCTATTCCTTCTTTGCACACACTGACCCAAATATAATTCTTGCCATTTTCATCAACTCAAAAACAAAAACAAAAACCTCATGGCAAGCCTATTTAATTGCCACTAAGAGAAGAATATGGAAAAAAAATTAAAACCTAAATCATACCCGTAATGGAAAAAGGACATTATAAATCTAAAGCAAATTAATAATACCAAAATGTTTGTCCTTTAGAACTGATGCACTTTGTTAAATTGAGAGCATATCAAAATATACGGTTTGACTTTAAAGGAAGTAAAATACTCTGATATATGGTGCACACATTTCCAAAACATATTTCTCAAGAGAATTCATGAAAACTGGTGTTTAATTTTCCTTACAGTGCATTCTGAACCAAGTTTCTTCATAAAAGGAATGCACCATACTTTCAGAATGAAAAGCAAAACATTTTGTTTCTGTTCTCCTCCCAACTACAGAAAATAGAAAGCGTGGACTAAATTGTTAGTGTCTATTCCCTTGAAAGGAAAAAAAAAATGGAAGAACTATGCTTTTGAGTAAGGCAAAAAATCACAAAAATTGAGAAATTTTTCTGTGACAGACCTCAGTCTTAAAAAGTGGCACTTTACATGAGTTTCCTGGTGACTTTTCTCATTTAACCTTCCTTAAAACACCAAAGTCCTTCTAGAAATGTAGCTAAGAACAGCATCGCTACTCCTTTTCAGGGACTTCCTTTAAGAGACTGCTTAGGGGCTGGATTGCAAACCTAGTTCAGTGGTTCCCCAACCTGGTTGCATATCAGTATCATCAGGGAGAGCTTTTTAGACATGCAGGTGGAGGTCCAGGAATATGAGTTTGTTCACACTTCCCAAATGATTCTGTTTTGGTATGGAAACCATCAACAACGTGAGATAAATGCTACTCCACTTTTGACCAAGTAGCCATGTTCTGGTTGATATTAACACATGATGTCCACACTGCAGTCTCTCTTTTTGATAGCAATCACTTGATAAGGTTCCAATATACAGTGCCCACTTACATTCATGCCTTAAAAAAAAATGCCATGGGGGGAAAAAAAAAAGAGAGAGATCAGATGTTCTGTGATATTCTCCAGATTTCAAGACAGTAAGTTATCTAACTTTCAGAAGGCTACTCTAGAAAAACGAATAGCATGGATCCGACCTTAGTGACTTCACTCTTCTCCACCAGCCACCTGTCAATCCTTCAGGTCCTCCAAGGTTTTATTTGGGGTCTAGGAGCTTAAGCTAAACATGTTCTATTGTCTTGTCCAAAGATTATGAGAATGAATAACATTTTCCTTGATGTTACCTAACCTTTGGCTTAATGAATTGGAACGTGCCAATCTAAAGTCAAAGCCAAAATTTAAAAGTAAAAAAATGCTAGCTAGTTGTCCAACATGGAGTACATCCAAGCTATCCTCTGATGTGGTAGAAAGATCGTGGCTGCTAAGGAAGGAACCCTGGCTTTCCTACACTACATCTTTCATGTCACTCTTAGTAGGTTTCTGAATTTTTAAGCTATAGTTCCTTCATCTCCATAATAGAAACGACGCTATTAGACTTAGTGTTATTCTGAATATTAAATGGGATAATGTATGGAAACTGCTGTGTTCATAACAAATGCTCGACAATTATGAAGAGTCAGGCTTTGGTCCTGGAGAGACTTGAGCTTTTATTCCAGGTCTACCTCTTGTGACATTAGGGAATCCCTTAAATGTTCTAAGTCTCAATTTCATCACTTACAAATGGACATGATAGCAGTACCTGCTCCCTTTAATGACAGCGAAGAACAATCCATGTAGAACATTTCATGTATTCTTATAGGTTGCTGACACTCCGTAGGCCTCATCAAATGGCAGCTATTTATTATTACTTTCTTCCTCAACCTGCCTTCTGAAGATTTAGGAAGAAGTTTGGGTTTGCAAAAATGAAGAGGATCTGATGGGTATTAAGGAGGGCTAGTGATATGATGAGCCCTGGGTGTTATACACAACTAATGAATCATTGAATGCTACATCAAAAACTAATAAGGAACTGTATGTGGACTAACCAAACATAATGATAAAAAAGAAATGAAGAGGATCTCAACTCTCCTTTCACAGAAGAGGGCACTGAGGTCAAAGAGGTTACGTGATTTCCTTCAGGTCATAGATCTGGTTAGTGACAGAGCTGGGTCTCTAACCCCAAGTCCAGTATTGTCCTTACTTTATGGCAATACTTCCGTTATGTCCCTCAACAGAGATAAATGCTATTTGTGATGAACCCAAAACACTGAGAAAACCATCATTTAATTACCCTCATGGCTAGAGAGTTCAGGCTTAAATGTCAGTTAAAATAAAAGCAACCAGATCACTATTTGCTATAAAATACCACTATTGGGGTACCTGGGTGACTCAGTTGGTTAAGTGTCTGACTCTTGGTTTCGGCTCAGGTCATAAGATCCGAGCCCCATGTTGGGCTCAGTGGGGAGTCTGCCTCAGATTCTTTCTCCCCCTTCCTTTGCCCCTCCCTGCTAACACACACACACACATTCTCTCTTTCTCTCAAATAAATAAATAACATCTTTTTAAATTTTATTTTACTTATTTGACAGAGAGCGAGAGCACAAACAGGGGTATTAACAGAAGAGGAGAGAGAACGATACTTCCCACTGAGCAGAAAGCCTAATGTGGGGCTTGATCCCAGGATCCTGAGATCATGACCTGAGCCAAAGGCAGACACCCAACCATCGGAGCCACTGGGGCTCCCCTGAAATAAAGAAACAAAATCTTAAAAAAAATACCACTATCAAAATGTAGTCACATAACTCTATGGAGTTTATACTCTATGGAGTTTTAGCCCAAGAATGACTAAATCTGGTTAAGAGTCAGAAAGGAGCACTTTTGTGTTGTTTTTTTTTTTTTTCCCCTAAATGTGTAGGACCATAAACTCTCCGAAACGCCCCGCTCATTCTTGGGTTATTGGTTATACATAAACAGAAAACAAGCTCTCCTGGCCTACCAACAACTGGAACACAAATTCCCAGGAAGCCTAGTGAGCACTCTCAGGGTGATCGACGACAGATGTATAGTTGGGAGCCACTTTCTATGCTCTAAGCAGGGAAAAGGTCCACAGAGATACAGGCCAAAAAAAAACTGCACATAAAACTTGAAAAGAGGGCAATGCATCTTCTGGAGTCCCTTTGGACTTTCTCTTTCACTAACAGAGGATTGCAACCTAAGTGGTTTTTGGCCACAGCAGAAAGCAACAAAAGGCTGCATGGCTGATTTTTCTTAAATGAAAAAAGAGGGGTTTATGGTATTTAAATTGCACGGTCCAGATGGTGTTTTCCATCCTTCATGCTCTTTTGGTGATGGCCATGTCTTGCCTATGGCTTTCGTGGCAGGACACACTCACCAGTCAGCAATTTCACCACTGCTTGGGTCCAAATGAGCTATGGAGAAAGAAATTAGGGTGAGTGGAGAGGCCACAGCTGGGAGACATCAGCCACACTCAACAGGCCTCTCCCACATACATAAACAGAGCAGACAGAGGGAAGGAGGATGGAGAAACAAAATACTGAGGTTTACAGGGTAGGACTTGGGGCCTGCAAAGGACAGCTCACCACATGACATGTGCCTACAGGTTCGAACCCAATTGCTGAAAAATCCCTGAGTGGCTCTGAAAAGATGGCTATTAAATTTCTCAGCTGAAACGTTCAAAGACTTTCTGATACCACAAAAGATTTTTTCATGCACTTAAACGGTTCCTTAAATATCTCACTGGAAGGAGAGAATCATTTAGTAAGTTTATTCTCATGTAGGAAAGTGTCTCTTTTAATAATGGACCGTGTTAGCTGGGTTTGGAGTTCCTGCTGTGGTTTTAAATCTCTCTCTCTTCACCGCAGTTCCTAGTTGAAAATTTTGGGGCTTCGAGATTCCCGTGGACCACTATCCTACCCTGTTTGTTAGAAGAAACATTAAGGAATGTAACATGTCGTTCGTGGCATATTGCATTTGCACCTGAACTGTAAAAGGAAACTAATGCCTTTAGCAATGGATTATGGCTTTTTAAGTACCACTTTCCGTGCAGAATACTGCTATAAAAAAAGAAAACATCCAAATGAGATATCAGCATTCTTTTTTCTACAGAGTGAAGGAAAATTTTTTAACTCCATAGTTGTGGTTTATGTTCAGCCACCTGATAGTACAACACCAAGTTGTGTCTTTTTTTTTTTTTTCTTTCTTTTGGCAAAAAGCAGAGGGTCATGCTTCCATTGCTCCCTTGCTTTCCTCCAGGGTCACAGAGAACGAGAGCCAACTTGGCCTCCTTCTAGAATGAACAAAAAATGTGTGAATAAGAAACTCTTCCCCACAGTTCTACCAGCCCACAATGCTTTTAGGATGTGCATCCTAATTGGGTACTTCCCCGGGAAAGAACATTAAATTTAAATTGTGTCTTACATCAACAGCAAAGGCAAAGAAAGCTCCGAGTAGTGTTCACAGTGACTTTTTTAGAATGTATAGCTCTTGAAAATACTGGGCACAGCTTTCTACAACTCAGCTAATTATGGGGTTCATTTTTTAATCTTTTTCTTCAATGCTATTAAAATTATTTTTTTTTTAAAAAAAGAAATCCACTCTTGTACGCTCCTAGTCGGAATATGCTGACTTTCTTGAAGACAAAATGTATTGAGAAACAGTTGCTCCTACACTCGGAACCAGTAATTCTGTGTCTAGAAATTTATTCTAAATCAGAGATTCAAACAAAGATTTCTGTGAGGTTTTAAATATAATAGTGACATATAAGAAACAGGGTTAATGCTCACAAGTGGAAAAGGATCAAATCAATTGTGGGGTAGGATGGTTTGAAGAATATTGATTAATATTGGAAAATACAGTGAGACAATGTTAAGTTTTTAAATGATACAAACTATTTATAAACTTGATCCTAATTTTAGGCACATATTTATATATGTGTATATTTATGTGTACTGATGACCTTTATCTATATATACAAATAAGATAGAATGGAAAAGAAAAATATTATTTTTGTTTTCTACTTCAACAGTGCCTGTTATTCCCAAATTTTTTTACAATGAACACAGATTGATGTTAAAATTAGAAAAAGATAAATGTAAAAAAGTATATTAAAACTTTCAAAATTGGATATCCTGAAGAATTTTAAAATCATACATCTTGGAACCGAAAGAAATCCCATCTGGCGTAGTTTTTTTTTTATTAAAAACTTAATGCATTTTTTTTAGATGAGGCCCAGCGATCTTAACTAACTTATTTACCTAAGGAAATAGTTTAAAGATTCTACCTGGTTTTGAAGTGAAAAAAAAAAAAAATGCAATTTATTTCTAAGAATGAACGTGCTACTTCAATGACCTGTACCCACCCACTATGAGCTTGCAGATTCTTCTGGTTACCAAGGCCAAGTTCTAAGAATTCGGATGAATAATAAAACCCACAGAAAGATGGCATTAAAATTGGGTGGGCCCCAGGGATCATCCATTCCAGAATTACCACCACACGTGCAACGGGAATGACTGGTTCAGCAAACTGTTTAGAGGAGTCTCCTCAGGGGAACAAGGACATTGAGCATGCGTAGCTCCTTCTACTAGCGCAATGCCACGTTCAACCATGCTCTAAAGTGGGTCTTAGGTTAGAGTCTTCCAAAAGAAAGCCAGGATGTGGGTGCAGGTATTTTATTTGGGAGTTGAGCCCAGGAAGTACTGCAAGGAAAATGGAGGAGAAAAATGGGAGAAAGAATGAAAACTTATAGAGGAGTTGGTGTGGGGGCTACCACTGCAGAAAAATGAGGCTCCTCTTGGCCGGGAACCCTTGGAGAGATTGCAGCACATGCCTTGAAGTTGTGTCACCATAGGTGGTAAAGCTGGACTATGTATCCACTAACTCTTGTCCCACACTGATTGTGGGGCCATCCTGAAAATTTAACTCACCGGCACTTGCTGCCCCACCAGGATAAGCACTATTCTGGAAACTGTCCTGGGTTGACAGACACAAGTAGCCTTCCCCAGAGAGGTAGGAATTCATGTAACTCATGATGTCATGGAGGGGAAAGAGGCAGAAGGGGCAGGTCAGACCTGAGCGGGAATCGTGGCTTTGCCACCTTCAAAACTTGGGGAAGGCGATTAAATCTACCGGAAACTCAAGTTTTCCATTGAAAAGCTTGCCAATGAGCACTTTCATTAGGTTTTCATTTCCTTCCAACCACCTTAGAATATCAAGCAATTTTCTTTTGTGCCAGGTCACTAGGCAGGGCTGCTAAAAGCAGCAGTCTACTGTTTCACTACTTGAATAGAGCACAAAATGTGAATTTTAAACTATGCTCCATCAGCTGCCATTTATGGTATTCCAACCCTGAACACTCATTTATCTGTTACAGTAATTATCCTTTATGCTAATTTGGCGGGCTCTTATACCATTCAGGAATATTTTAGATCAATAATTTTTGTGTGAGGGGTGCCTGGGAGGCTCAGTCGGCTAGACATCTGATTCTTGATCTGGGTTCAGGTCTTGATTTCAGGGTTATGAGTTCAAGCCCCACCTTGGGCTCCATGATGGGCAGGACATGGAGCCTACTTAAAAATTTATTATTGGGGCACCTGAGTGGCTCAGTGGGTTAAGGCCTCTGCATTCACCTTAGGTCATGATCTCAGGGTCTTGGGATCGAGCCCCACATTGGGCTCTCTGCTCAGCAGGGAGCCTGCTTCCCCCCTCTGCCTGTCTGTCTGTCGACTTGTGATCTCTCTCCCTCTGTCAAATTAAAAAAAAATTATTATTATTATTATTATTATTATGTGTCATGATAAAGCCATGAATGATTTTACAACTTTGAAATTTGACAATAGCAATTCATACCACACTATTTAGTGCTTAATATATACTAAACAATCTTTACAGTGGACTTCACATGGGTTATCTCAATAAAGCTCAATGATCATACTTGTGAGGTGCTACTAACTAGTATATTTTATTGATAAGAAAAGTTTAAACTGAAAGGTCAGTAAACTTGCCCATTTGTGTAATTAAAATACAACATAATCAGAGTCCTAACCTAAATCTGAATATACCCAGAAATAGTGCATCAACTATACTAAATTCCCTTCTGCTCTACTGGCACTTGGACAGACAGGCTGTCTACAAGTGAACACAATATGCCAACTCCCTAATCATCAATAGGTGCTCTAATAATCAGTAGTGGTCTGGTAGAAATAACCAACAGGCTACTTTAACAGAGCACCACTATATGCCATACAAGTCTGTCATTCCCAGTCTCTTTATTTTGGTTCTTTGGAGCCAGACAGAGCTGGGTTCAAATTCTAGCACAGCCTTTCCTATCTGTGTAATGTTGGACAAATGACTTTGCTTCCACACAGTCCTCAATAATGCTCAATTTGTGTAGTGGGCAAAATACAGAAATTAACAAATATGCATTTCACGTGTCTCGGAAAGATTACAGGCTCACAAAAGCATAGCTAGAGATTACTACTTCCCAAATGTCAGCAAAGCCATCTCTAAATGTCTGTTGACCGATTAGAAATGCTCGGGACTCCAAGAGTAGTATCATAGGTGTCTTGCTGCTCAAAGTACATGAAAATATATCTACTGGATTAAACTTCTTTGTTATTATGAGTAGTTATCATGGCTAAAATGTTGTGCTAGACTTCTCACACTAAGTAAAACTGGTCCAACATCCATCAATTTACAGACTTACATAGAATATTTATCTGTAGATAGAAAACAAGTAGTTGTACATATATACACAACATATATATGTTTATGTATTTGTATGTATAAATAAAATCATTAATTTACTCTTGCTTTACATAAGTTGTTAAAGGAAGTATGGAATTTTACTACTCCCACAATATAATGAATTTATTAACTTATCTTGGTGAATGGATGATGTGATAGTAGCAGAGTTAAGAGTCAAGAAAGAAGGGGAGGAAATAACATTAAGAAATGAAAATCTATTCTGAAAATCCTGTGATTGCCCATCAGTGAAGTCATTTTGGAAAAATAGCCTGCGGGTAAAATTGTAAACACCATATGTTTTTGAATATTGAAGCGTTGTCTAAGAAAATGACTGAAAATAGAAAAACTTTAATCCCAAGATTACTTTGCATTGGCAGATAATCCATAATATTAATACCCTTTTCTTTTAACACCTTGCTCGTTCTGCAAATAGTTATTTATACTAACTCAAATGAAGGCTACAAAGAATTTATGTCTTTATTGAACTTTATAAATTCCATGCTTATTGGGAAAGAAGGAGCTCCTAGGAAAAAAAAGCTTGTATTTAATCCACAGCTGTGTTTTTTGGTGTTTCTGTCATTACCACTGTGACCTTTCTGTGTCTGAGATTTCTCCCAGAAACCCAAGCAAATGGTGCTGTTTGTCCTCTGAGTTCATTACCAAAAATGTTATAAATAAGATCAGATGCTGTAAAATAAAAACCATTGTGCATCTCTAAGTAAATCATATTTTATAGTTTAGTGTCCTCAGTGACTCATTTTTTTCAGTGACTCTTGAAAAGAAATGTAGACAGCATCATAGATGAATGCAAGTTTCAGTATCATTTTGTATAGCTAGTGTTTTGTCATAATAGAAAATGTCGAACAACTAGGTCTAAAGGCAGTGAGAAGGAGATGGCTGGCATGACCCACACCAGCGTTTGATTAGATAGAATATTTGTAATAAAGCATGTCCTAGTGGCGCCTGAGCAGCACAGTCGGCTAAGTGTCTGGCTCTTGGTTTCAGCGCAGGTCATGATCTCAGGGTTATGAGATCAAGCCCGGCACTGGGCTCTGCACTAAACATGGAGTCTGCTTAAGACTCTCTCTCTCTCTCTCTCTCTCTGTCTGTCTCTCTCTCTCTCTCCCGCTCCCTCTGCCTCTCTGCCTCTCCCCCCGGCTCTCTCTCTCTCTCAAACAAATAAATAAATCTTTAAAAAATGTTTTTAAATAATAAAAAAAATTTTTTAAAGCATGTCCTAATACTACCTTCTGAGGAAACACCAAAAGAAACAATGATATGAAATCCAAAATGCATTTTCTCACAGTGTTAGTGTGTACATCAGTCAACCATCACATGGCTTGGGAATTGTATAAATTTTTGTGCATCAATTTTAGCAAGTTTATCAGTCTTAATGCTCTCAGCTGTTGAGCAAATTCATTCACATGCAATTTAACTAGTTTATAAAAGTGCCTAATAAGGGGTGGTTTAACACTAGTTAATACAGACTCACGTAAACAATCATTTCCTGTGAATGCTTATTAATTAGACAAGTAGAACTCAACCAATAAAACTGCTATGTGATTTGGGCAAATCCTTCAACCACTCTGGTCCACAGTGACTTCACGCAGAGTGCATGGATTGCTTGATTTGCAGTGTCCTCCTAACCCTGAAGCTTTTGAACTGTCATTTCATATATTTGTTTTCATACATTAAATTCAATTTGAAAATACAATTGTACTGAATGAGAAATCTAAAAAAATGATGTAATGGAAAGTTTTGGAAATGTTTTCTTTTGAATTGTTTCCATTCTTCCTCTCATATTTGCTCACTTACAAATTTACGTAACCAGGCAAAAAATAAGTCCATTTTCCTTCACCAATTAATTTATGGATGACATATATTTTTACATTTATTATATTTCTATTTACATCTCTCCATTCCATTGGTAAGTAAGCTCTTTGAGAACAAGAGCCATACCCATTTCTTTTTTGTTTTTTTTTATTGTACTTAGCAAAGTGATTTATTCATGTGTTCATTAAATATTTTTAAATAAACTAATGTCTCAGAATATCAATTTAGTGAGAACTCTGGTGTTGGCTCTCCTTGCCACTGCCATACTCACTGAGGCTGTGGGTGTGGCATAACCTGAAATCCAGAGTGAAGAATTTCTCCACTCTTGCCTTTCTTACATTGCTCTAAGCCATTTCAGAAATCATCTGCTCTTGCTCTCTACCCTTTTGGCTTTGAGAATTGGTTTATTCTCCTTATTTTGTTCCATTTGGCTTTGGCAACTGTTCCCACACTGTTTACCTTGTGTACTGACCTTGGAAACCCCTAAGATTTGCCTCTGCTAATTGTCTCCGCCTCCTTTGGCTCCAAATTCTAAATCATTGCTTAGACCAAGCCTCTGAGACACCACCTGCCCTGTCTTGTGGAAAGGAGATCATATTTGATTTCTTTGGATAACATCCATCTTATCAGGTTCATGCAAATCTTATATTTATTTGTAATGGGCATTTAAAACCCAGACGGCAATGTTAAAAAGTTTCTACCTGTGAAGGTGAAGAGAACATTCTCTTGGTTCCAGGAACATTTCCTATATTGAAACAAAGCAGTAGAGGAAAGGATGCCCTTCTTCATAGGATGTATGAAGAATACGGAAAAATAATTAAGAATTAAGGATGATAAAATATAACTAAATTATAGAACCTAGGAGTTCAAAAGAACTCCAGAGCTTTAAATAAATAAAATATGTAATAAAAGTCTTCACTCAACATAAATCTCCCTTATAAAATATTTCTGATACATGATCATTCAGACTGTTTTAATATTTCCAGAAATAAAGAGCTAAGGAAGCCAATACCTTAGAAATTCTACCTTTAATGAAAATCTGCATGCAGTAATTTCCACCATGTTTGTCCTAGTGCAATCCTTTGGAAACCACACACACACACAAATGTCTTTCCTTTCCAAGTGATAACTCTTTAAATATTGTAAAATGACAATATTGTGTATGTGTGTGTGTGTGTGTATGTGTGTGTGTGTACATACATCCATGTGTGTACCTATTTATAAGACCTTAATACCTATTAATACTGAGGCAAGTACTTTACATGTATTATCTCTCTTATCAGAATTTATTAAGTTATTATTAATTTCACTGTGGGCTCATGTTTAACTTTTTTAGAACATGATTTCTACCATATAATAATAATGTAGCCTCTAAGCTTGAATTTTAAAATGAGAATGATGATACAGGCCTGGTGTAGGTCTTGCAAAGCTTAAGTGAATTATATATAGTTTGCTATAAGAATTAAGTGAGGTAAAGGATGGAAAGTACCAGGATTTTCAACAAACTGAGACTGTCGTTAGCCCATCAGCATTAACTGCTTTCAAGCCAGGCATCTTCAATCTAGTATTTGTGCCACTGATTTAAAAATATTTATATAATTATAAAAATAAATACATATCCAGCATAAAAACTGAAACAAAAAAGAGGACCAAGAGACAGCACATATTAGAAAGATAATATGTGATATAAGATATATAATATAAGATAATAATACAAAGATAGTATTTGGTGTATATCTGTTGCATTTTTTTACTTACATAGAACTTTAATTGTTTATATAGATGAAAATCATCCAATTTGTGTTCTGGGTTTTTAGCATTAATACACATGTGTCTTACCATGTCATTGGAAACTATCTCTTCATAAGTTTCATTTTGATGGAAGCATGATCAAGTGAGTATGTCATGACTTAATATCTGATCTTCTCATTTGGATGTTTACTTATTTTAAATAGTTCACTATTATAAACAACTATGTAATGAACCTGTTTATTTATAAATATTGCTCTGTTTTTAATTTTTATTAGAATAGAGCTCAGATTTAAAAAAAAATAATCTTGATAAATATACTTCAGTTGATACTATTGATCAAAATGCAAGGTTGCATACATAATCTTACATTTTGGCTGGATCTATGTGTGTCTGTGTGTGTGCATGTGTGTGTGTTTATTAAACTTCTTTGCATTGATTTTATTCCAAATTGATTCAATGGGTCCAATGTTTTAATATATTTCTCACAGTTCTGCAACTTCTACAAACATGACTTGTCTAAGTCTTCATTCAAATTAGTCATATGAACTTTGAGGTAGAAGTATCTAGGATAGACATTTTGACATGTCACTGGAGACATGCCAATTTGATATTGGCATGTTCCCAGATTAAAACTCTGGGAACATTGTTCAAATAGCTAAAAATATTACTAACCGTATGTGTCTCTATATCATCAACAAGATGGTAAAATTCCTTCCAAAGTATACTATGACAAGGTAGATTCATCTTAAAAGGGTTCAAACAATTATATGGAATTTGAAACCATATTTCAAATTTTAGAATTAAACTATTTTGAAATAGCTACTAGTGGGGTGCCTGGGTGGCTCAGTCAGTTAAATATCTGACTCTTAATCTCAGCTCAGGTCTTGATATCAGGGTCATGAGTTCAAGCCCCTACTTTAAAAAAAACCTGATAAAATAGTAAATAGTAGGTAATATGAATTAACAATCAGATCTATATTATTTCTACTGCCTAGACATTTATCCATCCAATATTTAGAGAGTACATTTTAGGGACCTTGCTGTCAGACCCATGTATGTTTCTCAATAGAAAAAACTGTAACTTTGCCTAGAGAATCAAATTTATTATTGTAAAAATAAAAGCACATAAAATTATTAATAGGTAATTTCTTTCTTAAACATAAAATCATGGGTGTTTGCATGGATGAATGGGTGGATGGATGGAATATAATATCCAAAATGTTTACAACATTCCGGACAGCTTGACAAGATAGAGGAGGAGGAGGAGACCTTGGTTTTGTCTGGTCCCAGGAATTCAGCTAGATAACTATCAAATCATTCTGAACACCTGTGAACTTAACCAGAAATCTAAGAAAAGAATTGTGCAACTCTACAAATAGAAAAGTGGCCACTTTCTGCAAGAATGACAAGATGGAAAAACTCACCTCAAAAAAGAGAACAAGAGGCAGTACTGACTGCCAAGGACCTGATCAATATAGATACAAATAAGATGTCAGAACTAGAGTTCAGAAAAATGTTTATAAAGATACTGGCTGGGCTTGAAAAAAGCATAGAAGACACTAGAGAATCCCTTTCTGGAGAAATAAAAGAACTAAAATCTAATCAAGTCAAAATTTAAAAAGTCTATTAAAGAGATGCAATTAAAAAATGGGAGACTCTAACTGCTATGATAAATGAGGCAGAAGAGAGAATTAATGATACAGAAGACAAAATGATGGGGATTAAAGAAGCTGAGAAAAAAAGACATAAACAACTACTGGATCAGAAGGGGAGAATTTGAAAGATAAGTGATACCATAAAGCAAAACAATATTAGAATAATTGGGATCCCTGAAGAAGAGGAAAGGTGGGGGGGCAGAAGGTATATTGGAGCAAATTAAGCAGACCACTTCCCAAATCTGGAGAAGGAAACAGGCATTCAAGACCAAGAGGCACAGACAGCCCCTCCTCAGAAATCAATAAAAATATGTCAATACCTCAATATGTAATAGTGAAACTTGCAAATCTGAGACAAAGAGAAAATCCTGAAAACAGCTCAGTGCTGTAACCTACAAAGGTAGAAACACTACACTGGTAGCAGAGCAATCCACAGAGACTTGGAAGGCCAGAAAGAACTGGCATGATATAGTCAGGGTACATCCAAGAATACTTTATCCATCCTAAATTAATCTTCAACTAATCTTCGACAAAGCAGGAAAGAATATCCAATGGAAGAAAGACAGTCTCTTCAGCAAATGATGTTGGGAAATTGGATAGCCACATACAGAAGAATGAAACTGGACCTTTTTTTTTTTTTTAAAGATTTTATTTATTTATTTGACAGAGAGAGAGAGAGATCACAAGTAGGCAGAGAGGCAGGCAGAGAGAAAGGGGGAAGCAGGCTCCCTGCTGAGCTGAGAGCCCAATGTGGGGCTTGATCCCAGAACCCTGAGATTAGGGTCTGAGCTGAAGGCAGAGACTTAACCCACTGAGCCACCTGGGTGCCCCTAAACTGGACCATTTTCTTACACCATACACAAAATGGACGAAAGACCTAAATGTGAGACAAGAATCCATCAAATTTTAGAGGAGAACAGAGGCAGCAACCTTTGTGACCTCCCACAGCACCTTCATGCTAGACGTGTCTCCAAAGGCAAGGGAAACAAAGGCAAAAATGAACTATTGGGACTTCATCAAGATAAAAAAGCTTTTGGACAGGAACATAAACAGTTGAAAAGACCAAAAGACAACCAACAGAATGAAAGAAGATATTTGGAAATGTCTTATCAGATAAAGGGTTAGTATCCAAAATCTATAAAGAACTTATCAAATTCAATACCTAAAGAACACATAATCCAATCAAGAAATGGGTAGAAGACATGAACAGACATTTCTCCAAAGAAGACATAAAAATGGCCAACAGACACATAAAAAATGCTCGACATCACTTGCCATCAGGGAAAGACAAATCAAAACCACAAGGGGATACCACCTCACACAGGTCAGAATGGCTAAAATTAACAAATCAGGAAACGACAGATGTTGGTGAGGATGTGGAGAAAGGGGAACTTTCTTACACTATTGGTGGGAATGCAAGCTGGTGCAGCCACTCTGGAAAACAATATGGAGGTTCCTCAAAAAGTTGAAAATAGAGCTACCCTATGACACAGCAATTGCACTACTAGGTATATACGCCAATGATACAAATGTAACGATCCAAAAATCCTAATGTTCATAGCAGCAATACCCATAATAGCCAAACTATGGAAAGAACCCAGATGTCCATCAAAGGTGAATACATAAAGAAGATGTGGTTATATATACAATGGAATACTGCTCAGCCATCAAAAAAATGAAATCCTGCCATTTTTAATGATGTGGATAGAACTGGAGGGTATTATGCTAAGTGAAATAAGTCAATCAAAGAAAGACAATTATCATATGATTTCATTCATATGTGGAATTTAAGAAACAAAACAGAGGCTCATAGGAGAATGGAGGGGAAAATAAAACAAGATGAAATCAGAGAGGGAGACAAACCATAAGAGACTTTTAATCAGGGGAAACAAACCGAGGGTTGCTGGAGGGAAGATGGTGGGGGGGTGGGGTAACTGGGTGATGGACAGTAAGGAGGGCCCATGATGTGATGAGCACTGGGTGTTATATAAGACTGATGAGTCAATGAACTCTACCTCTGAAACTAATAATACACTATATGTTGATTAATTGAATTAAAAAAAAAGGAAACAATATTCCCTGCCCTTGGGGCACTTGGGTGGCTCAGTTAATTAAGCATCCAACTCCTGGTTTCAGCTCAGGTCACAATATCACCGTCCTGGAATGGAGCCTTGCATCCAGGCTTCCCACTCCGTGGAGAGTCTGTTTATCTCCCTCTCTCTCTCTGTTCCTCCCCCTGCTCGCATGTGCACTCTTTCTCTCTAAAGTAAATAAATAGATCTTTAAAAAAAAATGTTTACATCTTAAAGCTTTTATGGTCAATAGTACATTGTCCTGCATCTATTGAGCTTTACTTGTGGGTTGACAGGCAAGTCTTACCAAAGCACATGTTTGCTAAAAGAATAGCTCTCATCTGTTAGTTCCGCTGCTGTAATGACTGAAATGTTTCAATGGATAGTTTGTATTCTGCAAATGTAATTCTTCACATAATAAAAATAATTTCAAGTGAAATTAGATTTTAGATCTTAGTTTATCACTAAAATATTGTTTATTCCCTTTCAAAATACTGCCTTAAAAAGGAGTTTTAAAAGAATTACTCATTTTTTTCTTATGATGGATAAAAAAAGCCTGACAAAATTAAAGGAGCCTTTCTGCAGTACCCAGAAGAGTCCATACCATGTTGTTCTGGGTTTCTATCATAACTTAAAGGGAAACTTGTGTAATAACTAGAGACCATGATGTCCTACAAATAATGAAGAAGGTTGTTCCCAAGTTCCTTGCTGCAGAAAACCACATAGGTGGCACCAAGCTTGATTTCCAAATGGAACAGTCATCTACAAAAAGAAAAGTCATGGCATTACCTTATCAATCTTAAGAGACCTGGGGGATGCTCCAGTTGGCAGCTCCAGTTGGCAGCTCGTCCCATTGTTGCCACAATGATGTCACTATCATATCCTCCAAGAATACTGGCCAGGGAGCTCTTAAGGTTTGCTGCTGCTACTGGAGCAACTCCTGCTGGTGCTTAGCTCCCAGAAGTTTCATAAATCAGATCTGGGGAGCCACCCTGGAGTTATGTCTTCTGGTGGTTACTGATCCTAGGGCCGACCACCAGCCTTATGTTAACCTGCCTACCATTGCCCTGGATAACACAGACTCTCCTCTGTGCTATGTGGTCATTGCCAGCCCATGCCCCAACAAGGGAGCACACTCAGGTGGTCTGAGGTGGTGGATGCGGAACAGGGGAAGTTTTGAGCATGCGTGGCCCCACCCTATGAACTCCTGCTGGAGGTCATGCCTCATCTCTCCTTGCATGGAGTTCCTGCTTCTACGAGATTGGAAAGGAAGAGCAGGTGGCTGCTGAAAAGACCATGACAAGGAAGAATTTCAAGGTAGATGGACAGCTCCTGCTCCTGAGCTCACTGCTACTCAACCTGAGGTGACAGCTGGGTCTGGAGTTGGGCAGGTGTCCTCTGTCCCTAGTCAGCACCTCCCTGCTGAGGATTGGAGCACTTAGCTGATCACTGAGGTCTGCTCTACAGCTCCCACTCCTTAGGTCGCTGAATGGGTAGAAACACCCAACCACTGAGTGGTCTTAAGTTGTTCTTCCACAGCTTCTTAAACAGAAAATAGAAATAAGGTTGACAAAAATTAAACAGTTTCCAAAAAAATAATTAAAGGGGATCTTCTTTACCTTTGCAACATTTGAAAACATAGCCTCCTTATCCAGCATGTTACAGCAGCTCTGCAATTTTTCTGATCTCTAACTTATTTGTCTTCATTTGAATTTTCTTTCATTTTTTTATCTCGAAGTTAAAGTTTCTTATAATTTGTCTCCAACGTAGTATTCTGTGAAAAGTATATTAAAGGGGAGAGAAGTAATTTGGCTTGTATAATCACTGTTAAAGGTACTACCTCAATTTTTTAAAGTATATTAAAATGAGAAAGTCATTGAAAACCATTGGACAGGGGCACCTGGATGGCACAGCTGGTTAAGCATCTGTCTGTGACTCAGGTTGAGATCTCTAGGTCCTAGGATGGAGTTCCATGTTGGGATCCCAGCTCGGCAGAGAATCTGTGTCTCCCTCTCCCTCTGCTGCTCCCATTGTTTGTATTCTCTCTCTCAAATGTCCTTGCATGGAGTTCCTGCTTCCACGAGATTGGAAAGGAAGAGCAGGTGGCTGCTGAAAATATGAATAAATAAAATATCTTAAAAAAAATAAAGAAAACCATTGCACAACCACTGAGGCATTATTTACAGGCTCTGTTTGTATGAGTTGGGGACTGTAATGTCAGGCAGAATCTTTGGCTGTCATTTTCTTCCAGTGTGATGCTGTCCTTGCTGTCCATAACAGAGTAAATGAGCATTTATACCAGGTAAAGAAACTGTATATGAAAAAAAGAAGAAAAGTGAAGGTAGGACACCAACACTCATTGAGCTCCTATGTGCCAGCATTTACAGAACTGACATTGCTTTTAACTCTCACAAAAATTGCAATGTGGTAGAATTAGAAGCTCAGAGGAGTGGAGTCATTTTCCCAAGGCCTCATAGGTAGTAAGTGACACAGGCCAACTCCAACTTCAGACTTCAAGCTCTCTCTCATTAACCATGTTGCCTTGTGGCTACCAGATGGTCTTTCATGAAGAAAGTAAAAAACTGTTGAGAAGATATTATGAAACATCTTAAGACATTTAAAAATATTTTTATAGAAGGAATAATTATTCCCATATCACTATGATTAAAATAAACAATATTAATCTCCATGGTGGTGATGCTTTCAAGTTTGAAGTTGCCTCTCTCTCGGAACCCCTGATAGTATATAGAGCACATGACACTGAGTTCTTTACATAACTGAACAGCTTCCTTTTAGGGTCATAATACTCTATATATTAACATAGGATCACAGGAGTGATCACAGGAGTCTCAAAGTTTCTCTGCAGCCCTTCCCCATGGTCTGAGAAAATCTGGATTTTTTTTTCATAGCACAGGGTTAGGAGTAAAATATCAGCTCTAAACGTCAATGTAATTGAATCATAGCAATATCCAGAATCCTGATAAAACCAATCCCTCTTAAATCAGAACTAAGACAAAAAAAAAAAAAAGAACTAAGACAGCATCAGGGGTGAAAAATGCAGATTATTTTTGACACCCTGCTTCTTCATTGTAATCGTTCTCCATGTATTGCTTTGCCTCTTCTTGTTTACTTAACAAATATTTATTGTGCATTTATTAAGTCCCTGGCATTTTGCTGGGACCATTTGCTAATTTTTGATAAAAGAGACTAGTGAAAATTAAATATTAGTAATGTTAGAAAAGAATATATTATTTAATACATTGATAAAATTCTACAGTCATGTTGAAAAAACCTCACTGGGAATAAAGAATAGAAAAATAAGTTCTTGAACAAAATTAAAAAATAATAATGATAAACAGATACATATATATTGATATTATACCAAAAAAGGGAAAATAAGTTTAGGGTTTGTCAATTAAATATAGGAAGAACAGCATCAAAATGATACCTGCTATTTTCATTCAGCATCATTCTTGAAATTTTGGCTAATTTAAAGAAGATATAAAGCAGAAATAAGAGAAGTTACTATTAGAAAATGCAATACAAAATTATGATAATTTCAATGGACAAGATATCACCACATAAGAGAAACAACACAAAAATGTTAGAATTAGTAAAATAAATAAAATGATCAAATGTGAGATTCTTTTCTCAGATGTTTATTTTGGAAGTTTATACCTACAAAAAAGTCAGAAGAATAGTATAATGATCATCTGCATTTTTTAAACCAAGATTCATCAAGTGTTAAAATTATTGCCACATTTGCTTTTTCTCTCATTTTATCCATACATCTGAGTGTTTGTATATTTTCTCTTTTTTTTTTTTTTGCTAAAGCATTTAAGAGAAAGTTGCAAACACTGAAATACTTGATTCCTAAAACTTCAGCATATATACAAAAGTATTTTTAAAAGTCTGTATATTCTCATGTATAATCAATAATTAGAGAATATAATGAAAAAGATACCATTTGCACTAACAAGAAAAAATTAATGGCCTTATTGAGAAATATGTTGGATCCAAATATCCAAATGAGAAAAATCATTTTAAACATTAGTTGAGCTATATAAAAGACAAACTATATTTGTGGATAGAAGACAACATATAATAAAATTCTCATTTTTCTCAAATTAATTCATATGTACATATTACACAAATCTAATCAGAATTATATTGTGATATTTTTAAACTTTAACAAAATCTTTCTAAAGTTGATCAGAAAAAGGATCAGACAAGAATCAAAAATAGAGTTTTGAAAAGAAATAAGGAAAGAAGACTAATCTTACATTTAGGCTTCCTAGTGAACCAGAGACTATAACTACAGGCATTAAAACAAAATTTGAGCCCCATTTAATCACCACAACTTGCTTGTCCTTAGAGAAATGATTAGCTTCTTAGAGTTCTTCCTACTTCATCTATAAAACAGACACGGAAAACATCCGTCATGCAGGGTTATGTGAGGATTCCAAGCAGCCCACTTGAAGAATGCAGTACAATGTCCAGGCAATGATAAAAAAGTCAATATATGTATTAGAGGTATTTTTAGCTCTTTTGAGATTATAATTTGTAATTAACTTGGATCCAAAATAAATTTGTTCTCTATAAAGTTTGGCTATTATTGGACTTTTAAAAACATATATATATATATATATATATACACACATACATATTGCAAAATTTAAAAAATTAAAAAATAAGGAAAGAGAAGCAAACCATAAAAAAGGAAATATAAACTAAAATTTATCAAATCTCCAGGGTAGAAGCTTTTTACCTTTAGAAAGATATAACAAATTATAAAATTTATGCTCAGAAAAATATTTTGGAAGAAAACATATCCCAATATTAACAACAGTTGTCTTTGGGTGGTAGAACTATGAACAGTCTTTTCCTTTATTCACCTTTTCTGCATTTTCCAAAGGCAATAAAGAAGCATATATTAATTTTATGATAAAAATATTTTTCAAAAAAATGTGTACCCCAATGTTCATAGCAGCAATGTCCACAATCGCCAAACTGTGGAAAGAACCAAGATGCCCTTCAACAGACAAATGGATAAAGAAGATGTGGTACATATATACAATGGAATATTACTCAGCCATCAGAAAGGATGAATATCCAACTTTTGTATCAACATGGACGGAACTGGAGGAGATTATGCTGAGTGAAATAAGCCAAGCAGAAAAAGTCAATTATCATATGGTTTCACTTACTTGTGGAGCATAGGGAATAGCATGGAGGACATTAGGAGAAGGAAGGGAAAAGTGAATTGGGGGAATCAGAGGGGGAGATGAACCATGAGAGACTGTGGACTCTGAGAAACAAACTGAGGGTTTAGAGGGGAGGGGGGTGAGGGGATGGGTGAGCCTGGTGGTGGGTATTAAGGAGGGTACATATTGCATGGAGCACTGAGTGTGATACATAAACAATGAATTTTGGAACACTGAAAAAATAAAATAAAATAAAATAAAATAAAATAAAATAAAATAAAATAAAAAGAAAATAAAATAACTGCATTACACTGAGGCCAAGGGTGGGTGTTACAAGACACTTTTTTTTTTAAGGCTTCAAGAGCAAAGTAGTACCAAACTCTTTCAAGATGAGCAAAGAGTCAGAAAAACCTTCACAAGAGAAAGTACATCTAAGCTAATTCAAAGAATGAATAAGAAATGGACAGATGGAAGAAGAGCCACCATACCACATGGAAGGGTAAAGATAAAAGATGGACCAGAGGGGGATAGATAATCTGCTACAGTAAGGGGATTTTACTTCCCTCTACAGGCAGAAAGGAGCAATATATTCATCACTGGGTACACGGATGGATGGATGGTTAGATGGATGGATGGATGGATGGATGGTTGGATGGATGGATGAGTGCTTTGATTAAAAGTAAGGATTTTAAGCTGGTGAGAAATAGGATAAGAATGCAGATTAGTGGTGGGAAGCATGCATTAGTAGGGCAAATGAAGAGAACATTAAGAGACTATCTTGCAGGTACTAAATTGTGAAGCCTCCTTTGTGAAAGAGTGAGTCCAACTAGGAGGTTACATCAGCTTATCTGCACATCATTTCTTTTCTCCATTCAGTACTTAGACAATACTTGGCATAAGAGGAGAAAGAATAAGAAGGAGGATGTATAGAGAGGGGCCTAGAAAGGAAAGGAAAAAAGGCAAGATAGGAAAGACAAAATATGGCAGAGAAAAAAAAAAAAGAGATAGAGAAGAAAAAATGGGCAAGAAAGAAAGAAAGAAAGAAAGAAAGAAAGAAAGAAAGAAAGAGGTAGGGAAATTACACAGGGCAAAAATACCAAGCAATATGAAAAAATGAAAAAATATGAAGAGGTTTTCAGAGATTTTCAGAAATCCATAACTAAACTAGCACATACTCATGTAAAGTAGAGCAGCATCATGAATTGTTCATTTATGGTTTTTTCTATTATGTGTGCTTAATTCCTATTAAGATTACTCCTGATGTTTCAGCTTCTTTTGCTTCTATGGAGTGGACCAGTCTGCACATGGATTTCCCAAACACAATCAATGTACCATTGTTATTAGAGGACTCATCTAAGTTCATGGCCATTTCCAGCCCACAGCAATATTGGGCAAGCTTCCAAGCTGTCCTACCTCCTGGTAGAGCAGCAATCCATTCCCCACTCCAGACAAAATTTTTACTCTGCTATTTGAATGCTTACTTTAAAGAACACAAATTAATAAATGTATTGAACGACCTGGTCAGTACCAAGGAGCTAACATTGTTATTATTTGCTAAAGGCAATATAATTTGATCTGGTACACTTCCGTTTACTTAACTATAGATCCTCATTCACAGTGCCAAGGGAACATTTTTTGAAAAGATGATATTTTTATCTATCTGAAGCACCAGGGAAGGGAATATAGATCATCACCTCAAATTAAAAAAAAAAAAAAAAAGCCTCACTTTCATGAGCTAGACTGACTACATCATTTACTAATGTTGGCAAAGGTTCAGAGCCTAATGAGTAAAAAAATAAAACTAGTGTTTCCCCTCAAAGGTTATTTTTTTATGTACAGCAGATTTAAGAAGCGTTGTTTATTACAGCTAGGTAAATATTTTTAAAGACTTGTTTTGATGGAAGCTGTGTTTCTTCTAAGAAGAGAGGTTTATAGGGTAATGTTGCAGCCCAGAAGATGCAAATCAGTAGCATTTATGAGCTGGAAAAGAAGATAGGCATGAAGTTGTACATGACATACAATGAAAATTGAAAATGCACAACTTTTGTCATTAAAATTGCACATGGATTTCTAAGGGAAGTCACTATTTCTCTTACAGCCTTTCTCGTGTATCTAAAAGATAGTTCAATATCTTGCGTGCATGCATGTTCTTGTTCTAGAAGACATACAAAGAATCCTAAATTTACAGAAGACATAAATTGGAGGATAATTATGCACCATCCAGAAGGGCTTTTAAACATAAGTTTTTTTAAAGATGTAGCTCACTTAGTGCACTTAAAAAATTATTCGATATCTATATCCATAACCTACATCCAATCTATCAAAATCACATCTATTAGGTAAAGTGAGGTATATCTGTAAGTAGAATTTATTTTTTTTAAAGATATTATTTATTTATTTGACAGAGAGAGAGAGATCACAAGTAGACAAAGAGACAGGTGGGGGGTGGGGGGGGAAGTAGGCTCCTTGCTGAGCAGAGAGCCCTATGTGGGGCTTGATCCCAGGACCCTGAGATCATGACCTGAGCTGAAGGCGGAGGCTTTAACCCACTGAGCCACCCAGGCGCCCCTGTAAATAGAATTTAAAGACTATAATCAGAAGGTGTTTCATAAAAGTATGAAAACAAATAAAAATCCTTTAAAATTTGCTCATTCTTTTTAATTTCAGGAGATACCCTTGTACAGTATTTAAGAAAGGCAAGTATTAAATTTACACGTAGAATTCAAGCGAAAGACCAATTTTGTTTCCTGCATAATTGAAAGATTATTGGTGTGAGCCAGCCCCACTGACCTTGGGCACACCACACGTGAGCTTCCAAACCTATCCTGAAAGATATTTTATCCTACAAGACTAATATATGGTTCTGGGGATGGAGCACTTCAAAAAAAAAAATATTTTTAAATATACCAGTAGTTCTCTAAGTCCCAGACCAGCAGCATCTGGGAACTTAGGAATGCAAATCATCAGTCTCCACCTGGACTTCATGTACCAGAAACTATGGCATGAGGTTCAGCAATCTGTGGTTTAACAAGCTGTCCAGATGGTTCTGGTACACACTGAAGTTTGAGAACCACTGAAGTGAACCAATAGAGAAAGCCCTAATATATGTCTGCATCTGGTTACTGCTTTATGTAGTTATTTTCAAATTCTCTTCTTTGGAATGCTGGGCATTTGTCCCAGGACTCTGATGGGGAGTTGTGAGAAGAGAAGGAATGTGGGGAGAAAATTTGTTTTGGAAATGTAGTTGAAGGTGTCTATAGTACTTGCAGGTGGAAATGTGTAATAGGTAGATGCAATTAAAAAGTCCTGGAAGGGTGCCTGGGGCGCTCAGTCAGTTAAGGTTAAGCATTTTACTCTTGATTTCGGCTCAGGTCATGATCTCAGGGTCCCAAGACCGAGCCATCTCAGGCTCTACGCTTAGCGGGGAGTCTGCTTGAGAGTCTCTCTCTGCCTCTGCCCCTCCCCACCTTCAAGTAAATAAAGAACTAAAATCTTCTTTTAAAAAAAAAGTCCTGGATACAGGAGAGAGAGCAGGACCAACAGGAGAGACACTAGAGAAAAGAAAAAGGAGAGAAGAAAAAGGAGAGAGAGAAGAAGGAGAAGAGGCAGGGAGAAAAGAGGAGGGAAATTATTCAGTCGCATATAAAAATATCTGAAAAATATTATATGGTGATCAAAATGAATAAATGCACACTATACTTGTTCACAATGTGAACAAATACAAATAATTTTTACATTTTTACAAATATTTTTTCATTTATATTAAATGAAAAAAGTCCCAGATGACTGTGTAAAGCATTATCCGTATTGCATGGAGTACTGGGTGTGGTGCGTGAACAATGAATCTTGGAACACTGAAAAAAAATTAAATTTAAAAAAATGACTAAAATAAAATATAGACATACTTTTTAGAAATACCGTTAGATGAGATAAAATGATATAAAAAAGCAAAATAAGGGAACAGTGAACACAGGACTTGCAGTAGTGGTTATGTCAGGCAGGAAAAGATGGGGTGAAGGGACACAGGGGGGACAGAGCCAGGCAGAAGTTACTGCCAAGGTCTCAACTTTTATGTTAACTGTCAGACTCATTGAATAAATGTGGGAGGGAGGGAGAGGGAGGGAGGGAGGAAGGGAGGGAGGGAAGGAGGAAAGGAGGAGGAAGGGAGGGAGGGAGGGAGGAAGGAAGGAAGGAAGGAAGGAAGGAAGGAAGGAAGGAAGGAAGGAAGGAAGGAAGTTAGTTAGTTATTTGTGGACTAAGGATGACCAAGGATTATGTGATCTAATTTTATGCACCTGATATCTATTAAAAAGTTAAAAGATTCTAGCAGTGAAATCATAAAATATGTACTTGAAAACTATCAGAATTAATCCAAAACATGAGAGTTCTTTGTTTTAATTAGGTTATTAAGACAATAGGGCCTTTCTTTACACAGATTATATTTTAAAGCTTTGTCTGTGGATTGTTTATATTTAACAAAATAGGAAAAAGGTAACACATTTCAGCTTTAGACAAGACTGTTACAAATAAAATGTGTCTTTAAGACTTGCCATGCCTCTTTTTGGCATCAGAGCTTGCTCTACTTTCTTATCCTATTCCTAGATTTCCAGTGCCCTCATCCACAGAGAGTGGGGGCAGAGAAGTAACTACTCTCAGTAACACTAAATACAATTTGTTGGTTCTAACCACTGCCATCAAACCTGATTTAATCTGTGTCAAATTGCCTGAGGCCTTTCTGCTGCATAACAATGAGCAGCAATTATTCATATAGACTAATTAATCCTTGCTAACAACCTAGTTACTGGTTAACGCCTCCTAGAGTGATGGCAAAACCTAGTTGAAACGTCCAGCTTCTTGAAAGACCTCTAAGGTAACGTGAATATTTGGAATTTGAACCTCTGTAGAATGCCATGGAAGAAGATATTTCTGATCAGAGAGACTTTTCTTCAAGGCACACCACCCAAATAGCACTCTACCTTACTTATGTGCAAGACTGGACATATGTAAATTTTCATTTATAAAGGTAATTTTAAAAATATGTATGTACATAAGTCCTTGGTGGTGGTTGAGGCTGACCTGATTGATTCTAAGAAGTTGGATGCCGTCTCTGCTAAGTCATTCAGATTCTGTTAAATACGCACATGCACGTATTGCATGGAGAGCTCGCTGCGTGTGGTACATGAACAATGAATCTTGTAACACTGAAAAAATAAAATAAAAGTATTTGGGGGCGGGGAATCACATGCCAATGGAACCAGGAACATTTTCCTGTATTTACCTCTTTTTCCCATTGAGACTTAATTGAAGAATTTATAAAGATCCTCTTTCTCAAGTGACATGGAAGAGGTGAATTTGTACCAAGTAAACGTCTTATCCAAATAGCCAAATTTAGATGAAACATTATTTTAAAATACAGATTGATTGGACTTACGTTTTCTTTTACCCAGTGTAATGAAAATGGAGACTGTGAGATTGTATCTTATATATGTAAATGTATATTATATTTTTATTATTATATATTGTATATAATTATATATTATTGTGTATATATTATACATGTGTATAGAGTGTGTACATATATATATCATACATACACACATATTACCTGATAATACGTAAAAAAAATTGATGTTTACTTTCAAAGAAATGCCATTTATAAAATAACACAACATTAAACTCTTAGCTATCTTGACTCAGATGTCCTTAGGCACTTAAATCATTTTTATCCCTTTCTCCATTATCCATAAGTGAGAATTTCTTCAGGGTAGGTAACAATTTTTCCCCCACTCATGTAAAGCAAAAACACTAAATAGATTTAAATAGTCCAAGACTTGGCAAAAGGGACTTTACCTATGCACTAAGATCCCATACACTCCCGAGAAAATCATGCACAACCTAAGAATGTATTTATAATAGAAATTATTTAGTAAATGGAATCACGATTCAAAGCGAGATGGTCATGCATTGCCTCTATTAGAGAAAAAAAAGTGTGATCATTTATTCACAGGCACAGATTCAAGCCAGATATCCATAAAAAGTTAATGGGCAGATTCAGAACCTCATAAAAAGCTATAGAAGAGCATCCTGCCCCACATCAAATCACCATACATATCCGTTTTGTGTGGTATACATTATATGTCTGAGAAAGATGGAAATTATGCATAAAAAAGGCTACCGATATGTTAAATCACAGATATGCACTAACCTGCCTCTTCGCCATACTTCAGACGCCCTGATTCCAGCATTTTTTGTGAGAATGCAATCAAATGTCCTTGGTTACATTTGCTAGAGCTTACTATTGGTGCTTTCTTGTTAGCTGTCATTTGTAGGAGATGCGATGAAATTGGCCAGGTGTTGCAGGAAGTTTAGACTTTCTGTGACACCCTCCTCAAAATCTTTCCAGCCTCAACCCATCACCCAGTCACAACCGCACCCCACTTCTAGATACCAAAATATGTATTAGTGATGTAGGGCTCTATCACAGTTTATCCTACAACTCAAAACTTAGTGGGTTAAAACCACAAACATTAATTATCTCACTGGTTCTGTGATGAGAAATCCAGCCCCATCTTTTAAGGTCACTCATCGTGGCTGGCAAGTAGGTCTCAGGTCTTTGCTAGCTATTGGCCAGAAACATGAGTTCCTTGCTGCGCTGTCTTGTCCACAGGGCTCCGCCCAACATCACAGTTTGCTTCTCTCCAGGCAAGCCACGTCTCAGAGGGAGAGAGAACGTGAGAGAGCCCACAGGGTGGAAGTCGGTCTTTTTGTAACCTAATTTCAGAAGCGATACCTCATCCCTGTTGCTGCATTCTGTTCTTTAGAAGTGAGTCACGATATCCTGCCCACACTCAAGGTGATTGGGGGCGTGTTCCCGAAGGGTGTGAATGCCACAAGGTGGGGATCCCAGATGGCCATGTGACAGGCTGCCTACCACAGTGACCTTCTGTACAGAAGGAATTCGGCACATATTTCTAATTGCTCGGGGATTATACAAAATTTCTGGATGGCTGGCATTTGACTCTCATGTTTTATCTACGTCTAGATTATTAATTAAATCTGTGACATTCTATGCATAGAGTGAAATAAAAGTCTAAGTCTAGAAGGTAAGGGAAGATGTCCCTGAATAAATTTTAACTTTTAGACAATGTGTTTCACAGATAAAAATCCTTCCTTCTCAGGCCACTTGCTTACTCACAGACTTCTGAAATACAAAAAGATTTCAGTATGGACAGATTATGTAGTTAAAAAGCAAATGGGGAGGGAGGCCTGGGTTGGCTCAGTCATTTAAGCCTCGGACTCTTAATTTCAGCTCAGATCATGATCTCTGGGTCATGGGATTGAGCCCCACGTTGGGCTTCATATTCTGCACAGAGTCTGCTCAAGATTCTCTCTCTCTCCCTCTCCCTCTGCCCCTCCTGCTCACATTCTCTCTAAATAAATAAGTAAACAAATAAATGAATAAAATCTTTAAAAAAATAAAAAGGAAATGGTGAATGTATACTCTTGAAAGTCTTTTCATCCCTACTTAACCCATAGATCATCTTGAAGCATGAAGGATACGGATCTATTTGTTTTACCAATGTTTTCCATTTTCGAAGACAGAACTGACCAACATATATGTCTATATAGAAAAGACCAACAGGTGAAAAAATGGTCTTTATCCCACCGTAAACTCATTAAGGTTGCTCTTTAATTTGCCGTTATAGTCTCTATGTATAGAATTTTATATTGCCTCTATCTTTCAGAAACAAGATCAGTTGTCCAAAAAAGCTATACCATTTTCTGACAAATGTACATCAAACTATTAGGCTGACCTAATTTCATGTGTACCTAGTTATCACAATTTTGTCATAGGGCTTAAAACATAATCTCTGCAGGGGCACTTGGGTGGCTCAGTCGGTTAAGTGTCTGACTCTTGATTTCAGCAAAGGTCATGATCTCATGTTATGAAATCCAGCCCTGAACGGGGCTCCTGGCTCAGAGAGGAGCCTGCTTCTCTCTCTCCCCCTCTGTCACCCTCCTTCCCCACTCACACATGCACTGCTCCCTATCTCTCTCTCTCTCTTTCTCTCTAAAATCAATCAATCAATTAATCAATCTTAAAAAGAGAAAAAAACAGTGTTGGGGAGGCTGTCTGGCTCAGTCTTTAAGTGTCTCCCTTTGGATCAGGTAATGATCCCAGAGTCCTGGGATGGAGCCCCACAAATAAAACAAAATCTTAAAAAAAATAGTCTCTGGATATTCTTAATACACTTATTTTATCTTTCCTGCTTGTAATTATATTACTTGGATCACCTCATAAATTGAATATTCATTCATCTTCATGGACATTTATTGAGTTCTTGCTTATTGTGGGCTGGGAAAGTTAGATTTCAAGACTACAAAGATAAATTGGGCCCAGACCATGTCCTTTGGCCCAAACAATCTCCTCAAAGTAGAAATAAACAATAATTTATTGTTTGGGATCCATTCTTCATCTACCAACCTCAATGAGGTTGTGCCCTTGGCTAAAGTAGTTGAAGGTCTCCAATAACCCTGGCATGTATTCTTCAGAAACACTGTTCCCACTATATAGAGGTTCACTGATGGCCATTCAAATGATTTTCAGTGCTATTCCTTGATCTATGGAGATTAAAGTTTTCTGCTGGCACATTTTTCAAAAGGCCTCCATGCCCCCTTACTATCTCCTTAATATGACTCTGTACGCCGAACTGACCAACACCAGTTTTATTATTTACTACTTAGAAATGGTGACAGGAGCACCATTAATTTAAAGATTTAAAGATTTAAAGATTTCTAATCATGCCATCAAAAGATGTTGGAGAACTTCTCAACGTCATCAAACTTGCTCAGTAGCTTACAAAGTCCTAGTCTACTCAACATGTAAAATGCTGGGGGGGAGATGTACAGACCATGACACTATTTCCTATATTTTTCCTCAGTCTTTGTGTCCTAAAGGTTTCCTCCATGCCCTGTCATAGACACCATATCAAAAAGAAACTCTAGCACTCTCTTGCAGTTTGATTCAGAACTGGCCTACTCCCATTTCTCACCCTTCATTTTATGTTCTTCTCAAAACTTCTAGTTTTTTCCACATTACTGACTCTCTTCATCAGACCCTGCAGACCTGACAATCAGCATTGATGTACCAGCTACAGCCCTGGGTTCTCTCTGGTTATTCTGCTTCAAGCTAGCTTGATTGGACACACTTCCTAAAACTTCCCATCTCCCACTGAGTTGCTCTTGGTCCAGGTAGTGGAGCCAGAAATTATCGAGTGTAACATGTAGATCATGAACCACCATAATGACCATGCTCCATAGAACCAGAGAATGTTCTATGGAACAGAAATTCTGAGTGATGTTAATGTCTTACTGGGGATAAATCACTTTTGAAGTTAAAAAATGTTATTTACAGCAGGAGCATTTAATAAGTCATTGAATATTATGACTCTCAAAAAGGAAATATAGACACATTATTTTTCAAAGGTACTGAACATGAGGATACCCTCCCTTTTGGTGGACTGGTGTTGAATAGATTCTTCTTTTGGAAATGTTAACTATGCAATACTCTATTTTTTTTTTAAGATTTTATTTATTTATTTGAAGAGAGAGAGCACAAGTAGGCAGAGCTGCAGGCAGAGGAAGAAGGAGAAGCAGGCTCTGTGCTGAGCAGGGAGCCTGATGTGGAGCTCGATCCCAGGACCCCGGGATCATGACCTGAGCCGAAGGCAGATGCTTAACCTACTGAGCCACCCAGGCTCCCCAACTATGCATGACTTTATACTCCATAAGCACATTATGGGTTTGGTAATGCTTGATTGACAATATAGGTCCATAAAATTACTAGGATATTTTGACCAGGAGTGGGAAAGATAGAAATGCTGTGATACTTACTTAACCAGCTTTGTTTGACATGCAAAAGGAAGCTTCTTAATCTTGAGAAGTTTTTTCATAATTATGTTGAAGAAGAATTTTTGTGGTCACTTGAGGAACATTTTCTCCTCCTTACTTGTATCTTAGCAATTCTAATATCAGGGTCTCTGATCGATACAATGCATTTATGTAAAATATATGACCATAAATATATACATATTTATGAGGTCTTGAATAATAATTTCAATGGATCTTATACACAGTCCCACGTATCTTCATTTACATAAAAAAGGAATAATGGCTAGTTCTTTATGTATTGCATCTAATCATTTGATAAACTTTTTTTGGTCTAGAGTGTTTTGATAAAGCTTTTTCTTCCTATGTGACATTATACTGAATAGACAAAGCACACTAGCCATTTAATTTCAGAACATAAATAAATTCTATACATGGATATATCCCTAATTTTAGTCAGAGCAGGGGTTTTGTTACTACAAGGACCATAATAATAACGTAAGAAATTTCAAATCCATAAAATGTCATAGACCAGAGGAAAAGCAGATTTTTTTCCTTAGGATCTTCTCCTTCAGTGCATTTAACATTATTAAAAATCATTCGGTGTTTATTCTATTGAGTATACCACTTTCTGGAAAACAACCAGTTCAGAAGTAGTTCAAAGGTTAGTTACAAGATAAACTAATAGCTATGCTAAGCTATTACTTTGTAAAGCCAATAAAAAAAAAAGAAATAAACTATATTATTTCCACAATCTATATGGTCAGCCCCAGCAACAACCAAATCAATAATAAAACATTTTTATTTAAACTTCCCCCCGATTTCCCCTCTCTGCTTCTGAAATTTATCCCAACAGGGAAATCTCCTTGGTATATACCATAAATATAAAAAAGCAAGAGTGGACAATACAATAAATGTTTTATTTTCGTTTGTTAATAGATGGCAAAGTTCAGCTCACTTGTGGTTTGACCTTATTCTAGTACATGGACAATTTTTCTTAAATACAGCTTTCATATAACACTAGCCATCTCAAACTTCTGCACTCACCTCAGGGAAATAGATCTATACACACACACATATGTACGCACACAGAGTAATTGCAATACAACACTACTTCATAGATTTTTATGCACCATAATTCAAATTATATGGCCCTAAACATTATCTGCAAAAGTACCTGATAAAATGTCTGATAAAAATGTATGTACCCTCTGGACTATCAGGTACATTTTTTTTAAGTTTCCCCACATATATTAACATTAGTAGCAATTAATAACAAATGATAAAGATTGAATCTTTATAACAATGATTTTTATCTAGGCTGTACATCAAGATCATACCCAGATATTAGGATTTTATAAGTTTGGAGTATGGCCAGGTCACCATATATTTGTTTTTTTTTTTAATTTCTGAATGTTGCTGATACAAATTTAAGGTTGAAAACCACTGACTGATAAACATTCCCTGCACACTGAGTCCTATGCTAAGTCACTTATATTCATTATCTCATTTAATCCTTATAACTGCATTTGGCACATTTAATTACCTCCATTTTACAGATGAAGATACTGACACATAGAGAAGTTAAATAACTGGTTCAGCACTAGGATTCAAACCTAGATTGCAGATATGTGTATGAAAGCAAATATGTAATTCTATATTTTTATTAAATAATTCCTAAAATAAACAAAAATCAGGCTAGGACAAAATTAAAATGGGTCAGTGAAAATTCTAATTGAAATAGCACATGATCGCCCCAAATAGTCCCCTTCTACTAGGTCTTCCATATACCATTCTGACCCTCTTCTGATCTCTTTTCAACCCTACAGCATCGTGATCATTTCAAAAAACAAACAGATTGAGCTACCAAAGCCCTGAGCTCCGAATTCCCTGAGATAATGTCTGGTTTTGCTCCCCAGTTTTTATCCCTATCCCTATCATGGCGCCTCATGTATGAGGAGGGGTCAACGGATATCCATGAAATAAATAATTGTCACTGCTTTCTCAACAAGGCCCATCTTCCTGTCTCCTGATTCCTTCAGAGTACTCCTTGGTTCCTAACTCTAGCTCCTTCCTCCACTCCAGCTGTGAGAACTTCCCCTAGTAGGCTCTTGGGCTCCAAGTGAGCACGTGTATCAGGCCCAATTTTCCAATAACAGGTTGGACGAACCACACTGATTCCCACCCCCCCCCCATTCCTGGCAGCTCCAGATTGTTCTCTAAGCAGACCCTCAAGTCAGCACATGGCAAGTGGGCAACAGAGGGAAACTGAGGCCCAGCGCCCCTGCTCCTGGAGGGCTTCTCAGATTATAGTAGAGGACTACACTTCAATGCGTCTGTTCCCAGGCATTCCGGGCTGGTATGATTCTTACATTAGGCTGGCTATTCTGTCTCCTCAGGAGTCAACTCCCGAAATGGGATGACAGAGAGCAAAAGTCATTTATTTACATGACTCTGAGTGAGGACTAGCCTGGAGAAAATGATGTGATTTAAGAGATCATTTTCCCAGCCTGATTTAAATACAACCACTCAAATCCCCTAAAACAGTTTCATAGAGATAATACATGTGAACCCAAGTTCAGGGGGCATGGTAAGAATTAATCCTCTGTGACCTGCCTACCTTTCAAGAGAAATAATAGCTTATCCTCGGAACTTGGAGAGAGATATCTCCACAGAAAACAATGAGTACGATAGTGTGTGACATTTTGGGCCAAAACAAACATTTAATTCATGCAAGGTATATAAGTTAGGAATTACTCTAGTGAAGAGGGGTTTTGATAACAATGGACAATATTAGCGTGGTCCCTCAACAAAGACTTTTGCTTCTTGCATACTATTATGATTGCATGGTAATCTTACCCAGCTAGTGTTTTCTTAATGTCCTGGGGAGCCTGATCATTGTAAATTACCTGTGACATCTCATTAATCCTCTTTTTCCTCACAAACGCATAATTAATGGTAACATTGACAATAATACACAAATTAGCTAAGTGACGCTTTATGGTGTTGGTTTTGATTAACGTCAGGAACCCAAAAATGACATTAATGTAATGCAGATCCCAAAAGGCAGCCTGCACTTTGACCCCAGACATACATTTTGTTTGCACCATCCCCAAGATTAATCCTCCTCTGGATGAAGACGAGACAAAACTCTGGCCACTGGCAGTGTGTGCTGGGCTGTCGGAAAACATACCGCCTCAATTGCATTTGTTTAAGAAGGAAATCTTAATGCATAGAAACAACAGCATAGTGTCATTTCCTATTGTCTCGTTAGGACAAAGATAAATGAGCACCTGTCATGATTTAGATCAAGTGCTTCTCTGCTAACTTCTATTATTTGCTTATTTATGGAGCAGTGTTTAATTAAAAGTATACCTCGATGATATGAACCACATGATAAAATGATTGAAGTTCCTTCTGCTCGCACTATAAATGGTTTTTGGAAATCAAAACTGATTTTTATATGCATTTCAACCTGCAGGTCCTCTACATGATAAATTCTTTCTAACCACAAGAGGGTAAAAAAAAATCGATGCCTGCAAAAATATTCTTTGTCTCTGACTTGAGTAACAAAGTGAAAGCACTGGAAGGAATTTGGACAAAGTAAACTTTTTGCCTCAAAAGTGAGGCACCTCTGCTGCAAGGAAGCTGATTCAGAAACACTTTTTCCAAATTACAAAAGAAAGAGATAGACACTGCGTTAGTCACAGGATTGTCTATTACCGCATCAACAACTCCTAAATTCAGGGTGAATCATAGAACTTTATTAGGATCACAAACAGTTCCTTCATCACGATTTTCACAAATCCAAGTTGAGTACCGAATCTTTTCAAAATTCTGAAGAGGTAGAGTATGCTAATTTTTAAAAGACACAACCTTCTATTTTCTTCATGACAATTATATATAGCTGAGAAATCCTAATGGTATATATCTTTTTTTTAAATAATTATAATAGTCCTTTCTTGATTAATTTGACATCTATTTATTATAGGCTATTTTTCAAAATGTTGCCACTAAACCACAACCCTGGCTAATGATCATATTCCATTTCAATAATGGAATAGGGAGAAAAGCCATATTTTCATGCTTTTTTCTATTATTCACATAAATAACTACTATTTGGAGAATGCTTTATGGACAAAAATATATAATACATAAAGCGAATGTTGTAAAATGTCATAAAACCAAAATTGGAAAATAAAGATCACCAAAATTATTTTTTTTTATTGTGTGTATATTTGGTAAAGAGAAGAGGAACTTGAATATCTTAAAAGAAGATTTGAGTTGCTGGGGGTATGCATTTTCAATTGTACTACCCCTAACTTCCAACACCACACCCCCTCACCAAAAAATAAGAAAGCAGACTGCTTTACAACTGCTTGTCACAGCAGTTTAATTTTGAAAAATGCCTCATCTGTCTCTGCTTGTAATATATTTATCATATGACTTGGTTTATCTTTTTTTTTTCTTGGTTATTTAAAGTTACAAGGAACAAAATCTATTTGAGGACACTCAGGTCTTCTCCTTTTCTTTAAACATTATTTTAAAATCAAAAGCAGCTTATTTTTAAATTGACATATTCAGTGTTAGTTGTGCCAACTTTCACCAGCACACGAACTCATTGTAAAGCAAACTGGAATTTAAGGGGCTACAGGGATTCCTATAGAGGTCATATTTTCACTCTGCCTAACTAAACCATAAATCGAGATTACAACAATAAATTATTTTTTATTATTTTGGCAGGAATAAGTACAGCACTGAATTTTGCAAGATATTTGGGCTTAATTCATATGTTAAATAGGCCCGGATAAACCAGTGCTAGAAGAAATTGAAACCAGCCTTATATTATATAGAAGCCTGAATTAGGCACTCACAACCAAACTAATTAGTAATTGATAAATTTATTGTAAAAATGCAATTCCTTTACACTGCAAACCCTAAGGAATAGGATGATTTAAAGCTTCAAATGTTTAAAAACCTCATCTGTGGCAATCTTTTAACCAGAGGCATTGTTTATAATGTGTTTTTCAGGTAGCTGTAGTAACATCTCTAGTTAAAAACACTGATCAGGTTATAAACCTACTTTCTTAGAAGACTCTTTCGTAGCAAGCTGTTTGAAACCTCCCAAAGTGCCTTAATTTGTATTTTTTCAGCAGTTACCATGAATATTACTGTTCGCCCAAATGTATCATTTTCTCTTTTCAATTTTACTCAAGTTCACAGAGAGCAATCTATCAAAACATAATTTTATAGAAATCTCTTTTTCAGGTTTAAAAGTGGTCCGCTGAATTTTAATAAGCTCCCGTAGTTGCTCCAAGTTACTTTTTTTTTGTTATTCTAAGGAATTATTTCATGCAAAGAAAAAAAAAAAAAGAGGCTTCTGGTGTGAGAAACATGTTTTCTTAAGTATTTAATCGGACATTTCCATACCACAACACTTTGTAGACATGTTTTTTCGCTTTGAAAACATATCTTATCAGGAGTGGTTGGTGTAAAATTCTTGTCTGTTTTCTTACCTTTGAATTTGAGCTCTATTTATAAGGCGCAGCTCAATGATGTCTACAGCTAAGGAATTTCCTTAACTAGGGAGTTTTACATGAACACGATTAATAAGAAAGCACCAGGAGGCATGGAGCAGGGTGTCCCTTCAGGTTTCCTGTACATTCTAACCTTATCAAAGTGTTCCCCTTTACAAAGAAGAAAAAGACGTGACACAGTGGCTAAATATGTATCTCGTTTTATCTTTCTACTATTTTCCTCTTGATATAATACCTTTTGAGAATGAACAAAAGGAGGTGAATTCTTCATTCCTTATTTGTACATGCAAGTGAAAGGGGGTCTCTTTCACTATGGAAGGCACTGGCCTTTCTCACGTGGAACAAACTGCTAGAAGAAACTCAGTTTAGATGAAATGCAAATATTTAATCCTTGCATCTATATTTTGAAATATAACATGGTATTTTCCATAAATCTATGTGTGATGACATATTTCATAACATTACATAAGGTTTTCCAAGCATTTTTGTTCACGGATGAACGGTTTGCAGAAAATCACAACATTGTACTATACTTCTCCAGCAAGTTAATTTTCACTTTAATGTGAATATACAATTTATGGAGAAATAATAGTTATTTAGGCATGGCAGCACTTACCTGTTGCTGTGTGAAAATTCCTACCCTCAAAAATGTGCTTTTATTTTAATTATTAGTAGGCTACACCGATGCCTAAAGATTTTTATAAATAGAACCTTAAATCTGCATTTTAGCTCAGGGCTTTCCTTTTTAGACAACTGAGAATGAAGCAGCATAATATAAAGTCAAGTCCAAAAGAATATTTTTATACATGCCTCGATTTTGGTTTTTTTGGTAACTGCCCTATGGAGACTGTCCTTTATTAAGATTCTTAATGAGTGTTCTGCCTGTATTTTTCTACCAAGAAAGTCAAGTAAGGTTCGAAAGCAAATGTAAACTGTAATGCAAGTGACACACACTAAAAATAGCCCTATAAATCTGTTCATTTTGTTTAGATAGTCTCCAGAGTTGTAAAAAGTAGGGCTGCTCAGCTTTATTATTTGTTTTGGAAAAACTAATTCTGCAGAGAATAGGCCACTGATAATGCTATATTACATTAGAGAAGATTTATTAAGACTGTCTCTGGATTTAAATTTTTTTTTCAAAAGGGAATTTTCTCCCATTCTTATTGTCCAAATAATCTACAAGATCATTAACAGTGTAAACTCTACAATGGCAAAGAAATTTGCCCGTTTAGTCTTTAGAACTAAGATGGTGAAAGAGTCACATTTATCTAAAATGAAATTAATTAAAATTTCAAATGTAATTCTCATTCCTCTTAACCTGTCAAATATGTTGTTTCCAATGTTTCCAGTAACAGAGCAACAATATTTATTATCCAACATACCATGAGTTTTTAAAAATAACTCCAGGAGAACATTTTTAGAACATTTACAAGCTGAATAGACAACTAAAAAAAAAAAAATCAGACATTTCTGTGTGAAAAATAGCTATTGTAATTCACAATGTTTGGTGGAGGTTGTATTTTTAGAAAACCACATAATTTGAATTTGAGAAATTGAGCTTCGTGGTAAAATTGAAGGAGAGGGCATGAGTCCTCTCCTGTGTTAAGAAGGTTTTAAAAAGTGGTTCACTTTTCTCTTGAGAAAAAGTTTAGGAGATTTAAACTCTTCCTTTTCCCTATCCACATGATAGTCAATAGGATTTCTTGGATTGGTTGGATGGCTTTGCACTTTAGCCAAGATTGATTGTAATCTAAGGCTTTGTTTTTGGATATCTTATCCCAACGGAAGCATACAGATACAGACAAAATTACCAAAATGGGCAGCAATCTGACCTTTTAAAAGAGAAGCAGTTCAAAAACTATAACAACTTTTCTTTTGAAGAAACAAGAATATCATCATTTGACGGAACCTTGCAGCTTACTTCTTTTTTTCCTTCCACATGGCCAAACTGTATACTTGAATTACTAAAATATGGGAGTTTCCAGGGCTTTGGGCCTCCTTTTTTCCCCAGAGCCCTTCCCGCCACCCACCCCTTCAAGTTCAGAAAGAAAAAAGTGTTGCTATTCATGTGATAATTGTCAAAACCATGATAAGTGCCAAACAAGGCAGTGCCAAGAAATCATTAGTTCACTATACATCTCGGATTTCTGTAATGTTCAGTTAATGGGCCAGATTTCGTCAGACCTTTTTTTCTTGTAAATTTTTCTTAGCTTTTTTTTTGCCATCTTTTAAAAGAATTGTGTAAGCCAGACGTTGAGTAATTCTGCATGACTTAAAATTAAATTTTAAAAAACCTGAAATATCGTATTGGATAATTTCTTACATTCCATTCTCATTACATACATTTTGAAATGCCTAATTCAGAAAACCAAAATGCTGTATTGAAAAATTTACCAGTCCCATATTACAGCTGAACATTGTATCTCAAGTACATAAAACATAGAAGGAAGATAAAATAACTGATCCATCTTAATATTTTAAAAATACTTCTGATTTGTATAGGAAGAAAGATAACATCCAGAAAAATTCAACAATATTTTTTTAAAATCATCACAGTATATACAGATGCAAAATATTTTACATAAATGAATCACATCTAATGCTTCAAATACATACGGTTTCAAGGTATCTTTCTAAATATTTCACAGAAAAATGTCCCCATGAAAAGAGCAAATATTACAATGATAGTAACCAAGCAGGATTTTGAAAAGCAAAGGAAAGGGAATAGTACAATTTTCTGTTTGTAAACCCATTGACATAAATAGTCTGACCTGTCACAAATTACCTTTTAAGCTACCGTATGTTATGTATAGACCAGTCAAAACTGATAACATTTTGCTTTCATCAGTTTTGTGTTATAATTCTGAAAACCTGAAATGTTTATTGTAGTGAGATAATACAATGTATGCAGATAGCAGGCATTCCCTAGACATGTTTACTCGGGTAAGAATTCATAAATGGAAAACTGTTTGGGCTCAAGAACAGGGTTATTGCTTCTAAAAGGCAGCTCATGGGTTGTTTAATAGTATTTTAAATGTCTGCTAATGAGAGTCACAAAAAAGCACAGAAGAGTAGAGAATTGGTTCCAGAGGCGATCACACAGTAGTCAAGAAGATTAACATGCCACTAGGGGACAGCAGAAAGTCACAGAATGAGGTAGTGCCAGAGAGATCAGAACAAAAGGCTTTTCTTTGTCGAGAGAGAGAGAGAGAGAGAGAGAGAGAGAGAGAGAGAGAGAGAAACTAAGATGTATTTCCAAACCAAAATCTTTTACAAGTGAAGTGTTTGTAACTATATTTTTTAAAAGCAGTAAAAAATATTTGCAGGGATCTATTTTTAGATTGCTAGGATATGTGTACCAGAATGTTATAAAATATACATAGCTATCATCTTGGCAAAATAAATTCAAATACGGACTAGTCTATTTTCTGCATTTGAGAGTGAAGGAAACTTTCAAACATCAGAAAAAAATAGCCCATTACAAAGCACATTAGACCAAACCTATCGATGACAAAATACAGCTGTGAAATACTGAAATTTCCTCAACCAAGCTAAACAGAAGCAGAATCCACTCCATTTTCAAAGAGGTAGAGGGACCATTTGAAGAAATAAAAGTAACTAGAAAATTGATCAAACTAACCAAGCAATCTAGAAATCCAGCTGCTTACCCTGACCCATGACATAATATATTTATAATCTTTAAACACAATTTTGATTGTTAGAGTTGCAATGGTAGTTCAAAGGGACTAGAAATTTCAACCTCTGCAATCATTTTAAAAGCTAATGCACATTCCTTTAAGAACTCAACTTGAAGAAATGGTCATTTATATACACTTAAGTGTCATTTTAAGTGCAATGGATTCTGCAATCCCAGGTAATATACCTGTAATGCAACATTTTTATCAAATGACAACTAATCTTTGACTCTAAATTTCTTCAATTCATAGATCACATTGCTTTGTTTGATCTGCATAAAGCCTAGACCACTGTATATTGAGTTAATATCCCTAGTGATGAGGATATTGATGACCTTTGAAATCATTTTTCCTGGATTTTAATATTCCTTTTCATATCCTTGATCTTGTTTTGTGTGTTATATATGTACTACCATTTACTTAGCACACAGTCACAATGTTCCCATGTCATAAGATCAAAAGGTTTGATAAGATTTGAGAAGCTATTCAGTCCATTTCCCCATTATTTTTTTGTTTCTTATAAAATTGGACATCAAATACGGCAAATCCGTTTGTTCTATTTTTAACATTCAAGGATATCTATCTGACAGAATTTTTTTAATTACTAGTAGCTGGTATGTATTGTACATGTGAATACTTAGAATTCTTTTCCCATCCCCCAAACAAAATTTTGGTTAAAATTGTACACTTAGTCCATGTACATGCCATACCCTCAAATTCCCATGGTTTTGTCTTTACCTATTTAATCTCGTTTTTTTCTCTTCTTGTAAAAGTATTCTAACTCTTACACACTTCTAGAATTTGGTATTTCTTTCATCCCAGATGGCCTTTACCCCTAGATCACAACTCTCCATTCTTTGTCTCCTTTCCTCTACAGGTTCCTGTTTTGTGGATTGTATTCTCTCTTTTTATTCTGCAGTTTGGACTAACTCCAAAAAATAATAATAATAATTCCCTCAACACATTCTAAATCCTGAGGATCCTCTTCCTGCACTTCCCCTGATCTTCCTAACATCTTGCCTAAATCCCATCTACTGCATTTAAGCCCCTGCTGTCTTGTACTATCCTCAGAGGAAACAGAGACCAGCTGTTCACCTCTACCTGCAAAGAACTGTGTTCCTTCATGAACTTGAAGACTGCTATTAATTCTCTCCAAGTCTTTTCTTCTCCAGACTAAACAAGGTCGGTTCTTTTACCCTTGTTTCATTGGGACTGTTTCCCAACCATTTAGTTATTTTGCTGCTTCCTCTGGACCTACTCCAAATTCTGCACATTCAACTTAAGTGGGAGGATCCTAAAAAACACAGTATGATAACAAGGAACTGATTAATAATGCATACAATGTAGATGATTATTTATGTTCCCTAAATTCTTTGCTGACTATCTATCAGCATTTTGTCTTTGAAAATGGGGCTCTGTTTACAACCCATAAAAATAGCTTGTGATCCACTATGGCCTCCTGTATCTTTTTTCTTACTTATGACTGGGCAAGCCTTTCTTTTTTTATACTGGAAGTTGATTTTATTCTCTCTACCCATTAATTGCTTTTGCTTTTTACCCATAACCCTCACTCTATTTTTTTCTGTTTGATTACCTATTCTTTCTTCCTTTGGTTGTTCTCTGTTGCTTACATTCAGACCATAATATCTTGGACAGGTATCAAAATCCTAACAATAATTCTGTGTATATTTGATTTCCTTAAGCAGACTCTTAATAAATAAGATCACTGAGTTTTGAAGAAGGAACAATATCTGGAAAAGATTAGTATTTTCCAGATCTACACTAAAAGCTAGATACTATTTTCCTTTCAGACAGGAAGACTTGGTTCATGCGCCATGTGTGGAAGAAACAGGGAGAGAAAAGAGGGGGTCTGTGTGTGTGTGTGTGTGTGTGTGTATGTGTGTAAGTATTCATAAGTTAACTTCTACAACACTGGAGCATTTGGCCTTCACCCTGTTCTTACCTCAGAAAAGACCTGAGATTGTGATTTTCTTCACAACTGCACACTGTCATGTCTAATACTTTATCTTTCTACATAGAGAGGTAGAGAAGCTAGATATGAATAAAATTATATCTAATCTCTCCCATCCCTAACACTGGTGAATTACAGTTATCTTTCAGCATGGTCACCTTGTAGAATAGGTTATTATACTTAAAAATTATATTAAGTTTTCAGTCCAAAGAGAAAAAACTATGGAATAATTTGGCAAATTCTGAGTGCTTCTGATGGTGGGTCATTGATGACTAAAATGATCAGTGATAACAATGAAAAGAGGAGAGAGAGAAAAGTAAAAATTACTACGTAATTCCATTATTGCCTAAATATTATACTTTGAAAGGAAAGAAAACAATTACAAAATTACGTAGCTTCAATAGAATATTACGATTTACTAAGCTGATTTTCAATAGCAGTCATCTTACATAAAAGAATAACCCTACGTTGTGTAAAATGACCATTATTTCTTTGTGCTATATCACAAACTTTAAAAAAGGGAGAGAGATCACAAGAAATATGAAACTACTTGTACTATGCTATCCATTCTTCTCCAAACTAGCCTTTGCCTCCCCAAAAATGGAGGGTAAAAAATAAGTGAAAAAAAAAACCCTCACTCTGGTGTTAGCCTATAAACAGGAGAAACCCTGGCACAGACAAGACTCAGACTCTACTGTCTCCAGCACCTGCTTGGAGGTTGTTGAAATTCCAAAGGAAAGTTAACTCTGTTTTACATATACCAAGTGCACATGAGCCCTTCTTTTATTCTTAAGCTTTTTAATTACCTCCATGAAAAAAATTCCACCTTCAAGTAAGAAAACAAAAGTAAAGGCTTACTTTTGTTTATATAATTTCAATTTACAAAAAATACAAAGCAAAATAAATAAGACCTTAGGGACAGTACCATAGCCATCGTTTGGCACATGGTGAATTTCGCCAGACTGTTTACTTACATAGGAGTCTTATCTGAAGGTCAGAAATGTAATCAAAAACTAACTAAATACAAAAGGAAACAGTGAAAGATAAAATAATCCAATCTCAACATGTCCTACTTAACTCATTTATGGTTCTTGCTTGAGGACTTTTAAAATTATTATTTCCCTGGAAATAATTTGAGCTTTAGGAATAAAACTCTCTGTAAACTCTCCATAATGAACTCTCTAGAATATTTAAAAGTGAAAAGGAAATGTGCCAGCGCACTGTAGATTCACTGCAACAGACGGGGCACATAGCTTTCTAACCGGTCCCTTTCCAGGAGGCCAGTGTGGAGGTTAGGTGAGTTGGAGCCTCTGATCCATTGTCCCTTGAATGAACAGACACATCATGGACTTGGCTAGTTTTGTTTCCCTTTCCCTCTATCTAGGACTTTCTCCTCTGATCAGCTTTCTGAATATTATCCCATTTTTCTTTCAACCTCTACAATCTGTCTCCTTTCTCTCTCTCTCTCTCCCCCTCCCTTCAGTAAATCTCACTTCTATGTAACAATGGTATATCTATTACTTTAAATTATTTGTATATTTTGTCTTTATGATGCCCTTTCTTTCTCTTCCCCTCCCTAAATCATTTCTACCTTTCCTTCCATCTCTTTTCTCCTTCAGGCCCTCTCTATCCCCTCCAGCCTTTTCTCTTATTCTGTCACCTCAGGGTGCGACTGAGTTTACTGCTCTTTTGCCTGTCACTCTGCACTCCTCAGGAGCAGATCTCTTTTTCACTTCTCCTCCCACGTTGCCTGTGTGTGCATCTGGGAAGGATGGCTAATACGTTGGGTCAGCATTAGGGAAAGGGGTCATAAGACCCAAGAAAATGCAGAACGTCTCAGGAAGAGTAGATTTTCCCAAATATCTTATGTTAATGGAGAGTGTCAGCAGATGCAAAAATTAAAAAGTAATATCCATAAAATATGATCCCTCTGGGTTTCAAACACACCGCCTTTATGTCCTGCAGGTGTTCTTCGAGACTAAGTTGAAGCACATTCATTTAAAAGATCTCTTTGCTATTTTATTTTTGCTTTTCATTTCCCAAAAGGTTTTAAGTGAATTCTTTAGCACAATTCACTATAAGGAAGATAGATACGTTTGTCTACTGAATCTGAATACTTTGGTTTGGCTCCAACAAAACGCATTTTAACAAGTCTATTCTTAGTAGAGACACGGTTTAAGTAACCTATTGTGCATTTCATTTGTAAATAATTTATTATTGAATACAAATGACCACGATTTCTAACATGTCAAAATCAACAGGAGGCAGAACTTGCCATAAAGGTTCACCATTAGCCCAACTAAATTTTTGTCGAGATTGTATGAAAGTCATAGTTAATATTTAATTTTGCTTATATCTCTGAAGGTCTCTGGCATCTAACTCAATTGCAATGATATACAAAACCGAGTTGAGTCTTCCCATTTTGGTGAAAGGAAAAATGTTTGATTTACCCACCAGTGAAGCAATCTGAGAGACTGAATAGCTTTTAATGTGCTTTTAAATCCCATTTTTAAAAGAAATAATGAGCGTTTCTGTGTGTATTCAGCAATGACTATGATACCACCCCCCAAAGAAATCTCGGATGGGTTTTCAATCTTTGGATCTCCCCCATTACATTCTAGGAGACTAGAGAACAATGGGTGGGTTTCATATAGCACCTGATTGATATTTCCAGGGTGTGAAAGCTTTCACTGGCAGATTAGGCTGATATTGCATATTCAAACACATACAATGATATATTTGTCATTGCTATTGACCTTTATCTCCCTAGTTTCCTGACAACCTTCTACAGTTATTGACATTACAAATACCAGCAACAACGTGCAGGGCAAAGTATAACCTTTCATTTACCTTCATGTCCCTCAAATGACTCGTGTAGGTAGTTTCAACAAAAGCGGCAAACAATGATACTGTTGATTTTTTTTCCTTAACTTGCTAAAATGTTTTCCATTTTCCTCTTGTTCTCAGAAAATCATGCCAATAACTCTCTACAAAGGAAACGATTTCAAATGAATACAGGTAATTAGAAGTGTCAAGAAATCAGCAAAGTAGGGTGCCTGCCATCATTTCTGTGGAAAGAGTGCCAGATTCCCTTTCAAAAAGGTCTTTGTCATTTTTTAATAGAAGGTAATTAATGTAGACTACAGTAAAATGTACAGGATCCTGGTTGCTTGTCTTTCTTGCCATAGAAATGGGACCATAAAGATGTTTTGATATCTAGAAACAATCTTCTGAGGTTATTTTTAAATGACTTTTAATTACAAAAGTAGTCCTTTTAGTCTTTTCATTTCCAAAGAAGAAAAAAGACTTAGAAAGGGCATATTTATTAGGAGACAAAAGAAAGAAAGTTTTACAAGGAAAAATTATCTGGGAAGTGAAACAACAGAATTTTATAAAGCTGACAAGAGTTGAGGATGCGATAAATTAGCCTAGATCTCAAATGTTTCCAACAGTAAGAGAAATAATGCATAACGTCCTACTGAAGGTAATTACACAGTTTTGATACCGTAATGCCTTGGGCTGAATGAGATCGTTGTTTTCTCTAAGGCCACGCTAAACTATTTGGCTCTCTTAAAGCCACCCCTGTATGAGATAAATGTCCCATGGGTATTTACTAAACAGGGGAATTTTTAGGACTGTGCCATTCTTTTGGGGATGAAGATGAAATGTAGCTCAATTTTGAGATTATCTGAAGGTCGTAATTTCCTATTAAATGCTATAGAAATGGAATACTCCTTCCAAGTTTAAATTTGACATGTATTTACATATGAAAGTAGGCTCATTTCATCTTTTGTTTCTCAAGAAACAGAGATGTTTCTTTATTTAAGTTTTTTATTTGGAGAAAGCAAACAAAAGAGTATCAGTTACAAAAAATATATCTTCAAACCTTGAAGTTTGAAATGAAAATGATGACGTTATTTTAATATTGACGATTTTAACATTGAAACATTAATTTGGGATTATGATACAGGTGCATATAAGTACTCATAAGGAGGATCGTTATTATCTATTACTGAGAATACAAGGGACTGGAGACAAAAATACAGGCCAACTCCTATAATAAATCTTTTTCAATGCAACATGTGGAATAGGATCCTGGTTTTTTCTTATGCCTCTATCCTGAGATTGTCCTTCTTCATGGAATCCACACCACTCAAAACACACCAAACAAAAGAAAAACACTAAACTACAATTTATGTGCTAATCATATGTTATTCTACTTACCAACATATACATCTAGGAATCATAATTTAATATATTTTTGGTTATAAATCAGTCTCATCAATTTTGAGAGCAGATGAATCTGGCTATTTTAGCGAAAGCTACATTTTTTACAAGCATAATCTTTAAAGTCTGGCATTAAACTAATGTTTAAAGGGTGGTACAAAATGTCAGAGTATCATAACAATAGATATTCCCCCCAAAATAGGAGAAGTGGCAATGTAGTCATTAAGAGTCGTTAAGGATTCAAGGAAAAGTGGCTTGGTTGAGAATGGTCAATTAGTTAATCAAGGCCCAGGCAAGGTTCCTAAGTGATGAACCCAAGCTTTAACCATCACTTGGAAGAAATAATCAGAGATGATTTTAATTATTACAGTGTATTTCAGAAGCTGAGGTGAAGTTACAACATGATATGGGGATCACAATTAAGAACATAGAACACAGGTGGAAAGATGGACAGAGAAAGTAGTAAAGAGTGTGGGGGTCTCAGAAGCACATCAACACCAAGAAGGAGAAAGCTGGACTTCTTCCAGTCCTTGAACTCAGCTGATAGTTCTTTTCGGCTTATTTGGCTCTTATGCTTTTAGGAGAGTACAGGAGAATAAGTGGTCAGGAAAATAAGCTTTTCCATGGCAGGATTATTTCAAACTGTTCTACCTCCTCCTGTAAATTGTATAATCTCATCTAAGAGCCCTGACTCCGTGCTTTCTCAGAGCCTGGACCATAAAACCCTTCAAGAATCAAAGGCACTTGGAAGAGACATTTGAAAGACCATATTCTAAATATAATGGTGTACTACTAGTCTGTATTTTACCTCCTTCCCTCCTTTCCTACTTGCAAATACAAAATTCCTTTAGGATGTGTCGCATTATTGCCCTCCTGCCAAAGATAGTGAAGACCAGTCATTTCTTCCATCACCCATGACATAGCTTCTTAGGTATGACTTAAAAGGCAGATGAACCTCTAGGTTAATCGCTGCTAAAAAATAATCACAGAATATGAACTAAACTCATATCAAAGATCACTGGTTTCATTTCTTCCTATTCAAATGCACAGTTTCAGGCAGGGCTGGTTTTCAGCCAGGAGGTAAGAGAACAGGCCATGTTGGCTGCTAAGATAATGAAATACTGCCATTCATAGTCACAAAGCACTAAATGCTCTTATTCCCTGAGGACCAACCATGCGTCTACCTCCCTGGCTTCTCCTTCCCAGAATACCCACCCCCAAGCTAATTCAAGTAATGCCTACCAACAGGTTTGCCAGCGCACACCTTCAGCAATATGACTGATGTCTTTTACCATACCACTTACTAGAAATTTTTAGAATTACCCCCTGATTCCAGCTACTCCCTCCACGTAATGGGTTAATTAATGAAACCTCTTGGGTATACATTTTGCAGCCAGTAAACTTACTCTGTGAACGTCACATTTATATTTTTACGGCTAATTCAGTCAATTGATAAAAACGCCACTTAAAGTTTCTAGTCAAATTATATCTTCCACACTACTTTTATTTGTCCATGCATTGTGGAAGATGCATGGACAAATACTACTTTTATTTGTCCATGCATTTGAGCAGAATCAAAGGTATTTTAGAGATGAGCTTTAGCATAGCTCAGATGCTCCTCTGCAGCCCTTCTCTGCAGAGGGGTAGGATGACACTTTATTTGAATGAGAAGGTTTATCAGGCTCATTAATTTTCATAATAGAATACCAGCTTTACCACTCACAAGTCAGATATCTAAAATATACAGCTCTCACTTCAATAATCAGCAATTCAAATATTATTGTGGGTCTATTATGGACTAGGCAATTGGCAACATATAATATTCATGTTTAATGCACAGGGAATTCCATTTTTAGATGAGTTCCATCCAACTTCTGCCAAAGCATGGTCAAGACAATCAATATTTTAGAAAGTCTAAAAAAATATATTCACTATCTATTTCTCAGATTATGTCTATTGCAGAATCCACTTCAAACAATAGAAAACAGTGGAGCTGGACTATATCAATCTGGCACTCTATAAAAATGCTTTCATTAAGGGGCACCGGGGTGGCTCCTTTAGTTAAGCGCTCAACTCTTGATTTTGGCTCAGGTCATGGTCTCAGGGTTGTGAGATCCGGCCCCTCGACAGGCTCCACACTCAGCAGGAGTCTGTTTGAAATTCTCTCTCTCCCTCTCCTTTTTCCTCTCCCCCCACTCATGTGCTGTCTCTCTCTCTCTCTCTCTCTCAATAAATAAATAAATAAATAAATAAATAAATAAATAAATAAATAAAATCTTTTTAAAAAAATGTTTTCATTAAATTAGCAAGTGTTACTGGAATTCAATACAAGAGACAGTACAATGAAAAGCTTTTTTGCAGGTGCATCTTTGTAAAAATGTATATCTAATCCAGACAAGTGGGAATCCAGTTTTCTAACAACCTCTTTGATATCTCCAATGTCTCAAAAACACCTGCAATTCAGCATGTCTAAGACCCAACCGGCTATTTCCCCTCCAAATCTGGCTGTTCCTCAGGGATTTTCTATCTCACTATCTTTACCTATCCAGAAGGGGCAAGTTTGAAATTTGGGAATAATCATTGACCTCTAGCTCACTTTCTCCCTCATATTAAAATGAAACCAAAGCCAATTAATTTAACCCACTACGTATCTTTCAAATCTCTCACTTGTCACCATCTCTACACCATCATCTTTTATCCAGACACAGTAGTAGAGACCAAAATGGCACTTGGCTTCCATTCCAAATACCCTCTGCTCTGCACTGGGGAGCAATGTTTTCCAAATACAAATCTGAATGTCTTCTTCCTCAGCTTAGAAATCTTCAAAGATCTCATGTCTCTCAGGCCTACAGAGCTCTGCATAGGTGGCCCTGACATGCTTAGATCTCCACTACCTTCTCCTGCTAAGCCCCCTTCATTTTACTACAAAGACTGCAGCCACCTAGCCGGTATTTTAGTTCCTCGATCCTCCTTCCTACCACTGAGCCTTTGAACATGCTGTTTCTTCTGTCCCATTTCATTCCTTCCCCTAGATCGGTGCCTCTCAGACTTTAGTGTTCAAAGGCAATACCTGTAGATCTTGTTAAAACAGAAGCAGATTGTGAATCAGAAGATCTAAGATGGGGTCTGAGATTCTGCATCTCTAAGAAGCTCAGTTGGTGCCAGTGATCTACGGGCAGCACCTTGATACTTAAGGATCTAAATAGCTTTGGTTTATCCTTGAGACCTCAGCGCTAACATTTCTTCTTTAGGGAGACTTCTCCTAAACCCCAAGTCAAGGTCATATTCTCTTATAATGTGCTTTCATAAAACTGTGCTCCTTTCCACATAACAATGATCTTTGTTTATAATTCCAAACTAGTGGTCATTTCCTCCACTATCGTACCCTCCATAAGGACAGAAAACTATTTTGCTCACTGCTGAGTCCCCAGTGACAGGCATAAGACTGAAGCCATAAAAGGCATTCAATAAATAGTTGTTGAATGAACAATAAAGGAGAGAAGGATCCATGCTCTAAATTGTTGAAATTTAGTATCAGAACAAAGTTTGCCCCTACTGAGAAATGTGCAAATATTTTCTTTTATTAGACGAGAGCTATATAACCCATCACATTTTCTTTTTTCTCTTCTTTCTTTTTTTTTGCCTTGTCTGTAAAGAGCATTCCTAAGTTCCTATTGATATTGCAGTAGTCAGTTTAGTGCAGGGTTTAGTTTTAAGTTATAATAATTTCACCTCCATTTTTCTATGTTTACAACCCCTTGTTTTATCTGAATTTTTAACTGTCTTGTGTGCTGATGTTTGATGGAAAGCTGCATTAACTCCTTTTTGGAAAGAGTTAAGTAAAAAATCCTTTAAAAATTATAAGTGAATGATATACTTGATACATTTGTAACATAGATGATAGATAAAGAATTCGGACTCTGGAGTCCAATAGTCAGTATCCGAATCGAGGCTTCATGACTTAAAAGCAGTGTGGCTTGGATAAGTTACTTACAATTGGTTGTTTATTTGGTTATTGGTTATTTATTGGTTATTGATAGTTATTATTTCTATCCCTGCTAAGAGGCACAGCCAGCAGATGGAAAAATGTTCCCACACTGAGTTGCCACTAATTTTCGATCATAAAATTAGAGTACTGCACAGACCAAAACTTCAAAAACCAACAGTAGGCATAAACTTGGGGCAGCCATCAGTGAGAATCTATTAAGGTGGTTATGATCCTAAGGAAAGGCTCGAGGTCTCTATAAAGACAGAATAATATTGCCTCATGTTCAAATAATATTAGACACAGCGTGATTAATTGATTTGAACATAGTCATAAAGCCAGCCAGTGGTGAAAGTACACATCTGTCAACACAGAACCCAGAACTAATTCCTATTCCATAACTTTTGATTCTTCAATGATAGCATGATATCCGGCATTAAATACCTAGATATCAAGAAGAGCATTTTAAATGTTGAAAGTAAACTTTATAGCATAATAAATAAAGTTGGACAAATCATATTGAATATACTTGTCCACAAACCGAAGATGCCATAAAAGGCTCATATGATATACTGCAGTTGAATAGAAATGTTACCCTCAGGGAAGCTTCTATTAAAAAAATTCAGTGTGTGCCGTATTCCCTATGTGTAAAAAGTACTTAAGCTTAACTGCAATCTAAAAGTTAATTGATAATCAATATAAAATGTAACATCAAGGGCAAAACTCAGCCTCTAAATGAATATATAGGGAGGTCTTATTATCTTCAAATGGGGGCCAGGTGAGAGCCGCCGAGAATAGAAGTGAGGTCAGGTATAAGGATGGCATTTTAGAAAGGCCCCACAAGAGGCTGTAAGTGGATCTATTTTAAAGTAGCCTGTAGTAGATCCAAGAGGAGAAGTTTGAAAGAAAAGAAAGGAAGAGAGAAAATATCTCCTTCCCATCCATTAACGAATGGGAATTTAGCAGCAGTGCAGTTGGGATTTCGGGTCTGTTTTCACTCCAGTGATACCAGAGGAAAAAGCAGAGAGTGCTTCAAGGCAAAATCTCAAAGTAGTGGAAAATTCTCCTGGCGTCTTAAGGAGTTTGTCTCACCTTTTATTTTTCAGTTTTACATCTGTAGTTCATGAGTCTCCAAACAGTATGCCAACGAGACGTTTTAGGAGGGAGAAAATGTTGATTTTAGTCTGAGAAAGTATCAAACCCCAAACCCGAAATTAGAATTCAGAATAATTTATGCTCAGAAGTGAATAAGTAATAAAGCCCCCTAGGAAAGGAAACCCACCAAGTTTCACTTACCCCCGATAAATGCAGGACAGATCGGAAGGTGTTTAGCTGAGTTCAGATGTTTTCTGTCATTCTCTTCCAGTCTCCAGCTGAGCCTCTTCTGCAAACATTTGGTGGGATAAGCATGACTCTTTTTTCATTCAGTGTTTTAAGATTTCTCAGTTGCGTATGTAGAGACCTGTTCTTTTAAAATTCAGTTCCATTCAAATCAGTGGAAGAAACAAGTTCTCTCTTGTGTGATGGAACTTTAAAGACATGCATACTTCTTTTACAAACACACAGTCCTGCGAACCAAAAGAATTCCATACAAAAGAAAAATTTCCTGTGGAAAGAGAAAAAAAAAATAGGGCTAATTTCTGGTTAAAAAAAAAATGACATACCACCTTCAAAAAAAGTGCCTGGCTGTGGAAAAATAAAATGCAACATTTTAAGGACTGAAGGGTAAGAAAATCCTCTGTCATGAAAACATCCAAATATCTTTTGAACTATTTACACCATATGTGTCCCAATAAGGCTCTTTTCTGATTAAATAATGACAAGTAAGTGGAACCAAAGATGGCTTCAAAGACCCTTGAATCTTTACACAGCTTTTTGTAATTTTGCAAGTGTGAAATTTAGCTACCATTAAACAAATGTTCTAAAGCATAATTTTCACGACCTGTGAAAAATGTCTAAGGAAGAAGATGCCATGCCCATAGTAGGCACTCAAAAATCACAAAAAACATAAATTAATAACAAATGAATGCCTCAGAGAGCAATTCTTATACGATATACCCATCTTTTCCAAAATTCACAGATTTAATTATGTGAAAACAGTAATGGTGAACGTAAGGTGGACAACTACCTCTTCAACAAAATTAGTTGAGAGCTAACAGAGTATAAGAGGGTAATGGCCAAACACATTTGGAACACACAAAGAGGGGGAAATTGTATAGTCATTAAAATTCTGAATAGCTAATAGGGAGGTGGGAAAATATTTAATAGAATGTTCAGCATAAGAGAAGCAGGGCAAACTACATGCACTGTAAAATAGGAATGTTTTCATACTGACAATAAGATAGGATTAAAATGTGCAAAAATATTTGAAGTGGATATCTCCAAGCAAAGAGTGTATAAATGTTAAGTTTTCATTTTAGGTGAAAAAGCCCTTCAATGAGCTTGGAAGACTTGTACATTCCGAATAACAACAATAACAAATGTTTTCTGACTGCTCAATGAAAATGCTATAATGTTATACCTTTTAAGATCTAAACTTCCTTTTCAGAAAATATGACTACGTAAGTAGTGTTCTACAAAGCCGAGGAGCCATTCGTGGATTTCAGCTGCACCACCCCAGACCTCTCAGAGACCTCAAGAATACTGGTAACACCTGGATGAGATCGTGATGCCTCAAACCGTCCAGGCAAAGAGCAGGAAGTACACTGAGAGAAGGGCATCATATGTTGAAATAACATTCGAGAAAGTAAATCTAAAACTCCGAGGACACTTTAGATATCAAAAATTTTAGGTTTCTACTCTATAACAATCTTCGAAAGCCAGCCATCAAGATACTTTACTTTAATATACAAGAATGTAACAGTCTGGTCTTTGGTATCATAGATATTCAGGGATAGATGGGGCCTGAAAAGGTCACCCTGTATGGGAGTTGATCTGATGCTTGCCATCCTTGGGTCAGCATCACTGTCAAACATATGTCTGCATCTAGACACTTCCAGGAAACTTGCTACCTCCTATGGAAAATTTGACAGCTAGGATGTGTTTTCTCTCTCAGTATCTTTAGGATAGCAACCACCTTAGCTTGATGGAAAAAAAAAATACATTAGCCAAGACACTTTTGGTTACAATGGGGAAAACATTCGAATTGGCTTAACCCAAAAGTGAAATACAGGCATATGTTGAGAGGTCCGGAGGTAAAGCTGGATCATCTACAACTGGGTTCAGGACCTCCAATGTTAACATTGGGATTCAAGTTCATACTACCACTTGGTTCTGCCTCTTTCTTTTTTTTTTTTTTTAATTTTTTTTTTAAGATTTTATTTATTCATTTAACAGAGAGAGAACACAAGCAGGCAGAGAGGCAGGCAGAGGCAGAGAGAGGAGCAGGCTCCCTGCAGAGCAAGGAGTCCAATGCGGGACTCGATCCCAAGACACTGGGATCATGACCTGAGCCAAAGGCAGTTGCTTAACCAACTGAGCCATCCAGGCGTCCCGGTTCTGCCTTTTTCTGTTTGGGCTTCATTGTCAGGCAATCCAGCTCTTCAGTTGTGGTGATAAGATGGTTTCAGCAGCTCTCGGGCCCAAATTCTCTACTCTCAGCAATCCTCTTAACACACATACCTGTACACACACACAGAGAGAACATTTTTTCCCCAACAGTGTTTAAAATATAAAAATTCTGAGCCTAAACATTATTGTTCTACATGGAGCTTTGTAACCTTCTTGAATCATTCTCTGTGGTCAAGGGTATGAAATCTGTTATTCGATTCCTTTACACCATGTACCCACTCTAAGAACCAAGCCAGTTCCTATGAAACTATAGGAAGTAAGAAACAAGAGGATGGGGTGACTCTAAATGTCAGGGAAGAAGAAGGCAGAAGAGATATTAGATGGTAGATAGATAGATGGATAGACAGATATACAAACAGACAAACATCTATTACAAGGTAATTTCTTTGTAGCTATGCTCTCCAAGGCCTTGAAGGGGAAAAAAAGAGAGAGAGAGAGAGAGAGAGAGAGTAGGGATTTGTATCAATGAAAACACGGGAGACAATTATTGCTCTGTATCAGTCTTGCAGGACTTTACAGGTTTTTAAACAAGGAGACAGAAAAAATGAGCATAATGGTAAGTCATTTCACAAATATTATGGTGATATTAGCAAACAATGAAACAGAATCAAGGATAAATTTTATGATGACCCATGCCATCTGCTGCCTGGCATGGTCTAATATAAAACTGAAAATTCTGTCACCAAGCACCACATGCCTTCAGCCTTTCAAGAAAAGCAGCATCCAGTTATTCAAGGTGTTGGGCACAAAATGACTAGTCGGAAATTTACTCGCTTGAGTGACTATCTCTGATAATCCCACACAGCTTGTTGTAGGAGTAAATGTGTTAGACGCAGTAAATGAATCTAAGAAGTGTGCCATGGGTGAAAGATGAGAGCAATCGTGTCTTGTGAAGACTGACTCAGACAGAACTTCTGTTGGAAGATGTTTCTGAAAACTGTGAAATAATAACTGATGGAAAGCCTTGGTGAGATAAATAAAATTTAAGGGATGATGCTGAATGAAGACACCAAGGTATACGTGTATCCATGCACCAACTGAAAGAAAGTCCTGAGATTTGTCTTTTGAAATCCTTAATTCCCAATCAGGAAAAAAAAAATCTTGAAGATACAGAAGCAGGGAAAAGAAAATATAATAAAGATGATTCCAGGGAAGAAAATAAGTAAAAGAAACCTTTCGAAGAGAAAAATTACTCTTTTGATCTACAGGATCTAAACAAAGACCATCTGGGACGAAACTCTTTCATTCTCTCAGTTGGATATATATTGAGGAACTGCTCCATGCCACTTACCCTACATTCCATCCTTCCAAGAAATCCAATCATGAGCCAAATAGATACGGTGTCTGTCATCAGAGAACTTCAAGGTAGAGAGACAGTATTGGCACTAGAGTATCACAAGGACTTCCACCCTGTTATCTAAACTGGGATGTTAAGGGTCAGTAGGAAATATTAAGGCAAACAGGGAGTTGGAGGCAGAGGGAGTCCTCAGTTCCCGAACATCCAAGGCAAGCGGAACAATGGAGCTTCTTAAGAACAGGAAAGGTTGTGGGTTGTGTGGAACCAGAAAGGAGCCCCGTGCTACAAGACTAGGCCAGAAGTAGGCCAGATCACACAGAGCCCTACAAACCCTGTTGGGGATGTTAGTTTGTCCCAAGAACAGAGAAAAACTACCAAATGGTTTTGAGCAAAGTGGAGTCAAGAAGATGTGCGATCCAAAAAGGCCACTCAGGCTATGTAGTAGGAAAATAATTATATAAGATTTGGGGATGGGAGTGCAGGCTGGCAGAGTACATACAGAACTATGGGGATGGGAGAGAGGGGGGCTCCAAGAACAGAGAGGTAAAGAAGTGAGGGATCTGAGAAATATTTCAGAGGTCATTGATAGAATTCAGATGAATTGGTTCAGAAGGGTGAAATTGAGGGGTGAAGGACAACCTTCATTTTTTATGCCCACTGATTACAGGTTCACTGAAATGGGAAACATAGGAGAAGGAGCGGTTCTACGAAGAGGGCTGGATTCTGAATTGTCTCACATGTCTTGAGTTTGAGGTGCTTTCAATACATCTGCTTAAAAAAGCAGAGTAGACCATTTGTTATATGGATATTGAACCCAGAAAGGAGGTCTGAGCTGGAGATAAAAATATGGGAGACATTTGTTGCCATGGCTGGGGTGGGGGAAGTGGATAAGGTCAGAAAGGAATTTTAAAAATAGGGTAATGTTAGAGTCTTGTTTTGAGAAATTTCAGAATCTAATGGCCCCAGAAGAAGAGCATATGCTTGAAATAAAATCCAAGGTGTAATGTCCTGCATGGTAACAGGAAAATCAGGAGTATGTGTTATATAAGTCCAGAAGAAAGTTGCAAGGAAGAAGGACTGCTGGCTGTCAACCAGCCTTCTGCTACTGACAAGCTTCTGCACATGTGGAAAGAACAACTCAAAAGAACCACCTCCCCACCCAAACGACAAAAATTATTTCTTTAAGCCACTAAAATATTTTTTTTAACTAACAACAGTGTTCTAATCTGATGCGAAAGGCAGGCCCACAGTCTGTAGAAGTTTAGTTAGACCTGCCAATAGGAACTCCCTATTTAAAACCAACCCCAGGTAAGCAATGGCTGCCACACAATTATTGGGGGTTGTCTCTTTTCCTGCCTTTCCCATACAGATAGGAGGAGGTGGGAGATAAATCCCCCCCTAATGCCAGGAAAGTCAAGGTGGGGGCAAATGCCACTCACTCCCCACCCTCAAACAAAGGGAACTTCTTATTCTCCAGAGGCTGGAAGGAAGGGAAGTAGGTTCCTCCATCACTGCTGCCCCCCGTTGGTGGTAAGAAACTCAGCACAGAAACATTATAGGAAAGAATCATTAAACTGAACTATAGGTCAAATGTGTTTTCTCTGCACCAGCTGGGACTGAAATTAGAAGAAAATCCTTCTCTTCCTAGGGAAATATGTTGAAAATTTGCCTTCACTTAAGGCAGTGAAGCCTGTAAGCCTCTGATCCTGTCTCCAGTTAACATCTTTGGCAGCCCACTTGCTCCAGAGGGCACAAAACAAGGAAAAGAGAAAGCAGTGTTTGTCGATGTTTATGTTGCTGGGATCCCTGGTCATGATCCAGGAAGACACTGGGGCAAAGAAAACACAGCAATCATTTCTCACACAGCTCATGTGGGTCTGAAAGCCATCTAAGCTCAAGTCCATGGAAACGATATGGCCTTGATTTCAAACAAGTCATAAGCATTCCTGACTTCATGAAAATGAAGTCTTCCTCTCTGATCAGGAACGTCCTTGACTAATCTGGGAACTTAAACAACTAAATGGTTTGTGTGAGGGTGGACCTACAAAGAAAGACCAGGGATATATGGAAAGTCCTTGTTTCCTGCCTTCCAAGGATTACAAAGACCCCGGGAGCTCTCCCTGGTGCTACTAATACCATGATCTGCCTTATTTGCTTGATCCTATCTTTGCTCTCACTGCTCAGTGCAAATCTCCTACCAGAAATCTAACCTGAAGGGACTCTGATTTGTTGTTTCTGCCTCTGGCCAGCACCATTAGGCTACCCTCCTGTCCACCACCATCCCCATCTCTACCCAATATGTCTTCACTCCACCTGATACAGGACTGCTCTGGGACGCAACTTTGATGAAGCTCCTGCCAAGTACCCCCTCCGAACTCTCAGATCTCACTGTAAATCCTTGAGTCTCACATCAAAAAATTACAGAACGTGAAGAGTGCTTAAAAATTATCTAATGAATACTAATTGTTAGTGTCCATAGTATATTACTTAACCACATTTTAGAAATCTTATGTCACTAAAAGACCAGTATTGTAAATAATCTGTTAAATGTTTATATTTTCTCAGTTACTTAATGGTTAATGAGGTTAGCATATGTACTCAACACTTACTGGTGTGTGGTTTCAAATGATGCTAATGCACATTAATACTCCTAATTACAAGACCCCTGAGCCCGTTTCCCACACACTTTACATCAAGAGGTCCACAGGGTAACTAAATCGAGACAGTTTATGCCTGATGCCTAAACCTACCCAGACCCAGCCAACTAGTGCCATGACCTTGCCACAGGACAAGAGCTGAAGAGGTAGAAGTGGAGAGAGGTGTTCCAAGTTAAGACCTGTGACATGGAGTCCACAGCAAGAACTTCTGGCTTCTGGATCTGAACTCTTCACAAAGGTTTTCTCTGAGAGAATACATTATTTTTTGTCCTGGAATACAGTCTTGATCTGAGCTTCCACAGTTCATTAAGTGCGTTCTTAATAATCTTAAAGCTTAGCTGGGGATTGAGAACAAAAGATCCAAGATCCTTTTTCATTCAAAGAACTATTCCACCTCTATATAAATTTATAAATGCACATATGTAGACAAGTCAGAAAAGGGATATTGCTTGGTGCAGAGATCACTGCTATCCACTAATATCCATTTTATTTTTCTTGAAGCCATAGACAACATTTCACAGCCCCTCTTGAAGTTAGAATTTGGTCCCATGATGAAATTCTCACCAGCAGAATTTGAGCAGAAGTGATATGTGTCACATCAAGACTTGGCCTATAACAACCTCCTCTCCAATGTGATCCTTCATTCAGTTTCTTTTTTGCCAGTCAGTTTCAGATGGTAATAAGGATCTTGGAGGTGAAAGAGCCACAAGGTAAAAAGAACCTGGGTCCCTGAATGATCATGTGGAGAAGAGCTACCCTGAACACCTACCCAAGGATGATAAACTTCCATAGATTCATGCTTGTCTCTGCTTATCATGACAGAGAACCTACCCTTACTATCAGAGTGCTCAATTCAAGGTCTAGATGCAATAGGCATGTTGAGGGAGAAGTAATCTACCTCCAGCATGTACAGCATCTCAATCTTTGGCTCTGAGTCCAGCTAAGAAGCTCTGTACAAAAACTAGTTTAGAGTCAGTTCATATCATTCCTTTGCCTAAAATAGATTGCCGAAGATCACACATCTTATATGCAGCAAAGCCAATATTTGAACCCCAGTCTTGGACACGGTGCAGAGCGCTTTCTACCATACATCAGCCAGCAGGGTGCTTGAAGAGTTTCCATTCAAAAATCATTAAGACTACTACTTTTCTATTGAAACTTGGCCTCTAGAAATATATTTCCTCTCTCATATGCATGTTTTAAAATTCTTTTGAAGTAATTTTTTAATCCATTTTGTAGATAGGAACATTAAGGAGCATAAAGTTTGAGTTATAGAGAAGACCAGTTATAAAGTGTAGAATTAAAAAAAAAATTATGTGGATTTCAGAAGCAATTATTTTCTATACTTTTTAAAATGTGCTCTCTCTTACCAACCAAACCTACATGTTTATAATGCATGAACCCTTATGAGCCTATCTTTTTCTCTCAGTGTCTTAACAGGAATTTTACAGTACAGATAGTTCCATAGCTTTAATTGTATCAAATTTCTGTCTCTATAACAAGAGTCTTAATGTAGATGCAACTCAGATTTTTTAAAATAACTTTTCCCTTCTAAGTGTCTATGTGTAAGCCTTTGGGTTTAATTTTAGAAGCATCTCATAGGTTGTAAAGATATAACAATCTGTGAATAATAGTTAAGTTGATAAGAAATACAATGCTGTGTAAATTGTAAAGTTTAATGTTGTAATATGTACAAAAAGATACCGAATGCTCTAAGGGAAGTCAGATTCTGCAACCTTGCAGCATCAATCATGATTTCATTGAAGACTTGACATAGCAATTAATGGTGTATCTGGCAAGTATGGGTGCCTCTAATCATGTCTTGGACAGCATACCAAAATAATACCAGGCAAAGGCCTTCAGTAAATTACTTTCATTTACTCTGCGCAACTTAATAGAAATTCTTCTCTCTGAGTACTCTGGACAAATCGCTTCTGCCACATGTGTATTTTTGACTTGGACAAGAGAGTACATAGAAATCGTGGAGATCACTCAGGCAACACATTGACTGAACCACATGGTGATCAGTTATGATGCCCAGCTCAGGAGCTACCCATCCATACCCTTTCTAGAAAAAGATTTCTGCCAAGGTTGAAAAGACTGCCTTTGGATCTGTTAAATCAAATGGTCCTCAAATGACTATAGCATTTGTGGAAAAAAGAGTTAACCACATAGAAAACATTTTTCTCCACCTCATCCTAATGTCCAATCATTCTGGAACCATACACATGACTTCAACATTAAACTGTTTTTGTGTTTCTTCTAATTCCAAGGGATTTGTATACCATTAAAACTTTATAAAGTCAGTCCTGTATCATTTTAACTACAGCTCCACTGCCATGCTAGTTTTTGCAGTAATACAATCATTTCTAGGCACTATGTTAAATATGACTCATTCTAATACTGTATCAATAGGCCTGGCCTCATAGTAGATACTGTTGTCCTAGGTCTTTAAATGTTCAAAAGGGGTGTGCAGGTCAATGGCATATTAATAGGAGTCAGCAATGCTCATGAATTGTTAATTATTTTTGTTGTTTAAATGTTTCTGAAATAAGAAGATAAAATGAGATACTTTCTCTCACACACACACACACCCCCACACACACACATCACAGTGCCTATATAGATTAAAGAGAGAGAGAGAGGGAAGGAGAGAGACCAAGTGTCTGTGCTTCGAGAAGTTTTATTCAAACCTGTATATTTATTAAGGCAAAATAAACCTTTATTTACTCAGGGTAAAACTCACTATAGTATATTTTTTAACTGAACTCAGAAAGATGCACTATATAATTTTTGAACAGTTGGAAGAAACTGGTATCTAAATAAAACAGTTGCATGCAGAAGAAAAGACTATACAAAGTTCAACCCAAAATGTGTTGTGAAATGTAGTTCTTTGATTAATGAATATTCTTTTCTTACTTTACATATCTCTTTCTGTGTACAAAGATCTTCCTCGCAAATATTTAAATATAGCTTTGTATGTGATCATTGCATTACAAAGATAATACAGCTTTATGTCCTGCCCTCAAAATTATTTGGCTACATTATAGGGAACTTTGAGAGCAACTTCATCTGGATCAGAAGAGAAAGAACACAACAGCCTAGGCCAAGTGCTCATAAATGTCAGATACACTTGTGCAAGCCGAGATTAGCATGTCTGTTAGGTCATGAGGGCATGGTCATTTCAGTTCAAAACTCCCCAAATTCACTTACCTTTTATTTGTCATCTGTTATGACATTTGAAGCTCAATTTGTGTGCTTTTCTTAGAATGTCTTATCTAATTGTTTCTGTAATTCAGAGTTGCAGTCTACATCTTACGATGAAAAAAGAAACCATTTGCATTTGCTATCCATGTTTCCAAGCGCTTATCTCCAAATGATATTTTCATAAGTGAAGTTTGAAGGTTTTCTATAATGCAATTCAAAAGTGCCTCTCCCCAAAGGGATAGGTTCTTAAAGCAATGAATCAATATATATTAGATATGAAAGGAGAAAAAAGAGGCCAAACTTCTTCCACTGGTATTGTGCTAGGACAAATGTCCTCCTAACTAACCCAGCCACAATATATTTGCTTTTCTTTTTCTTTTTCTTTTTTTTCTCCCTATCTTGACAGGGATTCACAGATGTCTTTTTAACAACCATAAAACAGAAATACTCAATATGAAAACAAAAGAACATGTATATTGCCAGTAATAATTCGGGTAATCTACAACTCCTTCCATTAACACTGCTGTTTTTATCCGTTTCCACATGCAAACTTCTTTCTGCTTATAAATCAGGAGACTAAAGGGGAATAAATACATACGTATCATAGTGATCTAACACCCATCCCAAGCAAGCCTCATCCTGTGTCACTGCCTAAGTCATGCAAATTACACCAGAGCTGCCAGTTGACTAAGATTAATGACACTGCGCCAGCTTCTTTGTTTCTCTCTGCGGCCGTTTAGTGTGAAATACTATCCAAAAACATTATCTATCCTCGATTAATCCCACAAATTTGTTCACACGATGCACATTGTTTAGGGCAATTTACAACAGGAACATACTGAGCACAATTGCATTTAATTACTTGGGTTCTAATTACATTCATTAAAGGCTAATAAAATAAATGAAACAGCTTTAAAAGCTTCTGCAAAACACATGGGTCTTGTCTCCCTAGTGAAACATACAGTAGATGTTTGATGTGAAACACAGATTTGACCATATATATGTGTTTATAGATGTATATATATACATTTCCATATGTTATGTAAGATTGATTTTAAATCATAAGCAACAAAACATCGAGTGTTCTACAAATGCATTTACTTAATGAGTGGTTGAGAGATTTTAGGAACCTAGAACTACTTTTTGTATGGCAAAGAAAGAGAAAAGCAAATCAGTTTTCAAAATCCATTCTGAATCTTAATTGTTTCCACCTGCGTGGCCCAGATGCCCAGCCCTCTTCCCCATGTCCTTCTTACAAAGGCCACTGACCAACAGAACAGGGAAGCATTCCATTCAAGCTGGGTTCTGGAGAATATTTCCATCAGATTAATCCCCAAACTCAGTCAGGACTTTCGGTTTACTTCCGTCCAACCCAGGAGGCAGCTTGTTTAAAGACCTGACAACCCACTGTATGGAAATTCACACTTTAAGGCACAATGGGCACCCTGAATAACTTACTCTGTGAGGGTTAAGAAAAATGAACTCTGTAAATATCCGATTTTCCTCATATTTGCATGCCTATTTAATGCACTGTGTTTGGACCATTGGAGAAAGAGAAAATATAAAATATCATTGTTGACAGCCATGCCGGAGAGAAACAAATATTGGACATTCAAATAAGGGCTTTCATTTCAAGCTTTTCCGTCACTTGACTAGAGCTCAGAAAAATCTATACTACTGAAGACAAATGTCTGCCTAACGAACTGCCTTATATGGCTTTGAAGTCCACACTCTACTCTATCAAGTTCATGGGGATTTTATCTGGTAAAGGTATACAGTGCTTTATAAAGCTCTCTTCCCTGCTCAGCACTGGCAAATGGAGTGGCAACATAGAAATATAAATACATGGGGTTGGCATATCTCATCAAAAACAGGAGTATTTTGCTTCTAGAGTGGATGCTGAGCATTATCTGAAATAAACCAAGAACTCTGGAGATGATTTTGATAGGCACCTGGATTTAGGATTTCAACTGCAAAGACTCAAATCTTTGGCAAAGAAAGAAGATTTTCTTAAAAATCTTACTAAACACATTGGAAATATCCTATTACTGACTTCTTTTCTATGAGTACTCTTTGACCCAGCAAATCCACCTCTGGGGATCTACATTGAGGAAATACTTTCATACATGCATGAAACCAGAGTTAGAAAGATGGTTATTGCAGCGTTGTTTATAAGAGTGAACAAAATGGAAACATCCTAAATGCTCATCAATAAAGGAATGGTTAATAACTATAAGAATCCATATTCTGTAGTCCTATGTAGCAATTAAAAAGAACAAAGTAAATCCACATATACTATATGGAATGTTCTCAAAAAGCAAGCTGAGGGATGCCATATACTATACGAATGTACAAGATAAAAGAGTTTGTAGGTGTGTGTACGTGCATGCGCCTGTGTGTATAAGCACATAGAAAAAGATCTGGAAGAATCCCCAACCCAATAACAATGGTGACCTCTGAGGAGAGTAGACAAGGGGGCAGCAAGAGAGTCTCAGGGCAGGAAAGGGTACCTTTAATTGTTAGTCAATACACTATGCAATTGAATTTTTACAAGAGTGTAGTTATGTATTATATGTAACTTTTTGAAATTAATATATGTACAAGTTGAATATTTAGAACTGTGTCATTAGATACTCCCTTCCCAACCCCACATGAACACATAATAATTTCCCAAACACATTCATTGATAGCTCTTCAGAATATGATCTAAAAGAGGTTTTCTCAGAAAGTTCTCACACAGAGTGGGATTTTACAATCTAGAAGTTTTCTCTCTTTGATACCTGCTCTCTGTTTTTACCTTACCATTTTTATTTCCTCCTATTACACATCAAGGCCAGCAATTTGGGAGAGATCTATTCTCATAACACAGCTGCAGGAGGCATTTAGTGTCCTCACAGAATCCCGCTCACAGGAACGCTTACTGGCTTGCACCTCCTACCCTAGAGAATTCTATGCGTTTCAGACTCATACCCAACATGGTTGAAGATTACCTCTTCATAATGCAATGATGCAGGCTTTGGTGCAAAGCAAGCCCAAGTGTTTGCTTTGGGAAAAGTTTTAAAAGAATGATATTCTGCTATCATTCACTCATTAACACAAACATTTTAATAGGATTTCGATGCTATTTTTATAAAACTCAGAATCATAATAGTATGGAAATGGACTGGACTTGGAAAAAAGATGGGTAAACTCAAAGCAAAGCAGGTATGATGGCTTGGAGCATATTTTCTGATATGCTCTTTTCTCTTCGCCACTTCTTGAACACCCATGATCTCCAGAGCTTGTGGGATTTAAGACGTTTAAGGGTGGAGATTCACCATTTCATTACATTATCTCTGAAAGTACCTAGAGAGTACACTCCAAATATGTAGGCCTTGCACTCAAGAAGTTTTAACATCTCATCACTACATGGTTTCCTACACCATAGGCACTCTCAGACGTGGTGATGTCTTTTTGATAGTCCCTCTTCCTAGAATCTCTTTGTCGTTCTCTGCTACTCTCCACCTGTTAGAATCCCTCAAGGTCTATCCAAAATGGCATTTCTTCTGGTGATTTCCCCTGGTATCCCACGAGGTACCTTTCCCGCTGGAAGTCACCCTAGCTATCACTGTACCTTCATTACAGTTTATTTGCTACATGTGCTCTCATATTATGGATCTCCATGTGTGTCTCAAAACCCCCTCGTAACATGTAAGCTCCTTCAAGTTTGGGACTGACACCAATGTGCCCGTCAAACCAAGTAGAGTGCCTATCACATAGCAAGAAGGGATTAGAAAAAAAACCACAAAATCTAATAATTAAACAGATGAAAAGAGTGCCTCTGTTGTTTGAATAATTATTCAACAATGTGTATTGATATGTAGACAGAAGACCTCCAATGTTTAACAGAGTACCTGGGATATAGTAGGTGCTCAATAAATATTTGTTGAACGCATATGAATAAATAAATGAAGAAACAAACAGAGGAACAAACAAGTGAAGGTTTTTTCTTTCTTTCTGTCTTTCTCCCATTTGTCCACCCCAGGAGAAAAAATGTTTATTACAGTGTCTCATGAATAATGTCAAAAATCCCTTGATGGCATGTCATCAAAAACAGCAGTCTTCAGTATTATAATCTGAAACTATAATAACGTCAACATCTAGCTTCCACTAAGAGTTTAAGAACTGACTCTAACATGCTTATAGTTTAAATCTGTTCTATTCTACAATAAAAGCTGTAGAATAATTACAAATAGATTTACTAAGTCCCAGATTAGTGATTCAATATCTTTAGAACTCTGTCTTTATACATACTTGCCAAGATTTAAAGATAGGGTGTTTTTAAAGACATGAACATCCTGAGAGGTGATAGGCAGAAGAAATGCCTTTAAGGAGAACAGGAGGCTCAGTGATTCTTTTGTCAGTAGGAAATTCCTCTTGTACTTCAATCCTTCTGGGCAAGAGACCATGGCTTCCTCTGGATGACCAAGTGGCAGCACTCCTTGTATATACTCAGATGGGATGCATTCCTTTCTAAGACTTAACAAGAGCCTCTCCTCCCCTTTACTAACAAAGATGCACAGTGAAAGCAGAAAAAGACCCACACAAGCAGTATCAATACGTTGTAACAGGATTCCGTGATTTCTTTCCTTTCTTTCTTTCTTTTTTTTTTTTTTACCCACCTCCAGGAAACTAAGAAGAGCTGTTCTACGTAAGCACCAGAGAAATATATAACTACAAACTGAAAGCTCATGACCTCCATCCTCAGCCACCCCTTGCCCCTCATTACTTGCAGCAGTTGGTGTAGGGAAGGATTAAAGAGGGCTAGAAATCATTGGGTGAGCATACAAGGGCTCAGAAATTTGACCTTCGTTACTTAAAGCACACAGTCTCCACTAAAAGCTGGTATATGAGAAGAATTAAAAACAGAACCAAGAAAGGTCAGGTGGAGTGCAGATGCACTAACAAAGATGAGGTTGAAATGGAAAAAAAAATTCTCCAAAATATTCCTCTTTTCTTCTACCACCCATAAGTTGACATCACAAGGAGACATTCTGGCTTTTGCCGCTACCCAAAAATGGGAAAAAGCCTGCTTGCCAAAAGCAAGAGCTTAAAACCTACCATCACCAGAACAAGGGAGGACTTGAGCATGCAAACACAGGAGGATTTCTTAGGGCACTTTCTAATGAAGTGGAATCAGATTGTGGCTCCCCTATTTCTGATAGCTTTTATTATCTGTATCTATAAATTACCCAAGTTTAATGGGAAATACAAGAAGAGATTACAAAGGCACTAACTAGTAAAATATTTTTCCTATTGTGAAATTTGCAGCAAGTCTCTTTCTTTCCTGGGAAGGCAGAGTAAGGGGCAAGGGGCTAACATCGGAAAGCATAAGACCATGGCACCAGCCGCAATGGGGACGTGAACTCAAAAGCATTTCAGAAAACATACACTAAAAAGTGAATGATTCCCGTCTGTCAGCAACAATGGGGCCACATTATTCATTGTTCTGACAGTCCTGTAACCCATGGGTGCTAGAAACAGGCCTCCACTTTCAGAGATCTCTGGTTGTAGATGAGGAAACAGAGGCATTTAATTGAACTAAGCCTACGTGACTTACCCCAAAGAAGTAAGCAGCCTGACTTTAGTAGGTGTTTTGCTGACTTTGGGAAAGAAAATCCAATAGCCAGCTATTTTCTTTCTTAAGAACAATAATGACTAAAGGTACCTGGGTGGCTCAGTGGGTTAAAGCCTCTGCCTTCGGCTCAGGTCATGATCTCAGGGTCCTGGGATCGAGCCCCAAGTTGGGCTCTCTGCTCAATGGGGAGCCTGCTTCCCCCCTCTCTCTGTCTGCCTGCCTCTCTGCCTACTTGTGATCTCTCTCTGTCAAATAAATAAATAAAATCCTTAAAAAAAAAAGAACAATAATGACTATAAAGATATTTCATATTTCCAGAATGGTTTGCACTTTCCAAAACAATTTCATGAGTCTTCAATGAAGCCAATAAATGAGTTAAATACTATCATCGAAAGATGGCAAGATGTGTGTGGGGGATCCTAATCTCTGTTTTGTTTTGTTTTGTTTTTTTCACTTAAATAAACAGTGAATCCTCTCAGACAAGTGCTATCCAATAGAAATGTAATCTAATTCATTCACATAATTTAAAAATTTCCAGTAGTTACAGTAAGAAGAGTAAAATAAAAAGAAAGGTGAAATTTATTTTAATAATATATTTGATTTAACCCAATATATCAAAAATGTTTAAAAGTGCAACTAATATAAAAATTATTTTTATATTTTACATTTTTTATGTTTTATTTGAAATACAGCGTGTAATTTGTACTTTTAGCCCATCTCAGTTAGAACTAGTGACCTTTAGGGGCACCTGGGTGGCTCAGTCGATTATGCATCTGCCTTTGGCTCAGGTCATGATAACAGAGTCTTGGGATCGAGTCACGCATCAGGCTCCCTGCTCGGTTGAGAGTCTGCTTCACCCTCTCCCACAAACCCTCTCCCTAACTCATGTTCTTGCTCTGTCTCTCTCAAATGTATACATAAAATATCTTAAAAAAAGAACTAGTCACCTTTCATGTGCTCAATAGCATGTGTGGTTAATGGAAATTGTTTTTTACAACATAGCCCTGAAGTTTCTTCTTTCCCCTAATTTAGATGTTATGCTGCCCTAGTTTCTCCATTAGCTACTATAGATTTCAGGAATATAAAAAATTGGTTGACTTTATCTAGTGTCATAATTACCAAGGGCATCTAATAACCCCCTTGGGAGATAGCAAGTCCTAAGATGTGTCTAACAAGTATCTAACTTGCTTGTGTCTAGCAAGTCCTAATATGTGTGTGTATGAGTATGTATGTGTGTGTGTGTATGTGTGTGTTTGTGACAATACAATTGCATATGTGTGTGAGACATGTATCAAGAAGACTTAGTAGTGTCCCTATGCCACATAAAGCATGTCACAAGTACCAGATCAGGATTAAATCATCATTTTGAACAAAATATTTATTAAGCCCCTAGAAGACATAAGACAGCCCTGTTGCCTTCACTAGCAAACCGCAGGGTGATTCGAACCCTTTCAACAGCCCCAAATGTGGTGAATGAAGGCTTAAACAAGGGTGATGGAAGCCTGACTTCAAGTCTGGTCTCTTTATAGGCACTATGATTTTGTGCAAGTCATTTCCCCACCCCGATCTTCCATTTACTCTTTGGTGAAATGAGAACTGGGTGACCTTTATGCTCCTTTCCAGTTCTGACAGGCAATGGCTTGGTAATAAAAGTTTACTTCCTTTTCGCCTAAAGGACCACATTCCTTCACTTCAGCAGTTGTCTATATGTTGTGATTTATAGAGTACTAGTAGGATTGCCAGATTTAGGGAAAAAAATACAAAAGATTCAGGTAAAGTTTACTTCAATTAGAACTTCAAGCAAACAATAAATAATAAAGTATAAGCATTTCCCATGAGTATTTAGCATGTACTGGTACTAAAAATTATTTGTTGTTTACCTGAAATTTTGATCTAACAGATGCCCTGCATTGTATCTGGCAACCCTAGGGACTAAGAAAGTCTCATGGGCCTTTCTCCTCCCCAGGGGCTTGAAGTCCTCATGCTGGAGCTCAGCAGAATGAGATAAGCACAAGCTTTTGTCAGAGTTGGAATCCTGGCTCAGCACATTTTCACTGTGTGTGACTCAGTTTCCTCATTTGTTATCTTAAACATTGACCTATAAGGTGAGTATTTATCCCTAGTCTATAAATGAGGAAACAGATGGTCAGAGAAGTTGGACTAGTCCCTTCACATTCATATTTTAATCACTGATGTTTCTCTAGGAGGAGGGCAATCATGACATGAAGTACCGTATGTGCCAGGTACCTATGAAGCCTTCAACAAATGCCATGTATTTGTGCTATCAAATTTGTGCTAAGGCTAGAAGAGTTGTGGATAGGGTGGTGGGAAGAAGAAATTCTGACTTAGAGGACTCTTTGGAGAGACACGAATGAGACATGAATGAGACACTAGAACAGAGTCTTGAGCAGCTGAGGAAGGAGCCATGAGCGGGAAGGGTGGAACAAAGGCATAGAATCCAGATAGGAGAGTACATAACTGTTAGCTCCCACGTGTTACCTGTCTTGCTAAGCACCGTGTAGGACACTACAGTTTCAGAGTTCCTGTTCTGCACCATTTCCAAAACTGCTTCCCCGTACTCTTAGCACTGAGTAAAGCAAACTAAATCAAGGTTTTCCTTCATTAGGGAAAGCACAGATATCACATACCCAAGACAAATTCCCTTTCCCATCTGCCAAACATTTCTATAAACCAGGTGCAAAATGCAGTTGCAATATACAAGGATAGCCTCCTTGGGAAAAGGAAGCTTTCCTGGAGTAACAAGCCTGGGGGTTTGAGTGGCATCAGGGAAGGACCAATCTTTGCCTTTACAGAGTTACGAGCTAAATTGAAAACATTCTTCTGGGGTTCCTTTTAGTGCCACCTCTTTCTCCCACTGATGGCTGCCACTAATATGACATATTACTCCCAAAGCTTAGAGACCAGAAAGCTCTTCCCAACTTTTCTGTTGCCTTGGGAAAGCTCTATCCCCTCCAACTGAGACTGATTAAAAAGCAAGAAATCTTTTCCTCGTGATTTCCATCCAAAATTCTCAGTTCCAGTGATGCTGGTCTGCCTTCAGACTTGTGCTCAAGGTGTTTCCTCCAACTTCTGCTATTCTTTTCCTTTTCTCCTATACAGCAGTCTCTGCTCCTTTCTTTGATACTCTGAGTTCTGTCTCCTGTGTAATACCTTCCCCAGCCAGCCCACACCAGAGTCCTCTCTCTCTTATATGAGCTCTTCTGGTTGGTTTGATTCACTTGGCATTTATTGTGTAGCGTGTGTGTGTGTGTGTGTGTGTTTGCATATGCACAAATAAAGTGTCTGTGAGTGTCTGACTAGAATGTAAACATTCTCAAGACAGAAACAAAGTCTTATAGTTCCATCTCCTCATATTTAATGAAATAGTACCTCTTAGATGTTCAATAAACATTACTTTTGAGAGGATAATAAAATAATCATCAAACCTTCCTCTAATAATCCATGATCCATGATTCTGTCTCATTAAGGCTGATTTCACCTGTTGAAACCAGTGAAAGTTGTCAAATTTGTATAGCTTGGTCTATGGAGCATATTCAGACTTCAGTGGGTGGTGGACAAAAAACAAGAGCAAGCTTATCTTGAAAATGGAAATTTGACCCAACAGTAGAGCTGGCCACTGAAGGAAGTCTCCACAATGCAAATTAGCATCTGCATCCATAGAGTTCATCTGGTCGATGAGGACAGCAGCTGGAGTGTCCAGACTTTTGTGGTTCTCAAACTTGGTGGGTGACAGTGCCATGTTATGGGGTTTCAGTCTATTTAAAGTTCAGGGCCAGAGACAGGGTCTAGTTCCTGGGAAAGGCAGCAGGCAGAGGTAAGCAAGGTATCTCTGTCAGTGGTCTGAGATCTAAGGCAGAAAGCCTACCAGATCTTGAAATGCTTATCTGAAAATCCAAGTAGATACCTGTTTATACTCCCTGAATATACAAAGAAAGATGAAAGGAAGCCTTCATTTTAGGAGATATATGAGTACCAGAACTAATCTTACAACACCAGGTCTTAGAGACCTTACAGAAGCAAGACTAATTCTAGATCACACTCCCTGATGAGGCATAATCCTTTAGTGTTTCTTCCAGTTCTTAAGACTTAAGCCTAAGGATTGAGGAGGACTAAGCTTAAAGATGGAAGTCCTCAGTTCATACACATATATATAAGCCTAACAGGATTGGCGAAGGTAAAGGCTGATAATTTATCCATTGAGCAAATGGTTAGACAGCTTCATGTCATATATACCCTGAGGTTTCTCAGTAATCGCTAAATACCTTTTTTGAAAAAAAATTCAAGCTAATTATTGTTCATATTAATAAAGGAACACATACACACATTAAAAAAAGAACACACTCCACCAACTTGTAGTTTGGAAAGCAGGTCTAGTAAGAGTTCAAAATGGATGTTCTTCATGAGTTCATAGACATTATTACTTTCTTCTCCACGGTATGATGCTCTAATATAGTCTGCTTTAGAAATATGGTACAGGTCTTAAGTAGACCTCACAATACCTGCTGCACTTTTCAGTCATTGACTGTGGACTATCAAGGATGGTAGACGAGGGGAGAGGGAGATGAGAAAATACTGGTCAAAGGGGACAATGTTTCAGTTACACAAGACGAATACATTCTGGAGATCTGATGTACAGGGTGGTGACTAAGTTAACAATACTATATTGTATGCTTGAAATTTGCTAAGATGGTAGATCTTAAGTGTTCTCACCACAATTCCTATGTGTCAATTAAACCTCAATACAGCTCAAAAAAAGTATGTAGATGAAATGATAAAGGTATGGGAAATGACCAGAGACAGAAATCTAGAAGCCCCTACATGCAAAGATGGGGAAGGGGAATGACCGTTTAATAAAGTACACTGAGAAGAAAGGGTCGGGCCAAAGCAGTAGAAGAGCCAGGGGAAAAGGCCACCATGAAAGCCCAAGAAAGAAGGAGCTTCCAAAAGTCTGCTGTCATCAGTGGTGGCAAATGTGGAGAGGCCTAGATGTTTCCTACTTGGCTCTAGCACCTACTTTCTAAGCAGATTCACACAACATTCTAACTTTGGCTTAATCATCAGTTTCAGCAAAGGCTGGAAAAGGATTAAACACAGTCTGAGCTGGAAATCTGCAGGAGAGCAAAGCAAGGTCTTTTCTTCTGTGTGCATTGTAGAGTACCACACTTAAGGCACAATTGGGGGATGCATGGGGTTGCTACCTTCCAGATTTGTGAGCCCATAGTTGTTTGAACTGGACATAAAGTACAGAAGTCAAACCAAGACAATGGAAATAAAAGTAAAAACAAGAGATTCCTGGATATCATTTGAAGGAATCTAAAAAAGATTCTATTTAAGAGTCTTAGGATTTGCACATAAATCTGGTGTTGGCAAATAATTGCCTCTTCCACTGCCAAAGTTCTACTTCGGGGTTCTTAAAAATTCTCCAAACATATGGTGACATAGCCTTTAGAGCTTAGAATTTAATTTTTCACCTGTATGTTAGAAAAATGTGTTAGTTTCAAGTAATACATTATTTTTCTTAATACTCATTTTAAATATCAAGACTTACAATATTACGTGTCTCCTGAAAGCATTACAAACCTCAACATTCTTTTGTTGTTGTTTTAATAGATGGTTGTAAAAATATCTTAAACTTATAAAGAAACTGAAAACTTGGGCGAGGTGCAAATATACTAAAAAAATACACAGCAAAATATAACACAAAAAGCAAATAGTTTAGGGTTTTTTTTTTTTCCTGTTTATTTGGTATATCACCATCTTCATGTGTCCATGCAGGCTGTATGTTAGTATAGAACTTTTCCAACGTTTTGAATTCCATTAATCTAAAATATAAAGCCCTCTACCTGTGATATATTGCTAATGCTAATAGATAAGATCACCCAATTATAAACTTCAGTTTACTCTTATTAATGTAGCAAATGAAGTCATGGAAGTGAGTGAGATCTCATTTTGGATAAGGTTCCATTTCTTGTTAAATGTTGTTATTTCAGAATTGGGCATATATCATCATTGATATAACAATAACAGATGTCTTATTTGTGGATTCCTCTCCTGTCTGCCTCACAGCAATGATTTTACTACTTGTGAAGGATTACAAAAAATTACTGGAAGATTTACAAGAGGTCTCTGCAGTATTTATCTAGAAGCCAAGTATAATATTGTTTTTCCAAACCCATCAACCAACACAACTTAATCCCGACTCCAAAGAGCTGCATTATTCTTTCCTTAGTCAGCCTGCGTGATTACAGCTTCTGTATCCAGCACATGTTGTAAGGTGGGGGTATGTACATCCCATCCTCCCATTCTCCTGAAAACATCAGCAGTTATGTTTTTTCGGGAGATACTAACATCAGGTTTTGTAGTGTGTGCTTACTGAGCTGGTTCTCTCCACCATCCCCCCACCCCCGCTGGGGTGATCCTTTTTATTTCAGCAGTCCTCAAAGGGTTTGGAACTTGTTTGTTTTCCTGTTCCTTATGAATTATTTGGAAACAAAGGCAAGAGAAATTCTGGGATTTTCAGCACATTCAAATCCCTTTTCCTGTCAGTTGTCTACTGAAAAGAAACCTGGGGAAACGAGATGTTGTGATCTTGGGCACAGTCATCAGGGCTGTGTCCTCAAGTCCCATCAGCAGCATGGCTGGACAGCCTGTGTTGGAGATGAGAGGAATGTCAGAGTTCAAGTGTGTGATCAAGGTGCTAGAAAAGACTTGGGGGATGGTTCTTAATATTTCAGGAATTCTTCACAAGACCTCATTTAACATTCCCAGGGACATGTTAGGGCTATAGTTTACCATTGTCTTCACACAGGGTGGATAAAATCGAGGTGATTTTTATTCTATCTAGCAAGCTGGGCGATGGAGACCTGTAGCACATCCGATTTTACTCCACAGTGTTTTTTAACCCCCACAGTGTTTTTTAACAGCATATCAGAGTCCAGTCAGGGAAACACACCTTAGATCATTTACAGGAAAATGGTAACATGGTGATGGAAGAGCTAGGAGGATCTGGACAGGGAAAAATGAAAGAACCCAGAAATTAGCAACAGCAGGAAGCCTGTGTCATTTCTAAGGATCAAGGGAAGGATTATTCCTAGAGATCAAAAGCCAGGGCTGCCTAATGGCAGTTAGAATCCCAGCTGAAAATAGCCTGGTGGGTACAGGGACCATGGAGGAAGAGATAATCCCACAAGAGCTAGAGACCCCCTGGAAGAAAGGTAGAAAGTGACAGAAATGGAAGGTCAAGGCAAAGAACTAGGAGAACTACCTGGCTTCTCTCCCACTGCCTATCAGCCTTCCACCTGTGCCTACCACTGGCCAAAACTATGCAGAAGCCATTTGGGAAGAGAAATTGAGACGTGTAGGTCCCTGCAACATAAACCAGAGAGGGGCAGAACGGAGAATGGATTTGAGAGGAAACAAGCAAATGGCTGGCAAAAATAGCATCTGCTACTCAAAGAAATTTATGTCAAAAGCCAAAAAAGAAAAAAAATTCAGATTCGTTCAGTATTGCATACAGTCTCTACCTTCAAAGAATTAGCAACAGCATTTCATTGGAAAGGTGAGATAATAGGCATAAGGTAATTAAACAATGCAAATATATAAATACTGTCTACTTTGCTGGAATGCCTCTAGTTAGAATGTGATGTACCTCACAAGTAAATGATCAACAGGGGAATATAATTGATAAGCAGGGGGACGTTTGTGCAATGTGGAAGTCACCTTGTTTCAACGTGGAACCAAAACATAGCAAGAGGAGAACCATAAGTTTTTGCAAGAAAGAAAATATTTCCTAGCATGGCTATTGCATTGGTCACAGCAACCCTTCCTAAGACTGCAGTATATACTTTAGAAAATTAAAAATGAGGGCTTGCACTCTAGGCTCCTTCCCCAAAGAGGTGCTCCCCCAGCCTGAGAAAACTCGTAGCTTGTGGCAGGTTGTGATGTCCTAGTGCCCACCTTAGCAACCACCCCGTTGGCTCAGACTCCATTTCCATCTACGTTTGTTATCTTAGCAACCCCTCCCTAATTAATCAGAATATTATCAGCATCTCCACTCTATTTTTACTGTTTGTTATTGATATCTACTATGGCCATACCCAGTCACACTAAGGAAGACTGCATGCCAGGGAGATCCAACTTACCTCAGATACCAAATATGGTTTTTATTATACCTTGATTATAAATTGCATGAGGTTTTGAGGGGTCTGTCCAGTGAGCCCTTTTTATCGTGTGCATTTGTTTTGTTTTTATGGAAGATCGAATTTTTTAAGGAAGCATATATCATCTTACAGTACAAGCACTTATAGTAAAAATACCATTTGGTTTGGTTACAAAGCACTATAGTATAGAGAATAGATCAATATGGATCCTTCATTCATTCATGCAGCATTTGTTAAACATCCTTCTACTTGGCAAATTCAAATATGAGTCAGGTATAGGAAAAGCCTTCTCTCCAAAGAGTTTACAACCAGACCTGTTAACAGATCATTAAAATACAAAGCAGTAAGTGTTGTAATAGGAATGTTATTGGCATGACGAGAAAGTCTAGAACAGGGTTAAGAGCAATTTTGCCAGTATTAGGAAGGACTTCAAGAGGAGATGATATTTTCATGGTCCTAAACAGTACCAGTTTGGCAAGAGGTGAAGGAGAAAAGAAGCATCCTAGTCCATAGGAAAACGTGTGCAATGGCAAAAATTAATATAACTTGTTAACATATGAGTTTGATATGAGTGTCTAGGAATGAGAATCCTAGACATGTCTAGAGATGAGAATCCATGCAGGAAATGTCAAGAACTGTAACCGTCGAAGTTGATGCTTAATTCCAAGAGCCTTATAGGTCCAGCTATAGGAGTTTAGCGTTCATTCTGTGAACAAGTGGACTCCAGCTGAGGTCTTTAAGGAGAGAAGTAACTTGATGAGAATTGTTTTCAGGAAGATCAATCTGGTGTCTAGGTGAAGGATGGACTGGAGGGGATGAAGACAGATGCCGGGGAGATCAGATAGGAGGCTATATGAATACTCCAAACAAAAATGATGAGGGCCTAAGCCAGTGGCCATGAGGATGATAAAAAGGGACTTTAGCCAGAGGACACTTCTGAGGGAGAACTGACAGGTCTGATGATCAATTGGACGTGGAAAATAAAGGACATAAGTCAAGGATGACTTTAAGAGTCCTAACTGAGGCAACGGGGTACATTGAAATGCCAGTAGCCGAGGTGCAGAACTTCATAAAGGAATGCAGATTTGAGGATGGAGGTAAGGCGTTTAGCACTTCTACTTTCAAATTGTCCAGATTACTTCAGAAGTGGACACGAGGCCTTAATTTCTGTGGGATAGCTGTATGAATTGGTGAAAATCCATTGTCGGAAGATATTTAACCATCTTTCTTATGGTTTGCATGTTATAGCCAAATCACGGGTGACCTAATTTCTTGATCTGTTAAATGGGTTTTACTTCCCAGTATTTGTAAAGAGATGAAGTTAAAATCTATATTCTCAACATTTAAAAATATTATGAAAAGCAGCAATATTTCCAATCCAAAAAGCATCTGTACAGCTTGGCAAGCATACAATATGTAGATTGGAAAAGAAACACTGGATTTCTGGGCGGGAGCACTGCATGGTATAACTGAGGACAGATGCAGTTTCACGGGCATGCTTGCAGCGTACATAAAGAAGGCATTGCACAGCCTTGAATTAATAGGAATATATATTCTAATTAATTGACAGCAAGAGCTGTTGATAGAATGAAAACCTAGATCTCTAGCTCCCTAAGCAAGCACCCCGACACAGCCAAATAAATTGCTGAGACTCTCTCTTTATATAATATATGATGCAGTCTTGCAAGAATCATCCTATGTTTTCCCATCCTCCATCTATTATTTTGGATTTGGGGTTCATTTTTTACACCCAAATTTAGCATGCACAGAAGAGAAAATCTGGAGATGGAAATTAGAACAAAGAACAACAGAAAAATTTAGAAAGAACACTTTAATTCAGACAAAATGGCCACCACATGGCACATTTAAGAAGCCTGTGCTTTTTGTTGAAATGAAAATTATACCAGTGACACTCCTTCACTGCGGTGCTTTTTGCAGCAGAAGTACAAGTTACACTGAGCCATCAGCACTTTCTTGTCGTGTCCTTGTGACCAAAAGCACATTGTCATGTAGGTGATTAGTATCAGAAATATATAATTTTCTTTGTACTTAGTTAACATACCATTTGCCTTTCAGTAGTATCTTCTAAAAAGAAAAACTATACGAACCTTTTCAGACATGCTATGAAGACACACCATCTTCATACATGTCAAATCCTTAGGAGGTATTTAAGGCCAAAAAGACAAAGGGGAAGGGTTTTAGGAGCACTTGTCCAACACTTTCACTTCTAGCATCACCTTATGAAGTAAAGGCTTCCTTCAAGCTAAAACGCTGCTAAAAAAGACGTTGGTGTGTTTATATGGTACTGATCTTTGCAACACAGAAATATTTTAAACCAGGCGATTTACACAAACCCTTTATTTTAATATGCAATTGATTAGCTAGCATGGCCCGTAAAGAGAGAATAAGTGTAAATTGCCAACTAGTCTATAAATCTTCCCCATAGGAGTGCCAAAATTGCAAGCCATAATACTGCAATTGTGATGGAAACTTGAATAAACTTCTGTAAATTAAAATTTATTTCCTAATGATGTCTCCCCCTAACCAATATTATCATTACTGTTTATTGAGCAATAACTGGTTCTAGGCTTGAGGTTGGGGGTGGAAAAACATAAAGATAAATAAGACTCAAACTCTACTCTCTGAAATTAGTGGGGGAAAAGTTAAAAATATTAATAGCCATCCATAACAAAAGTATTATATATACAGGACACAGACATGCATGATTGTGTGTGTGTGTGTGTGTGTGTGTGTGTGTGTGTGTGTGTGTAGGTACACTGAGAACACAGTGGAGAACACAATTTTAATGGGAGAAGAGTGTCAGATAAGGAACATGGCACTGTAGTGAATGATAAATTCTGGCCCCGGAAATACCATGCTTTGAGAGTCAAAGCAGTTCTTAAGGACCTGCTTCCAATTTTTAGCTCACTCTCTTTTGTTAGGAATCCTAACAAAAGGGATCCTCAAGATCCAAGACAGGGATTCCCTGCTGGAATGCAACTATTCATCCATTAACTTTATCTGGTTGTAGGTTTCCTAAAATTGCAGGACGGATCATTGTTTGGTAGAGAACTCTTCACAAAACAAAAGCTTTGGGAGCCTGGGCCTGAGGAAGAAACAGCTAGAGAGTATTCCGCATGTTCCTTAATGCTTTGCAAAATTTTTGTACTGTGGTGCACACAGACATGAATTCTGAATGTGAGTCAAACAGCAGGAGGGCACTGTTGACGACTGGATCTGTTGGAAAGCCGCTCACTTACAAAAAAAAAAAATATGCTACAAGGAAAATTGTGAATTTCCTGCTTGGAATTCACTGTAATCGGCAATGCTTTCCTTTAAAAATGTAAAACAGCAAGTATATGGTATACGAAGTGCATTTTTATTTGTTTATGACTTGAGAGTTTCTGACGTGTGAAACAGCTAAAAGGCCCAAAGGCAAAGGAATCTTTGTCTCAAAGGAGAAATGCTTTGGAAGAAAATAAAGGTTGGGTTAGGTATTCAACAAGATTCCGAGTCACTCTCAGGGGAGATGTCCTTCATTTGGGGAGACTCTTAAACTCATTCAGGCCACCAGGGTACCAGTTAGCACAAGGCAGTTGTAATTCACTAAATGGAACCCTGGTGGCCTGGAAGAATCAACGCTACCAAAGAGACAAACTTACCTACAGGGAGCAAATTAGGCGCTAGCAGAATGTCTGATTATTTTGCCGTTTATATTTATAGAGTCAGTGAGTCAACAAGTATTTATTGACCCCCTAGAGGTAGCACTGCTCACTAATAAATATGTGGGTACCTATTAGTGGTCAGACACAGTCTCCTGCCCTCAAGGAGATTTACAATCCAATAGAGGTGATAACTATCCTTTAAAATGGATACTTATTAATAAAAACAACAATAGGGAAATTAGGAAGTTTGGACTGGGAATTTTCTTGCTGCATTGGAAAAACGGGCAGTAATAAATCAGGATAAACCCGAAAGATGGACTTGGAAGGGGGTTTTTGGTTGGTTGGTTGGTTTGGACTGGTTTATTTGGGGGTTATTGTCTTCGTTTTCATTTTTTTGTTTGTTTGTTTTGATTTTAAAGGCAGAAATAGGACATAACAACAGGAGGAAGGATTTATTTGAAACCTTCAGGGAAGCCTCGGTTAAGAATTTTTGGAGATTGAACAAGGGAGAAAAATAGTATTAGAACAAAGTGTCTTGGTTGTCTTGGTTGGCCAGCTAAAACATACAACATGGCTTGAGTTACTTAAGAGAGATAATAGACTTTGTGGGTAAAACTGGCTAATAGAGAAGGTTTGTTTTTTGGTTTTTTTTTTTTTTTTACGTTAACATCTAAAAAAGAAGTAATTGGAAGTCATTAGTAACAGAAATACAAGATCTAAGGAATGAACAGTACTTTTTAGCCATGTTCAATAGAGTTCTGAGTAAGGGGTGTTTGGGGACTAAGAAGTCAACAATAAAGAGCCAATCGTCTTGTATCCTGGTTTGTGAGGAAGCTACCCTATGTGACTAGAGAAGAACAGACTGAGAAACAAAGTTACCTCTAGGGGTGGGGGAGATCTTTTGAAGGGGCATTTAAAGGAGCTGGTGTACCTAAAGAGCCCAGTTTGAGCCCTCTTGAGTCTGATAATGACAAAAAGAAACCTAGTGAGAGTTACACTGAGGGCCACTTACCAAATTGTACTAAACCCTCCCTGAAACCCTTCTTGCCACAGGGTAGCCTTGCATGCTAAGCAGGGCCCCTTACAATACCTATCTTATCCATAATGCAGTCCCTCTCTGGACCCCATGGCTCTGCAAAGTGGTATCAGGAAAACCAGGCCACCTGAGTCCTAGTTCTGCTACCTATGATTCATAGTTAGGCTTAAACCTCTTTAGCATCCATTTCCTTAACTATAAAGTAGAGTCAAATAATAGATCTTATCTCTCAGGGATATTATGAAAATTAAACAAGATAACATATACAAGATAACTGGTATATAGTATGTACTCACTAAATGTTAGCTATTACTCTAATATATCTTTTTAAATTATAAATATACATTCAAATGTATCTTGAATATACCATCAATATATAACTGTTCATTTCTTTCTACTTTCTACAAGTATTTTTTTCTAAATCCTTGTCCCTCTTTAGAACCTATAACAAATTCGCTATGTTTAAGAATCCATGCCCTACTCTGATTAACTCCTTAACGACTACATCCAAAATTATTCCTGCCCCTTTTACAACATTAATTTTCAATCATTTCAATTCAGTGCAATTCCATTTAAAAGGACATGAGATCTGAAATCAAAAGATGTAGGTCATAAGCTTTAGCCAAACAATGCAGACCAGTTTTTGAACCCCCATGAATCTAAGTTTTCTGTTTTTGTAATCAAAATAACAGCAATGGATGTATACGCATTGCCAGTCTTGCAGGATTATTATTAAAACCACTTAGATAATATGTTGTAAAGCTCCAAAGAGCTGCAGCAATCTGAAAAGTATTGTTAGAAACCAGTCTTCGTGGTCTTATGCTTATCACTGACTGGGGGATGAACTTTGAGAGTAGACACCATTGCATCTAGAACAGAGCATTCATATCATATCACCAGTCCTCAAGAAATGTTTTCTGTGCATTTGCACAGAGAAGGTTGGCAGACACAGAAAGAACACAGAACCCGATCCACAGAGCTTAAGTGGATTCTACTGAATGACTCTCTCGCGTAGGGAACTGGAAAGAGCAACTCACAGCTGGTACCGGCTCTCTCCCAGATGTTGCGCTATTTTTGATGACAATGGAGTTTGGAGTTCTTGACCAAAAGAATTGCAATTTCTTGGTTCAAACTTGCGACCTCATCCCTAGTTCTAAAACAATAGTTGCCAGTTCATGCATGGCTTCTCACGGTCCTTCATTCCGGCGTCCTCATACAGAGGCTCTTGAGCTATATGGTTGACTGATAATCTCCAGAGCATGGAATTTCTAAATTAGTACATCATATTAGGCAGAGCTCTTGAAGGCTTAACCTAGCCTCTTGGTTATTAGTGGTGCGAACGGAGCTCTCAAATCAAATTCATAGAAGCATAAACTGAAACCAAAGAAGCAATGTTTACGTGGTTTCTGAGGTCCTAGGAACAACAAACTTCTCCCCCAAATTGGCCCGTTATCTCAAAAGTCTCCAATTCTGGTCCAGCGTTTGTGTGATCTAAAATTACTCCATGTTTCCCTTCCAATCCCATCTCATCCAGCTCCGGATCTCTCCCTTTTTGTTACACACTTCCCTTACAGGTCATCAATCAATAGAACGGTTATTATCGGTATGTAAAAAAGAAAGGACTTTAAAATGCAAGAAATGACAACTTCAAGGATAATAATAGGAACTAGCATAAAGCCAAACCAGCTTGTGCTTACCTTGAAAGAACAATTTAAACAAATATCTAATTATCTCAAAGCACACCATTCATCATACATCATATTTTGATATCAGCTTTATTTCTCTCTGTATGAACCCTATCAACTCTTTCTCCTCCCTCTCTCTAAACATCACAATATTCTGTCCCAAACCCAGCTCGCATTCCCTTGTTGGTTCTTGTCCTTTTTCTCCATTTTTACTCCCCAAACAGTGTATTCTTTTTTCCAACTAATGATGCTCTCTCTCCTTTTCTATGAGAATTAATGTTTTCTTTCTGTCTTCTCCAGCCCTCCACTTAGCCCGTCAATACCACGATAATTACAGACAAATATGGGAAGGGATAAGAGAGAGGAAAAAGCTGTGAACACTCAGATTTAATAGGTTTGCCTGTCACAAAAATGAACATTTCAAACTTGAAAATTGCCTGAGTTTTAAATACTGTCTGAACTTGATAACACATAAGTAATGAGCAAAAACTTTTGAAACCCTCCTAAATATTTTGTACACCTGGATATGCCCCCCAGGAAATTCCTAGCAGTTAAATTAAACTGCGGCTTTAATTTTCCCCAAGTATGGCAGACAATAGTGAAGAATTCCTATCGGTCCTCTCCCACGAATTCAGTTTCAAAGCTGTTAGCACAACACTAGTATTTCAACATTCTTTTGGCTTTACCATCTTTATGTTCATTTTAAATTAAGAAGTTTAAAGCAGATCTTATCAAATCCATGATATTGTTAAGAGCACTTCAAGGTCCTTTTAAAAACAAGAATTACTTACATCAACTTACTTTATAGCTTCATTTTCTGACTCTAAAGGACACAAAGTATACTAAAGCAATTTAACATGGCCGTAACCTACAATTTTAACTTACCCTGAGGGGCCATTTCACCTCTTGTTTTACTTTTCCAGACCAAATCAATAGAGGGAAGAATCAAGTCAAGACACATGTCATAACTGTATTAAAGGTCAATGAGGTTTAAACAAATTGGGTTCTGCTCATAAATAATTGACTCACAATTTGTACCAAGGTACAGGGTGAAATGCTATTTACCTGAAACATCTTTAAAGTTTATTCTGCCTATTGTTGGCACCTGAGGGAACTATAACTAAACATATGCTTGGGTCTACAAGTCAGCTGTCAACAAAGACTCTCTCTCAAGAATGTAAGGGGTAATAATTCAGTAGGAAATGTACACAATCCACCTTGTTCATCACAAAAGAGGGTAAAGTAGGCCCTTGGTATTCAGTAACATTTGAGGGCTTGACTAATTGCAAGCAATCCTGAAGATCAGCACCGTCTTGCAATTTGTGACTTTGAATTTCAAGAGCTATAAAGTTGGTGTATGGAAATGGGCATAGCTTCTTGGAAGGGACCTTCAATAGCTGTGCAGTATGCACGTATGCCCTTAGCTTTCTGGTCCTCTACCTACCATCACACAGAACTCTCATTAAAGCTCAAAATGGGCATTAAAGTCTTCAGTCATAAATCACTGCATTTGGGGAAATTTAGAGCCGTGGTAGTGCTTCTACACTTGAAGACCTACAGAGGGGCCCAGTACTGGGACGTAATAGAAAGGAAGTTAATCAGGGAGCTCCTGGGAGGGTTTTCTTGCTTCACAGGGGACAGGCATGAGTAGACAGCTCAGTTGTGTTGCCCTTCCCCACTCTTCTTACTTTGCACAATAACCAAAGGCCTGGATCTGTGTTAGCCATCTTGCAATTAACAGGTGAAAAACTGAAAGTCTAACACACTAAATATGATGAAGAGAAAATAGAAAGAATTTGGGCCCTTTATGAAGTTGTTAAATTGCTACACTCTGGTACTATTTACATCTAGACTTCTTGTTTTATGAGGTAATTAAATTTCCATGTTGGAAAAAGCTAAAAAAAAAAAAAAAGACTTGATTGTTACAATGGTATGTAACTGTGTCTCTCCTCTAAAGGAATTATTGATTTGGGAAGTGATACAAGAACTCAAATGACTTTAATAACTAATAGAAAAGTATATGAGCCATGTGAAAGGTGAAAACAAAGTGCCATGAAGGTTTGTAGTCATGAGGGACCTCATCCAGCTGGGGCTGATGGAGTGGGAAACAAAAAATCAGGTGAGAAAGTGGAGAGAACCAAATGGGGTACGAAGGGGTTCAAACAGATCTGCCATTTATAAACTGTGTAATCTTGAACATGTGGCTTGAACTCCTCAGGCCTCCAATTTATTTGGAAGGTTTCAAAGGTGATTAGCTAATCCTTGGGTAAGGACTTAGCGAAGTAAGGAGCCATGAATTAGTAGGTATTATTTTTCGAGAAATAGTATCATACTCCATCATCTATCTTAACCATTGAAATTATATCATCAATCCTAATCTGCCCTAACCTACTAATATGATCCAGTTGAAATGAGATTCATAATGCCAGGCAATGAACACAGGCAATGCCTACTTGGTGATTGTAGTAAACAAGGAAAAAAGTGGCATTCATAGCTTCCCCACCCTACTCTTTCACTCTTGGTTCCAGGTACAGATAAATCATGGCATAGAAATCATCCCCCCAAACCCCCACCCCTTGATGAAGCAGATGTTACTGCTCCTGCAGGTAAAAAGTTAGGATTCATGTCTTTTCTGGCCACTGCGTTAAGAAACTTTCCTTCATTTAATTCTCACCTTAAGGCCTAGAGGTATGTATTATTATTCACATTTTACAGACGAGAAAGCTAAAGTTCCTGTAATTATATAATGACTTAAATCACATTTTCAGTTGAATAGAGAGATGAAATTCATACTTACTGCTCTAATTTAAAAACCTTCCCACATACCATTATATTACACCGCTTCCAATTAGAATCAAGTCCATTCCTTTCACGTTCTGAGCTGTTTTGAATGTTTAGACACATGGTAAGAATATATTCTCTCTCTCATCCCTGGAAACACTACAACCACCACAGTTAGCTGTCCATAATTATATTCATGGAAGTAGTGTTGGCCAAGAGATCAGAACTGACATTACTGGGCACCTAACATGTGTTGTTAACAGTACTAGACATAGAAGAATACACTCTTGCATTTGTCCCTCATATCAGTGAAAGAGGTAAACATTAATATCATCATTAAATCCAGAGGAAACTGGGCTGCCTGGGTGGCTCAGTGGGTTAAAGCCTCTGCTTTCGGCTCATGTTATGATCCCAGGGTCCTGGGATTGAGCCCCGCATTGGGCTCTCTGCTCATCAGGAAGCCTGCTTCCCCCTCTCTCTCTGCCTGCCTCTCTGCCTACTTGTGATCTCTCTCTCTCTGTCAAATAAATAAATAAAATCTTTAAAAAAATAACAAATAAATAAATAAATAAATAAATAAATAAATCCAGAGGAAACTGAGATTTCCAGAGTCTAAGAGATTAAATGCATAATTTCTTGCATAAATTAATAGGTCATAAGTGGTGGGGCCAGAACACAACCTCAGGGCTCTCTATACCCAAAGTTCGTATCTTTTCTCCATTTCGGTGTTTCCCCACTCCCAGCTCCCCAGCTCATCTGTAGCCTTAGAAATAGCCCGAATTCTCAGTGCTTAAGGAAGCAGAACAGACCTGATTTTGACTCTGTGAGACATATTCTATTTCAAAATTCTTATATCATAGTAGGAAATGTTTAGAAGAGTAAAGCTTGTGATTATAAAACCAGTTATAATCAAACTTGTGTATCAGAAACTACAAATAATTAACATTGTTGTGGTTATTTTGCTACTGTCTAGATTAGAATATTAGCTAGAAACCAGGAAAATTATTTACAAATGCTAATATATATATTTGTATATATAATACGCAAATACTAACATATATATGTAAAATGCTAATAGAGAGAGAGAGAAAGTGGGAGGGAAAGTGAGAAGAGGAATGGAAGGAGGGAGGGAGGGAGGGAGAGAGGGAGAGGAGGGACAAAGAAAGAGAGAGGGAGGGGGAAGGGAGAGAGACAGAACTTTTATACAGTAAAAAAGGACACTATGGCTACTTCTTCATAACATGCAATGGATTCGAAGTGAGATAATTTGACATGCAACAGGATTTATGAGAGGATGAATTTCTTTTAGAGGTAAGTACATTAGAGATACAGAGAAATGAGAACATCAGGGATTTTTTCCCCCTTCTTTGCATGAGCAAACTAATTGCTGTTTAAATTTTCTAAATCTAGTGTCTTCCTGAGTTGAAAATTTCCACCTGGAGGAAGTGTTTATGACCATCTTGTAAATCTCTACTTTTAAAAATTAATTCATGTACATTAATCAATAGATATTCTTCATCCACAGGGGAAAAAAAGATTAGGTTTGTAAATGGTCTTTCAAAGGGTCAGGGAGTTGAATGTGTTCTAAAGTGAAAGCTGAGAAATATTTCTCCAAACATCTGAATCCTAAATTAAATAAAGCTGACAAAATTTACTAACATTCCTCAGAAAGGCAAAATATAACAGCTCTGAGAAAAGCAGTCACTATTCTCTAGTAGTTTTTACTAAGAATGTCACTAGTTTGTAAGTTTTAACTAAGCCTAATCATATCTTCTTTTTTTAAAGAATTTATTTATTTATTTGAGAGAGAGAGAGAATATGAATGAGAAGGGAGAGGATCAGAGGGAGAAGCAGGCTCCCTGCTGAGCTGGGAGCCTGATGCAGGACTCAATCCTGAGACTCTGGGATCATGACCTGAGCTGGAGACAGTTGCTTAACCAACTGAGCCACCCAGGTGCCCAGCCTAATCATATCCTGGTGATATTTTTGCCCGATGAGGAAAATATTTGTGTGAGGAAAAACAACGTAGTTTTATGATTAAGTATACAAGTTTGGAGTCAAACTACCTGGTTCTAATCTCATTTAACCAACTGTTCGATGTTTCTTCTTCCTCAGCCTCAGTTTCTTCTGTTAAATATTCCTATGAAAACATGTATTTTAGCATAGCACCTAGCAGACAAAGTACCTTCTATATGTTATCTATATCACTAAATGGGTACATTGACTCATAGAATAATCTAGTGATATTTTGGTAGGCTGTTTTAGAGCAATGTATTTTAAAGAAATAGTAAGAGTTAATGGATTTAATAATAATTTTAGCATGTAACCGTGTTCCAATTACTAGTTGAAATACTTTCCATATTCTAACTTGTAATCATCATGATAATCTCTGAGGTAGATAATATTATCTCAGTTTTTAATTTGGAGGCAGACAATGGCCCAGGGAACTTCAGTAATATGTCCAAGTACATTCAATGGTAGAGCCAGGATCTGAATGGATGCATGGTTTAAACTGGATTTCAGCATCTCTGTACTTCATCACTATAGTACATTGCCTTTCCTTTGATACAGCTTAAATACTCTGAAAAAATCAAATTTATGCCCACACAAAAAAGGAGACAGCTAAAACAAAATAGAATTCTCACTTCAAATCCTCTTTGGGAGCAGTTAAGAAATAATTGTGCTTATATTCTATATATATATATATATATATATATATATATATATATATATATATATTTCAGAAAGAGGCCCTGTTAAAATTCCATACTCCCCTCTGGCAATATAGAAAACAATTTTATAAGATAACCACTACCAAGGACTGACTGAATTGGCCACATATGAAAATCGATCCCATTGTCATACAGTGTAGATGCTACATAAAGACCCAAGACAAAGTGATGTTCACTGGGCTGCAAGTGGAGAGGAGTGCTTCGAGGAAAATTCTACCAGCTATTGAGGAAAGGTTTCAGAGCAAAAGGACCTTCCTTCAGAGTGTGTCCCTGGCCCAGGGGCTGGTTGTGGAGTCTAGAAAGCAAGTGTAACAATTCACCCAAATTGATAAGGGACAGAGAGACTTATCCACCTTAATCTAATCACAAGTTCATAGTCAAAAAAATTAAACATGACCAGAATTCGCACATCAGCTCATTAATTCATTTTCTTCTTTGTAGGCAAGACACGAATTTGTAAGCAAGACAAAATTAAGTGAAATTAATATCTAAATTTTACTTGCTGAGTAAAAATCAGAATATTCTCAACTATAGCAATTTAAACTGTCACCTTTTCTCTCAAGCTCTTTACTTTTCTTTATGTTCCTCAATTTCAACCAGACTAAACCTCTTGTTTTACAGAAAAAATAAAACCATCTGTTAGGACATCCCCTGAGTATGCACCCTTTAAATGCAAGATGTTGGCAAATCTTCAACTTTAAAAAAAAAAAAAAATCATTGCCTCCTATACACAAAAACACTGAAGATATAGTGAAGAATAAGATACATACCCCATCTTGGAGTATCAGTTTATAGAGAAAGACAAAAATACGTAAATAGACAATTGCGAAGTATTGGTGGTAGTCACATGCTAGTGATGTGTAGAGGGGATTATGGGGCAAGATAAAGGGCTCACATAATTTTTTCATACTTCATTGACATTTGAGGGAAAGATGTTCCCTTCTATGAAAAGATCATCCTCTCATCTTTCCTCCTCCATGAACTTGTCCATCCACTCCTTCCTAGATCTTCAATCTCACTTTGCTCTATAGGCTTTTAGGCAAGCACTTTCATCTTCATCTTTAAAAACCTTTCTACACTATTTCTCCATCACTGTACTACCCTACCTTGCTCTTCTCCTCTTTCTCCAAACTCGAATAAATAGTCTGCACTTACACTTCCTCTCTCTCAACTCCCATCCCCTCCTCTAGTCATACCTCTAGCCCCACCATTTTACCATAACCACTCTTTATAAAAGTCACCTATAGCATCCTATGGGGTACCTGCGTGGCTCCGACAGTTAAGTGTCAGACTTGTGATTTCGACTCAGGTCATGACCTCATGGGTTGAGCCCTGCATCAGGCTCTGTGCTCAGCAGGAGTCAGCTTGAAATTCTCTCTTTCTGCCAATACCCCCCACTTGTGCTCAAAAACTCATTCACTTTCTCTCCCTCAAATGAATACATAAATCTTTTTTTTTTTTTTAAAGTCACCTATAGCATCTTAAAGGTCTAAGAAATATGCCTAAGCATGCTAAGAGTCTACTTCAGTTCTCATTCTGGTAGAGTTTCCTGTCACATCTGAAACTGTTGACCCCTTCTTGAAACCCATTCCTTCCCTGGCTCTGTTCTGTTTGCTGTCTCTAGAACTTATTTCTCTGCTAATGTCTTGAGTAAGGAATTTAAATTCATTTTTTGGTTACCTACATGTACTCTTCTAACTCTATCTTCTTTCCTTTGGTGATTTTGTCTCCCAGGACTTTAGGTACCATCTGCACAAGTCAGTTAGGGTCCCAGCAAGAAACATAAGGCCCTCTCAAACAGAATAATTTAGGAAATTTTAATAAGACTATTTACCATCGTATGGGCAGGCCTGGGGGAAACCAGCAAGAAATGGTTAGTACCCCAGGTTCATTCTCCTTGTGCCTGAAAGGGTAAGGGGGCATTGGGGGGAGTCCTTACTGGAATCTATATAGCAGCTGCCTCAAGAAGGTCACAGGGAAAGAGCTATGTCCTTTGGAAGAGGGATGCAGCTGGCCCATGGTGACCTGAAAGGGCAGAAGTCATGCAGTAAAAATTGAAAATTCACTATCTTCCAGCCCTTTAGTTTTTTGCTCGTGTCTCTAATTGTCTAAACCCAACTGGAAGCCAAAATGCGGTCATGGAATCCAAATAGGTAAGGATTCTAGAACACAGAGAAAGTTAGAGAGTGTATGTAAAGGAGTAAATGGAAACTATCCAGCACAACTGCTGCATCTGTAGGTCTTGACTGCTCATCTAATATCTTGGCCAATATTTCCACTTCATTTCCAATCTATTGGTGTTATACCTATGTGCCTTATGATTAATTTGCCCAATTATTCTGTTTTCCTGTACAACTTTTTCCTTTAATGGCATAGCTATTTATTGTCACTCAAACGAAGACTGTGGAGTATCTTTGACTCTTCTTTATTTCTCCCATTGAAGTCTGGAGAGTATCTTTCATAACTCGGGGTTTTCCCAATTACATTCATTTAACCAATATCCTCATAGTCTCTTTTTTGACTTCCGCAATGATTTTCTAACTCAACTCCTTATAACTATCTTTTCACTACTGTTTTATACTCTTTACACTGCTGTCAGTTATCTTTCTAAAACACGGATAATCATGGTATTCCTTTGTGTAAAACCTCTAACAGATCTTTGTTGCCTTGGCATAAAATCGCAACTTCACACATGACTTACAAGGCACTAACCTATTGCCTTTAGCACCATGAACTTGTTTATTCAACAAATATGTCTTGAACACTAACTGTGTTCCTGTCAAGAGATTAGGTGCTCAGCAAAGAATACAAACAAGAGATTGTGAACATTTCTAGACTCTAGACTTCACTAGGAGTGATAAATGAATAAAAAGTTAAAAGTGACAATTAGTAGGTGATAATAGAGAAAAGTTTACTGGTAGAGGTTTGGGTATGAGAGAGGCTTAGGAAAGGGGATAATGTTAAAACTGAAATGTAGAAGGTGTTATCAGAGTAGATGCTATCCGAAGGAGTATGGATATCTCAACATAGGAAAATGCACATTCCCTTGTATATTAACATAAAAGAACTAGGCAGATGTGGTGCAAGGAGGGTAAAGGGCAAAAACAATGGCCTTCAAAACTGTGCATTTAAAATGTGTGTTTTCACTCTATGAAAATGATGGCTCATTTTTTAAAATTAAATGGTAATTCGGGGGTTATGAAAGAAGTCTATGTTTTGATTGGGGTATATATATTTGTCTAAACTGTAGACTAAAAAACTGTAATTTTTTGGTATTTAAATCATATAGCAGTTTTAAAAAATTATTTTAACTCCAGTTAATTAACATACAGTGTCATATTAGTCTCAGCTGTACAATATAGTGATTCAATACTTCCATACATCAGCCAGTGCTCATCACGACAAATGTCCTCCTTAATCCCCATCACCTCTTTCACCCATCCCCTCACCCACCTTCCCTCTGGTAACCATTAGTTTATAGATAAGAGTCTGATTCTTGGTTTGCCTCTCTCTCTCTCTCTCTTTTAACCCCTTGCTCATTTTTTAAAAAGGATAACCTTGAAATCAAAAAGACCTGTCTCTGTCCCTTGTTAGTCTTACGATATTAAAAAGGTTATTTATCAGGGCTCCTGGGTGGCTCAGTGGGTTAAAGCCTCTGCCTTTGGCTCGGGTCATGATCTCGAGGTCCTGGGATCGAGCCCCACATCGGGCCCCACATCAGGCTCTCTGCTCGGCCGGGAGCCTGCTTCCCCCTCTCTCTCTGCCTGCCTCTCTGCCTACTTGTGATCTCTCTCTGTCAAATAAATAAATAAAATCTTTTAAAAAAAAAAAGGTTATTAATCTTCTCTAATTTTTCTGATCTGATCTGAAATGATATTACCTGTCCTATAGGGCTGCAAAGGACCCCTTTTGTGCTTGGCATGTAGCATGTAATTATTAAATGAGATCTATTAATTGGAATGTATGTAGAGTTTATCAAGAGATAGAAGAAAGAAATGAAACCACAAAATAAGAAAGAACATCCCATAGAGACTTATGTTTGTATTTTTTTAAAAAAAATCACCTTGGTTTCAGTGTGGAAAACTGAAATAGACACACATTACCGCAAGAATTTCATTAGGAGACTAGTGGAATAAAGAAAGAAAGGAGTCTAGGACCAAATGGCTTCACTGGTGTATTTTACCAAACACTCAAAAACTTAACACCTATCCTTCTCAAACTCATCCTAAAATTGAAGAGGAGGGAACATTTCCAAACTCTTTTCATAAAGTCAACATTATCCTTGTACCAAAACCAGATAAGGACACTGTGAAAAGGAAAATTACAGGCCAGTATCACTAACGAACATTATGCAAAAATTCTCAACAAAATATGAGCAAGTGAAATTCAACAGTACATTAAAAGATCATACACATGGTCAAATGGTATTTATTTCAGCGATGTAAGGATGATTCAACATCTGCAAATCAATTGATGTGATACAGCACATTAACAAAATGAAGGACAGAAATCATATGGTCATCTCAACAGATGCAGAAAAAGCATTTGATAAAAATCAGCATCTATTTATGATAAAAAAAAAACACCCAACAAAGTGGATACAGAGAGAAAATACCTAAACATAATAAAGTCTATGTATGACAAACCCACAGCTAACATCATATTCAATGGTAAAAAGTTGAAAGTTTTTACTCTGAGATCAAATGCAAGACAAGGATGCCCACTTTTGCCACTTTTATTCAACATGGTACTGGAAGTCCTAGCCAGAACAATCAGGCAAGAAAAAGGAATATGAGGGATCCAAATTGGTAAGAAAAAATGAAAACTGTCACTATTTGCAGGTGTCATGACATATATAGAAACTCTGAAAGATTCCATCAAAAAATTAAGAAAATAATCTCATTTACAATTTTGTCAAAAAGAATAAAATACCTAGGAATAAATTTAACCAAGGAGCTGAAAGACCTATATACTGAAAACTATAAGACATTGATTAAAGAAATCGAAGAATACACATAGAAATGGAAAGATACTCATACTCATGAATTAAAAGAATTAACAATGTTAAAATGTCCATAGTATTCAAAGCAACCTACAGATTCAATGCAATTGCTACTAAAGTTCCAATGTCATTTTTCACAGAACTAGAACAAATAATTCTAAAATTTGTATGGAACCACAAAAGATTCCAAAGCAGCATTCTTGGGAAAAAAAGAACAAAGCTGGAGGTTTCATGGACCTGGATTTCAAACTACATTACAAAGATATAGAAATCAAAACAGTATGGTATTGGCAACAGACACACAGATCAATGGAATAAAACTGAGAGCCCAGATTTAAACCTACACATATATGGACGACTTATGAGAAAGGAGTCAAGAACATACAATGGGGAAAGACTATCTCTTCGTTGTTGGGAAAATGGTGCTGTGAAAATTGTATAGCCACATGTGAAAGAAAGAAATTGGACCACTATCTTATACCATACACAAAAATTAACTCAAAATGGAATTAAAGACTTGAGAGTTAGACCTGAAATCATAAAATTCCTAGAAGAAAACAGAGACAGTAAGCTCCTTGACATTGGTCTTAGAGATATTTTTGTGGATCTGACTCCAAAGGCAAGGGAAATAAAAACAAAACTAAACAAATGGGATTACATCAAACTAAAATAAAAGTAAAAGAAACCATTATTTTTTTAAAAAAAAGATTTTATTTTTATTTATTTGAGAGTAAAAGAAACCATTATTTTTTTTAAAAAAAGATTTAATTTTTATTTATTTGAGAGACAGAGAAAGTGAGAGAGAGCATGAGAGGAGAGAAGGTCAGAGGAAGAAGCAGACTCCCCATAAAGCTGGGAGCCCAACGTGGCACTCGATCCTGGAACTCAAGGATCACAACCTGAGCCGAAGGCAGTTGCTCAACCAACTGAGCCACCCAGGTGCCCAAAAGAAACCATTATTAAAACAAAAAGGCAACTGAGTGAATGGAAGACTTTTGTAGATCATATATCTGATAAGGGATTAATATCTAAAATATATAAAGAATTCATACAACTCAAGAACAATAAAAAATGATCTAATTTAAAAATTGGTATAGGACCTGAATAGACATTTTTCCAAAGAAGACATGCAGATGGCCAATAGGCACAGGAAAAAATGTTCAACAGCACTAATTCTTAAGAAAATATAAATCAAAACCACAATGAGATATCACCTCACACCAGTTAGACTGGCTGTCACCAAAAACAACAATGACAACAACAGCAACAAAAACACCAAGAAATAGCAAATGTTGGAAAGGACGTGGAGAAAAGGAACCCTTGTACACTATAGGTGGGAATGTAAATTGGTACAGCCAGTGTGGAAAACAGTATGGAGATTCTTCAAAAGATTAAGATTACAACTACCTTATGATCCAGCTATTCCATTCTGGCTATTTATCTCCAAGAATGTAAAAACGATGATTTAAAAAAATATATGCACCCCTATGTTCATCCCAGTGTTATTTACATAGCCAACAAATGGAAATAACTAAGTGTCATTGATGGATGAATGGATAAAGAAGATCTGAGATAGATAGATATATATCTATATCTATATATATATAATGGAATATTACTCAGCCATAAAAAAGAATTAAATCTTACCATCTGTGATAGCATGGATGGAACTAAAGAATATTCTGCTATGTGGAAAACATCAGATAGAGAAAGACAAATACCACATGATTTCACGTATATGTGGAATCTTTAAAACACAAACAAACAAAACAAAACAAAACAAAAATAAACTCATAGATACAGAGAACAGATTGCCGGTTGCCAGAGGGGATGTGGGGTGAGGAGTAGGCAAAAAGGTGAAGGGGTCAATTGTATGGTGATGGATGGTAACTACATTTCAGTGGTGACCACTTTGTAGAGCATGCAGAAGTTGAATTATAATTTTGTACACCAAAACATAGGTTATGTAAAAATTTTACCTCAAAAGATAATGAAAGAAAGGACCTATATAGTGACAGTAGCATATTTCTCACTGATAGGTAGGACTTGATTGGCTATTACCAAGGAAGGATGGAAAGGATGTGTGGTAGCTAGTGCCATTTCCAAGAAAGGAAAAATACCTAAAGGAACATGAAAATGAGCTTCATTTTTAAAAAGTTGTTTGAGATGCCTTCAGAATTTCAAGATATGTGGGGTGTACAAAAGGCTACATGCCTCTGGGCCCCCCGAATCCAGGCAAGAGGAGTTATTATATGTTGGACAAGACTGAAATAAGCATTAGTTTCCAAGAGAGAACCAAAGAAGGATTAGTCATTTGTGTAAATGAAGAAATCCAAGATAGTACTGGTGATTTTGAGTCTGAAGAATTACAAAAATAGATGAAAGTTAATTCAGGTCATCTGCGTATAAATTTATATTTCCTTGGGAAAGCAAATAGAGATTTTGATTGCAACCAAGGAAGTTTACATCCCGTTACTTTGCTTTCCATCTTTAGAAATGAAGAAAATGTTTGGTATCAAAAAAGAAGTCTGTAAAAAAAAAATCTATCTATCTATCTATCTATCTATCTATCTATCACTACCTAATATGTATATCACTGAGGTAGAAATCTGATTTCATTAAATATTAAGATCATCCAACTAATTCTTCCACCTGTGTCCTTTTGACCTCAAAGTCTTGTCTAATAAATATTCATTTAGGCTGCCTTCTTGGGGGGTCATTTCTAATGTATTGCAGATGATGGCTTGGGAAACACCCAAATGCAGTAGGGTGACTAGGATGTAACTTCTAGTTCTATGTGGACGCTTCTGAAGATAATGGGGCTATGTTAGTCTAAGCCCTCTGAGAAACAGATACAAGACAGGATTTGACATGCAGGAGTTTTACCAGGGTAAACATTGGTGAGGGGAGAGTGGAAAGAGTAGGAAAAGGTTGGGAAAGCTATCTGACTTCTGAGGAGAAAAAGAAGGAAGGAAGATAGAGATGTCTCTAAAGGGATTGTTTGGTGGCATTTCCTGTGTATCATATAACAGAGATCTTTAGGTTGTTTATTAGCCCAGCGAGTGTGAGAGAATTACATAGTAAGTGGGATAATTATATATTTAAGATAATTTTCATATAGATATAAAAGGAAATCAGTAGGTTCTTAAATGAGACAGAAAGCACCTATGATCCATGTTGTAGGGTGACAGATGGAGATTTTGAAAGTTATGCCTCAGTTATCCTGTGGGTCTGATTAGGGAATATAATCCTATCTTCGAAGTCCCAAGAAAATCAGCATGTCAATCAAATGTCTATAAATCATATGTGACTGACAGGAGCTTGCCACGTGATTTAAGGACTTTGTGTTTGCATTCATTTTACAAAGTGAAATAGGTTTTAAAAACATTTTACTTAAAAATAATTTCAAATTTACCAAAGCAGTACAAAATAAAAATTGTATAAAATGAGGAGTGCAAAAAATGTCCATATACTTTATATCTAGATTCACCTACTATTGAATTTTATTCCATTTTAATTTGTCATTTACTCTCTGTCCTTGATTTCTTTTTTCTGGATCATTTGGGGTATATTTATACATACATTTATATATATATAAATTTATATAAACATATTTCTACATAATATCTAAGAATGTTTTCTATACATAAAATATAATCTATCATTTGTATTCCAATTTTGTGAGTTCATCCAATAATGTTCTTTTTTGCACTTCCCCTCCCTCACCACACCCCTGTACAAGATTCAGTTTTCCCAGGTATTTGAGTTATCATGTCTCTTTAGCCTTTTTTAAATTGGAGCATGAAATACTTTTCTGATAAATTAAAAATCTTATTGAAAAATATAAACTTTGAGAGTGGGGACATGGTTGGTCCTATATGTTGCTTATACACATAGCCCATAACAGTACCTAGTGCATGGTTGCACTCAGTAAATATCTGATGAATGAATGAGTTTTGGGGAATGTCTGTATTTTCCTAAGAGGAGTTGGCATAAATCAGTTACACTGGGCTTTGTATTTTGAGAGCATTTATATCACGTTTTTATAAGTTTTATATAAATGGTTCCAGTGTTATTTTGTAAAACCAGATAGTGTGTACGTGTGTGTATGTGTGTATGCACATGCGTGTAGAGCTTAACTGTACTTTAAGACATACCTCTGTTACTCCCTGCCCACACCATTACCTTTAATCCCTTCTCCTCTCTATGCCAACTTAAGCCTTTTAGTGCTGTTTGAAAGTGAAATGAAAACCCAAGCTCTTCTGGTATGAAGATTGGCATCCAGTGTGACTGTCCTCTGGGCAATGCAAAACATTTGCTCCCTGCATCAAGGGCTGTAATGCATCTGAATGTTCACATCTAACCAGTAGCCATCTTTAAAAAAAATTGCACGCTGACTCCTGTGTCAACATGTTGACTGACAGAATGTCCACGTGGTAGGAGGCTTAGTGACATGATTTCAATCATAGCTCTGAAGGGAATGCCCAGGAAAGCCGCCCATCAGAAAAATCACAGAAACCTCTGCCTCGTTCCACAGGGTCCCATTGCATCATTCTCACATTGTCAGAACAGCAGCTCATGGCTGGAACTGAAGGACCTCCCAGCCTTGTGCTGGTTATGCCAAGGACCTCGTTCAAGGACTCGCTGCAAGAGTTCATCTCCTACCTTTAGAAACCTACTGCTCTACTCTTAATAAGAAACGAAGGTCAAAACTGCCAAGTGTTGATAAGAATATCTTGGCTCATGATTGTAACGTAAAGTGAACAGCGTGGGACTCTGTTGTATATACAGTCGAGTACTTGAGTACAGACTCAAGTTGTATATACAGTTTGATTTTATCTATGAAAAAGAAAACTTTGTAGAAAAACGACTGGAAGAAATAATGCCAATATGGTTACAGTTGTGGCTTCCAAGTGATGGGACTAAGGATAACTTATAGTATCTGATCTTGTGTTGTTGGCTATAAGGAGCATATGTTTCTTCGGTGATCGTGAAAAGAGAAATTAAGTATAAAAAGATGTATTTTTATAGTCTCAGATTTAAAAGTGAAATCTAAAGAAACTGGTAGAAGTTCTAAGCCATATTGTATCTCAGTTTTCCCATATGCCAAGTAGGTATGAGAATGCCGGTTATAGATTTTTCTGATGGCAATACATTAGATAAGCATGTAATATGCTTTCATTTGCTTGACGTGAAGGAGACTATTATTATTATAACAACCTTTATATTTATCTCAGAAGGTGCTCCTTCCCCTACCTCTCCTTCTATCAATCATGGAGAAGGAAAGGGTTATTAAATCCTGACTGGAATCTTGCCTGCTCTTTTGAAAGTCTAACCCGGTGGGATGGCAAAAGAGAGTAATTTTTTAAATGAAGAGACTTAGAGCTTATCTCCATCTGACATGCACTTCCAACTCCAGCTTATGTTGAAAGAAGTGCTTATTAAGGACAGACTTGATTCCTTGCCTCTCATTCTTCTTTCTACAGGAGAAATCCTCTACTTCACCAGCATAGTCCTTTTCAATTCCTGAATTTATAAATGTGAGAAAACCTTCAGAACATGATATATTCTTGCAGAATGGTCTGTGGGACAAGAAGAGTGATTGACAACTGCAGGAATTACATCTGAGGTTCAGTCCTGCAGGAAAAGTGGATACAAATTGCCTGCAAATTATCTACAAGTCCCTGATGAGCCTAAGAAGAAAATTTAAGAGGCTTCAGTCTTTCTTCAACAAACATGTTCACGTGCCTCCCTTTACTATAACACACAAACACCCAAGAGAAATTGTCCCTGTGAAAACACTACTTTCTTTTTCATCCTTGTCAAATGTGTTAATAGTAAATGTGTAAATGCCAATTAATGGTCTTTATCCTGTGCCAATAGTGTTTCGTGTATGATTCCGAACAGAAGAGGTATATAAACTCTGACTGATGGGTTTATAATTTAAAGAAAAATAAGGTTTTATGCTATAAAAACACATAGGTTTAACTTCATAGGGTGCATAATGAAATAGCCTGTAAGGATTTGCACTGCTGATCTTAATAAATATACATCACTTGAGCCGAACTAAATACAGTAGAATAAAGGCAATAATAACGATGATTGATACTTACGAGTCTAAAGGGAACAGGTTACACTTCTACTTAAAGAGTACATGAAAGTGTGATGTCCTAGACTTTGCACATACCTGGCATACGATGGTGGCTTTCGAAGGAACTACTATAGTACCACTCACAATGTGATCAGCAAACCAGCGCTGGTCCTCAAAATGTTTCTCACGTGTTTTGCTGAGAAGAGTCAGAAATTGAGAATAAGCATTTAGACCCTTTTATAGCAATTCGGTAGAGTAATTGTAAATCTATTGACTCATAATAACCAATTGGGGGCTTGCATTTTATATGTCTTTGTCTTTTTTAAATTTCATTTTTCTAGGATTATCTTATTTTATATAAGTATTTGTCCGTGAAAAATTGGGGGAAAACTGAACCCTCAAGGCGGACAGTGTGAGAAATATTCTAAAATGTAAAACAATCGAGATAAATAGAAAGCACCTCTTTAAGCCTTAGCCTCAATCATCTGGAGAATGGATTTAATAATAGCACTTAGGTCGAAGCTGGATCTGAGAATTAAGGGAGGATAGATGTATATAAAGTGCTTAGGATGGTGCCTGCCTTTGATAAGTGTCCCCTGCCCCACAACTGGCTCTTAGTGTTATTGAATAACAAAGACTTGCAGAGATGCCATTTTGAATTATTTGTGCTCAGGACACAGGTTGTTTGTAACAGGTCGTCAGGGGATATGCCCACCAACACACAAACTCCTTCTGGAATCAGCCTACTTGGTTTGACAAACCAGGAGTTCATTCACCACTGACTTGCATGAAGCAACCAGACACAGGTTTTGGTCTTCTCTGACTCTTCGGTGTAACTGCTTCACTATCGTGGTGTGGAATGTCCTTCTGTATTTTTCCTTTTGTTTTCCTCAAGTCATTAAGTTGAGTAATTTCTGCAAGCCTCAACAACTGAGTTATTTTGATCTTTATTGTCGACCAAATGCTTGCATTATGTTGGGACCAGGATAAAATGATCTGTCACTCATGCATGGTGAGTATGGAAATGTAAATTTTGCTTTCAAAAGATGCATCACTTTAGGTGGTATTTCATAGGGCAAAGAGAACAATATGCAATATCTTCTATTCAAAGAGGCCAAACAATTTTTTCTAGAGTGTGTTTGGCGAAATGTCAAAATTGAAGGTCACTGCTTCTTCAGCAGGCACTGCTGGTGGCCAAAGAAAGTAGCCCACCAGTTCAGAGCATAAATCCTAATTAAGGATAGTTCATTCAAAGAGTTTTTCCTTTTTGAATTGCAGTACACTGTGATGAAGAACATGAGGCCCTATAGTCAGACCAGCTTGGATCCAAATCATGATTTTGGGACTTTACTGGCAATTCCTTTACTCACTTTGAGCCTCAGTTTCCTAACCCATAAATTAGGGACTGATGGGACAAGGTCTGAGCATCACAGGTGCTTAAATAGTATTAACTCTCTTCTTTATTCAGTTGGTAAACTTGAATTATTTTTCTTTAAAATAAGCAATGAGATGACTTGAACAAGTTTCCGTGAGTAGAATCAGACTTTAAAATATAATAATATGTCAGTATTTATTTTTAAAAACATGCATTGGATTTGGCAGATTCAGTGAACAACAGACTGCTTAAAAATGCGACTGACTCTTTCCAAGGTCAAGCATCTTCAACTCCTTTTCACTCTGCCTAGAACTCTTTGCTCCAGCCAGAATAACTTTCCCATGCGCGTGACTTGGCTCATTCTTATTTTTAGTCCTTTGTGTTTAGCTCTTCTTGAAATGACCTTCTGATGCCTCCCTGCCAAACCCCACACTCCTTTACAATTGTTCATCATTCACGGCATCCAGGAATTGGCAGAAAGAAATCTGGTCAAGCCATTCACTCCAGCCCATCTTTCAGGGCTGGAGGTTCTTCGAGGGAGCTGTACTACTCCCCACTTTGACACATTTTTCTTATCTGTAGATTCTTTCTCCCTATCAGAATTATAAAGTTCCATTTCTTCGGGTTACAGTGAGGACAGTCAGGATCAGAGAGGCTGTCACTAGGTAAAGGCCATGCAATTCACGACTGATTTGAAACAGGTAGCTAGTTCTTTGTGTTTTTAGTTTGGCATTGTTTTCATTTCACGACGCACTTCACTTAGTGGGTGGCTGGTATTACTGGACTGACTGAGAAACAGTAGGGGGAACTTCAGAGATGGAAAGGCAGTTCTAGAAGGAATATGGCAGCTGAGGGGCAGGGAGTGTGATGTGAGAGATGGGACAGAAGGGAGGAGAGAAGGGGAAGCGGGGGCGGGGGGGGGGGAAGCCTCAAAGGATTAATTGCCTTACTCTGAGCATTTCACGTAAAAAATAAATAAATAAAAAACACCTAAACACCACCTCCACCACATTTCTGCTTTGCTTCTATTTTGTGCTTAATAAACAACCCTACTGTCACTGCCAATGAAAACAACAACATAACTCTGCTTTTCCCTTGGCGCTAACTCTAAACAATCTACTGGATTTGGGTCAAAATTGTAAACTGCCAGCATGTTAAAAATAAAAACCAGAAAAACAAACTTAGCTCTTTCCTGAATTGTCGTGAGGGTGAATGCAGGGCAAGAGCCAGAGAGAAGAGTTACCATAAAAAATAACTAGTGCAAACATCCTTGAACTGATGTTTTCTATAAAAATCTGTTGGCTGTGAATTGCAAAGAGTGGAGTGGGGAAGGAGAAAGGAATGGGGGATCAAGTGGTGTCTGCTTATCGTCAACTAGCTTTCATGTAAAAGTCACGGCAGGGTCAGCAACAAACTAGCCAGGTGGCAACTCCGGGCCACGCTGCCATAAATAAATAGTTATGTACTAATGTCACAGAACCAGGGCTAGATGCAAAGCATATGGGGGAAAAACATTCTGATGTAAATATTAAAAACAAAAACTAAACTAAACTAAACTAGGGTTGCTAAATTCAGGATTCACTGCTGATACTGGATTTTGAGACGCCTGGGAAAATAAAGTGATGAAGCTTTTTTAAAGCCTGGACTAAAAGGTTCTTTGAAATGTAGATTGTTCCCTTCCAAAAAAAAAAAAAAAAATTCCTTAACCTTTGGCCTAAGAGAGTGTTAGTTTTTGGTGTAGTAATTAAGCATTGAGAGTTGGCAAAGACCACAGACCCTGGAACCAAATTTCAAGAGTTTAAACTCTACCCCCGTTGCTTACTTGTTCTCATGACCTCTGGGAAAGCTACCTAACCTTTCCATACCTCTCAGTTTATTCACTCTGCACAAAAGGGAGGAGGAGGATGATAACGGCAATAGTACCTGCTTCATAGGAAATTATGAGGATTAAATGAGTCAATGTGTGGAGAACAAACAGTAACTGGTCAACAGCCACGTCCATGCGACCTATCATTGTCAAGTGGTCTTACAAAGGCTATTTATCTTACACAGACCATCTGCTGGACACTATGCTAAGGAATCTATCTATTCCTTGTACTAACTTACTTAATGCTAACTGTGGTCTTGCCAACTCTTAATGCTTAATTAGTACACCAAAATCTAACACTCTCTTAGGCCATGAATTAAAAATCAGTTTTACAGACAAAGGAACTAAGGCTTAGATGGATTAAGCCATTTACTCAAGAAATCATATCCAAGCTAAATATCCAACCCAGGCCTTATTCCAGATCAAACACAAAACAAAACAAAAGAATTACCACTTTAAAATGGAAACACCTTCTCTTTCTTAAACTGTTAAAATTTGAGAAGAAACACAACACATGGTCTTCTAAGAGCCAGATTTTTTTTTTAGAACCGGATTTTTTTTTTAGAACCGGATTTTTTTTAAAAAAGACTTTACTTATTTGAAAGAGAGCGCAGGAGAGCGCGCACCAGTTGGGGGCAAAGGCAGAGGGAGAGGGAGAGCGGACTCCACGCTGAGCAGGGAGCCAATGTGGGGCTCCATTCCAGGACCCCGAGATCACGACCTCAGCTGAAGGCACATGTTGAACCAACTGAGCCACCTAGGAAACCGAACCAGATTTATTTTAAAGGGATTAAAGAGCTAACGTCCTAGTCAATTGCCTCAGTTGGGCTGAGATCTATCATACCTCAAGAAAACAGTGATTCATTCAGTGACTCATTTCTCCAAACATTTCTTGAGCGCCTACTATTTTCTGAGAGGTCCAGATACAAAAAGGAGTAGGAATTGATTTCAGTCAGTAAGCACCTAACTCTGGGAAGTGAGAGTGATATACTTTGCTGCGGGCTGTTTGATGATGTCGGATTTGTTTTCTATTCTGTTTCCCAAAATGACCAAAAGTGCCTTCCACGCGAGCTGCAGAAGCTGTCGGACTTCTCAAAACAAGCCAAGCTGTGTGTCTACAGCTGTCCCAGCGGGGATTACCTGCCCGGCTCCTGCTCCCAGAGTGCGGAGAGACCTCAGAGAAGACGACATTCGTTGCTGGCCTCCGATTGGAGCTGAGCTAAAACGGCGCGTTTGGAAGCGTATTCAAATCGCGCGCCCAAGCCGTCGCTTTCTGGAGCTCAAGCTTAAGGATCGTGGGGCACCTTTGTGCTCTGCCGCTCGGTCTGTGCGCTAGGGCTCCCTGACTGCTGGTAGCTGGGGGAGTATGAATTCCGCGAACAGACCAGGTTGATCCCAGGTGGACGCAGCCTGGACAACAGTCCGCAGAGATTTAGGCGCCACCATAGCTGACCGCAGCTACTTCCTGGTTGTTTTGCCCTTAACTATCATGGCGGCCGGCTGCCTTCGGCCGGGCCCACTGCGGCTGCTCAGAAAGCCAAGGTAGGGCAATCGGGTCTACAGCCCGCCCCCCGCCGCCGAGCTGCCGGGTGAAGCCTAAGCTGTGTAGTTAGTGGTGAAGGGGTTATAGGAACAAGCCAAAAAAGACTAGGACCCTCCGCCGTGCCGCTGTGTGCCCACCCCCTCGTCTCCTGGCACCAAGGCTGCTGGAGCCCAGGGCGTGTTTTCCTTGTCCCCGCCACTTTCCTGTCCCTGGCCCAACATGATACTGACCAAAGCCCAGTACGACGAGATAGCCCAGTGCCTAGTGTCTGTGCCGCCTACCAGGCAGAGCCTGAGGAAGCTGAAGCAGAGGTTCCCCAGGTAAGTGTCCGTCTCTCCACTCGCACAGCCCTTTGCCCGCAGCAGCTGTGCCTGGCATCCCAGCCAGCGCTTAGGAGCCACGTGTCACCCATGAGCGGGGAGGAACAAGAGTGTCTGATGTTGGGTGATAAAGGATGTGAAAAGCTTTCTTCTTTCATCTGTCTTCCACAGGAGCCTCTTAAACGGATGACTCCCTGGCAGCTTCCCCAGGCCTTGAAATTCAAATCCACAAACGTTTATTGAAAACTTGGTGCGTTCTGGGTGATGGCTGCCCATAATAGGTGCTTCATAAATGTCTGGTTAATTGACAGATACTAGGAATGAATGATAGGTGGCAGGATCCTCTCAAAGTGGAAATACAAAATGGAAGACCCTTTTGGATTGGCCCCTGGAAACACAAGGGACCACAGGCCTAAAGGGGCCTCCTACCGTTCAACTTTGACTCTCCCAAGCAATTAAGTGGTCTCCAGTGTTCTCAGTCCAGTCAGAGAGACTCCCGTCCTAGGGATTCCTCTCTTGGGTCAAGATTGGCCATTTTAACAACCATATATATATATATATATATATATATATATATACACACATTCCGGGTGTATTTCAAACTTCCCACCCTTGCACAGATATCACCAAAGACGTGTTTTCTTGAAGAAAGAGAGATTATTGGATAATTGGTATTAATAAAGTACAAATTGAAGAGTAAAGTTCTTTTATGACCTCAGTTTTTTTGTTTTTTTTTTGAGGGAGTCAGTTTTCCTCATCTATAAAATGTTTTTTAGTATTATCCAGGTATAATTAAAGGCAATATTTTTTCTTTTATAGTTTCTGAGACTTTTATCAGACTTGCTAACAAGGAATGAAATTGACAAACTGGGATTTAATTTTCTTTCATTAACTCTTGCCAACTCTGCCAATGAACAGTGAAATCGGGGAAGGCTGGTTAGCTGAGAGAATAGGTAGATTTTTCTGGGGACCTTGAAGATGGAGCATACATTTAGATCTTTTGCTTTTATGTTCTCATATTACTACTGTATTTTTGCTTCTCTTTCTTTGCGTCTTCCTTTTCCTCTCCTCTTCTACCCTTCTTTCTCTTTCTCTTTTTTTTTTTTCCATTGTTGCCTCATCTCCATAAGAAGTAACCTCCCCATATACTTATGGAGGACTTAGAAAGTATATTAATGAAGGATGCCCTTTGGGGCACCATGCTCTTTTGCCTATTCTCTTTTGTGCTTTTTTTTTTTTCTTCCATATTCATGATATGGTCAAATATTTTTCAATTTTCCCCAATACCATTCAGGGAATAACTAACTCTTCTTCCACTAGAAACTTTATAGAGTCTGTACTACTACTCTTCAAAAGAAGGGATTAAAGGGTCATTTAGCAGCATGAGTGGAAATTCTATTAACAGTGTAATTTTTGGAGTTGACTTCACAATTTTCATTATGGCACTGTTTTACAACAGGTGGTTGTTGCAAAGCCCTTGAACAACCTTTAGATTTGATGGTTCATTTTTACTAGAGTCAGTCAGGTAAGGACCTCACAGATAATTTCTGGTGTTTCAAATAGGTTAAGTGAGTTGTCAAAATGCCTTTAGTCAAAAGGCAAAACAATGTCGAATACAGGTTTCTTGACTTCCAGTTCAGAATTCTATACTAAGCTGTCTTGATTAGTCTTCATAGTAATAGTAATAACAGTGATAACTATTTTTGGTGGTATTCACACACACTTAAGTTCTAAAGAAAATCAAAGTACTGAAACGGTTTTGTTTTTGTTTTTAAGATTTTATTTATTTGAGAGAGAGAGAGGGGGCACACGTGCATGAGCGGGTATGAGGGGAGCAGAGGGAGAGAGAGAGAACGAGAGAGAATCCCAAGCAGGCTCCACCCCACCCAGTGCAGAGCCTCATGCAGAGCTCGGTCTCCCCACCTCAATATCATGACCGGAGCCGAAATCAAGAGTCAGAGGCTTAACAGACTGAGCCACCCAGGCACCCCAGTATGGAAATGTTTTTTAAAAGTTGCTGAAAATTTTATTTTCCTGATTTTAAAAGTTGTACATGCTCAGTAAAGAAAACAAAAATTACTCATAATTGCATGCATGTTAAAAGAAAATTTCTTTTAACATTTTATATATTTCCTTGTAGTCTTTTTGTCAGTATAATACTGTCCTTATTAGTATAGTTTGTTGGTCTTCCGATTCTTACTTAACATATTGTGAGCACTTCTCATAAAATTCTTCACGATTTGTTTTAAATAAATAATATCACATTCTATATCTACCATCCACTTCTTTGTTATTGGACATCAAAAGTTTGTTTTTCTAATTTTCTGATATATTTAGTATATAATGCCAAGTCTTCTATTTATTTTCTTTAGATTCACAGATGTTGGGCGTGACTATATCAGTAGTTTTTAAACTTTTTGGTTTCAGGATCTTTTTATACTCTAAATAAGCCTCAAAGACCCCAAAGAACTTTTATTTATGTAGACTACATCTGTTGATATTCACCAAAATATAAATTAAAATTGGAAAATTAAAAAAAATTCTTATTAATTTATTTTAAAATGACAGTAATAAACCCATTTTGTGTTAACATATTTTTCTGATTAACAACCATCATTTCAAAAAAGTAGTGAGAAAATGGCATTGTTTTACATTTTTGCAGATCTCTTTAGTGACTGTCTTAAATAGAAGGAAGACATCTGCTTCTGTATTCAACATGTTGTAATATGTTATTTTGATTAAAGAGTATGAAGAAAGTCTGAAGCCTCAGACAGATGTTGTTAGAAAAAAGAAAAAGAATAGGCTTTTTAGATAATTTTTGTTACTACATAAAACCTAACAAGTGGTATTTTTCTCAAAGGTTAATTGCAATGTAGAATGTGAAACCGTATGATAGAGCTTTTCACTCTGTTATATTACAGTCCACTGGCCTGTCTTGAACTTTGAATGGATCTTTCACCCATTCATGATTTTGTTTGTTTGCAAAATGTTGGTTGTGAGTTAGGCAGATCTTCCAAATGTCACCTTTCATTATACAGTATCAAAAAATCACATTTATCAATATTCCCATGGATCTTATCAGAAAAATATGTAAGATTTGAAGCTGCCAAGCTTATAGTGATGGGTACAGAGTTTTCCATTATTTGAATTTTCCCTTGAAAGCTCAAATTTTATCATTGCAACAAATATTATCAATTGTTTTCTTTGAAGTGACACACTCACATTGTTTGTTTTTGAGAAAATGTCTTCCAGACACCCAAATCTAAATAATTATACTTTGCCCATTGCTCATTCAAATAAAATGGTGTCCCATGGAAAAAATGGCTGGTTCAGCTCTCCAGCAATCATGTAAGTGTTCTCCTTTGAGTCAGCCATCATACTTGGATATGCAGTAGACGTGCTTTGTATTTGCTTCTACTTTGTTGTATAGAATGTTAAAAGGATGCATATTCAAAGGTTGAGATTTAATAAAATTAATAAGTGAATCTGAAGGTATTCTTGTTGTGAAACTGCCCCCCCCCCTTTTTTTTTGTCCTGCAAGTACGTTGCAGTGAAACTTACAGTGATTCCTAGAACAGTTTGCCTGGCCTTGATTTCTGCATAGGGGCTGGCGAGTTTTACTCATTATTGTTTTTGTACCATCCATGCAAATTTCACACAGGAGAAAAGGCAAACCATGTCTTACTATTTCCATAAAAATATTTTTGACTTTGTAGACCTCTGAGAGGGTTTCAGGGACTCCAGGAGTCTGCTGGAGTCCACTGACCACACTTTGACAACCATGAGCTATTTCAAATCAAAGGATATGTATGTTTTGAAGGGTTTTCGTGTATATTGACAAATTAGTATCAAAAAGATTATACTGAGGCACCTGGGTGGCTCATTTGGTTAACTGTTCGACTCTTGATTTCAGCTCAGGTCATGATCTCAGGGTTGTGAGATTGAGCCCCCACCCTCCCTCAGGCCTCTCTCCCTCTGCTTTTCCCCTTCCTCTCTCCAGTCTCTCTCCCCTCTCCCTCTCAAAAAAAAAAAAAAAAAAAGGTTATACTAATCCTATTTATTATTACCAGTGTATGTAAGTATCTGTCTCTATAACTTCTCCAACTTTGGCCATCATTAAAAAGTATTATCATTTAATCTTTAATATGATTGATCAAAAAAGATATTTTGTAATTTGCATTTTTTATTATAATACATTGTATATTTCTCCAGTTGTTTATTGACCACTTAACTTTCTTTTTGAATTACCTGCCTGCTATCCTTTGTTAATTTTATATGAGAGTGTTTGCTATTATAGTTTATTGAATTGTTATTGTTTAGTGATCTGCATATGTTAAGGATATTGATCCTTTACATGTCTTATCTGTTGCAGATATTTTCCCAGTTGTTTGCTTTTAAACATTGTTCTATTTTTTATTTTTTTAAATTCTTTTTAAAGATTTTATTTATTTGTTTGAGAGTGAGAGCATGAACGGTGGCAGGGGGTGGGGAAAGGCGGAGGAAGAAGCAGACTCCCCACTGAGTGGGGAGCCCAGTGTGGGGCTCAATCCCAGGACCCTGAGGTCATGACCTGAGCCGAAGGCAGGCACATAACTGACTGAGCCGCCCAGGCACTCCTTGTTCTATTTTTCATATGCTTAACTTTAAGTTTATGCTTTTTTTCCCAAGAAAGTCCTGTCCTAAGACATGAAAACTAAATCTTCACCTAAATTTTCTTCTAGATTCTTTATGGCTTTCTTTCTTATTATTTAATCTGTCTAGCTGAAGTGTATTTTAGCATATGTTCAAAGGTAAAGATGTAGCTTAATTCTCTCCCCGCCAAAAACTTACTGTGGCTTCTACTTGCTTGTCTCACTTATCCATGACTTCTTTGTTTTCACTGAAGTTACAAATTTATGTCTTTACAAGTCACTATGTTGAGCCTGGGCAGTCCCCTTAACTACTCTGGTTTTATAATTCTTCAATTTAAAAGGAAGGGCTAGGGCTTTATGATGTCTAATATTGTACAACTCCAAAATTCACCCTCATTCTATTCTATTCTGTTCTGCAGTTTTACAGGTAATGGACCCTTTGGGCCCAGGAATATAGGGCATATTGTATTTTAGTACTTGCTGAGGATACATTCATTGGTTTGCAGCTCCCGGCTTATTTCCTGGACCTCCTTATTCAGGTAGAAGCTCCCAGCCCAATCAGATTATATTTTATTTTCCTGCCTAAACACTACATATGTATCTAATTATATATATGTGTGTGTGTGTGTGTGTGTGTGTGTGTGTGTGTGTGTGTATGTCATTCTTTAAGAGTGCAAATACACTTCACACAGGTTCCCCTACTGTTCACATCTTATAAAACAATAGTACAATTATCAAAATAGGGAAATTAATTCTAACGTATTTTGATTAATTAATCTACATGTCTGTTTTGAACTTTTACTCGTTTTTTTCACTCACATCCCTTTTCTATTCCAGGATCACGCATTAGATTTAGTTGTCGTGTCTTCTTAGGCTCCTCCAATCGGTGGCTGTTCCTTACCATTATTTTTTGTCTTTAATGATCTTGACAGTTTTTTTTTTAAAGATTTTATTTATTTATTTGACAGAGAGAGATCACAGGTAGGCAGAGAGGCAGGCAGAGATAGAAGGGGAGGCAGGCTCCCCGCTGAGCAGAGAGCCCGATGCAGGGCTCGATCCCAGGACCCTGAGATCATGACCCGGGCCAAAGGCAGAGGTTTTAACCCACTGAGCCACCCAGGCACCCCAATGATTTTGACAGTTTTAAAGACTACTGGCCAATTATTTTGTAGAATGTCCCTAAGTGTGTACTTGATGTTTTCTCATGATTGGATTGAGAGTAAACATTTTTGGCAAAAATATCCCAGAAATGCTGTTGTACCCTTCTCAGTTCATAATATTAGGGGGTGCATGACTTTATATGTCTTATTGCTGGTGAGGTTAACCTTATTCGCTTGGTTAAAGTGTGATGTCTGCCAAGTTTCTCCATTATAAAATTACTACTATTCCCTTTACAATAATTACCTTGTGGGGATATCCTTTGAGTCTATGCAAATATCCTTTTTCTCATGTCATACTGTTCTGTTGATACAAGCATCCATCAGTGGTTCTTGCTTGAAATTGTTATTACTGGTATTTGCCTAATGGTGATTTTCTATTTCTCTCACTGGAATACTCTTTCAACTAATATCACCTTCTACCACCATTTCATGTGAAACAATCCATCCCATAGTCAGCTCATGATTTTCACTAGTATTTGCAGTTCATTCACCTCTCATGGCATTTGGTCTGTAATAATTCACCGTGTGCTCACTTTGTGGCACTATCGAGTATTTTTTAGAAAACAGATAGGACATTGTAGTAATTAATTTTGAATAGCTTGCAGTCTGGGGAAAGAATTTAAGACACATTCAGTAGCTCTAAATTATTAGAATCACAGAATCCACAAGGGATTTGTGGAACATTTAGTACATGTATGTTTAGTCAAGTGGGTGTCTTTGAGGAGTTATACCTTGGTTGGAAATTTTTTTGCTGACAAACTAAGCCCTTTGACACAAATTTAATTTTTCCCTGAGTTCCCTTGTCATGCGTTAGTTATGTGGTTGCTATTTATGCCTGTACTAACAAGTCAGAAGTCTTGATACCATACATCTCTAAGTGTCTTTACCTTACTGTCATATCTTTTCCCTTAGGTATCCTGGCTCAGCTGTTTCTAAGAATGCCTTCCCCATTCTTAAGTATGATTTTCTGTCTTGGCCCACAACATCGACTGTTTTCCCACTCTTGGATCATATGATTTATGATCATATGAGGCTGTTCCTAGAGAAATCTCACAAGGAGTAGTTAAAAACTTGATTCAATTTCTTGAGATCTTCACCTGCTTTTATCTGAGAACTGGAGTTGGGGCTGGCTCTATTTTGTATTTGCCAGGGTAGAATTTAGTGGTACTTGATGGTGGACCAACAGTCCGGTCTGGTTAGGAGTGGAGTAGCTAAGGGACTTGCTTGGGACAAGCACAACTTCATTTAAGTTTGACATTTGTTCAGAGCAGCTTAGTTTAATTTGGTGCTGCCATTGACTACAGTTACCCTTTTTTGAATAATGTTGCCCACCCCCCACCTCTGGTGATGCATTTTGAGTTGTTCTCTTGTCCCTTGAGGAGTCTTGTATTTTGTTGTTTTTTGCTTCCCATAACCATTTGTTCTTGGGGAATGACCTGGCTTTGCCACTTTTACCTGAGTCACAGTTGCCTCATCTGTAAAAAAAAGGGACAGAGCTCCACTGCTAAGAAGCAGAAGAAGTGAGATGTGAGATTCAAACCCAGGCAGAATGTGGCTACAGACTCTGAACTCTTAACTATGTGTATTGCTCCTCGCCGTTCAGTTCCTTAAGTCTGTGGTGCGGATTAAATAAAATAAGGCATGTAGAAACACTTAGCATAATGTAAACGTTCCGGTAAGTATTTAATGGATGGTAAATATGATTATTGTTATTATTAGAATTTAGTAGCTGGCCTACAGTAGAAGAAATGTTTGAGTACTAACCTTCTGAAACATAAAATAAAATTTTGCTTTGATACGGATCAGTTGATTGTATGGTTCTGAACACATGAATTTAATCATTAGTTGAATATGGCCCAGATATCAGAAACTTGTCTTAAATCTTTCATAGTAATGTATAATGTCATTAAAAAAAAAGAGAGATAGAGACCAAACTTTTGAAGCCAGATGCACTGATTTTTAAGAATTACGGTAGCAGGGCGCCTGGGTGTCTCAGTGGGCTAAGGCCTCTGCCTTCGGCTCTGGTCATGGTCTCAGGGTCCTGGGATCGAGTCCCGCGTCAGGCTCTCTGCTCGGCGGGGAGCCTGCTTCCCCCTCTCTATCTGCCTGCCTCTCTGCCTACTTGTGATCTCTCTCTCTCTCTGTCAAATAAATAAATAAAATTAAAAAAAAAAAGATTTACGGTAGCACATTGCAGTCTATAATTAATAGTGATTTATTTAAATTGGAAGATTATTCCTATTCTCCTTGTTCTCTCAGTTGAATTGATAGTTGGTTCTCAATTTGTGGTCAATTTTCTATTCTTTTGATAATGTTGTGGTGCACCTAAGTTCCAGAATAATGAGTGAGAATAGCTTGTAAAGGGAGAAAAATTCAGTCTGCCTTTTATTGAGCTGGAAATTCTTTTGGTGGTTTTGCTAAGGAAATATAACTGATTTACATGATCTTCAAAAATAGTCATACTTGGGAAACATATCTAGGAGTATTTATGTATTGATCTTTAGGGCAAATTGAAAAAGAAATCAGCCTAAAATTGGCCTAAGAATATGATTATTTCATGTATTTCCTTTGGTCATCTTTTAAAATATGATTTTTTATTTCATAAGATTTCAGGTTTTTATTTTGTTGTTGCATTGTAGCCCAGCTTTAAGGATTCTTCTGGAAGGTTATATTTTTAAGGATATGGCACCTTGTGCTTTGATCAGATATCTGTGCCTTTTTGGATTTGCATTGTTGCAAAAGTGAGATGAGCTTGAATTTCTATGCAGGAGTATTTGGAGAAAACCTCAGGTAATGTTGCCTCTATTACTCACATGCTGCCTCTATTTCTTATAAGTTTGAAGGGGAAATTTTTTATGTTATTAGATTATTGGCTTCATTTTAAAGTCTATATTCAGGCACCAAACTTTAGTCTACTAAGTAATAACTCATCTCAGAATGTTATAGACAGAATAAAGAGGAATTATATATCTCCCTAGGAGAAAAATGTTCAATTGATGTTTAGGGTAATAATATCTTAATATTTGACTTTCAGCAAATGTTGACTGAATTTACCAGTATGTTTTTATTACACCTTTTTGTGCAGTTCTGCCATGTTTGTTGAATTTGTTGAATTTTCCTTGGAAACGAAATAATCAATATACAAGTACTTTTCCAGAGTAAGTCGGAAAAGTGACCGTAACATATAAAAGTCATATACTGGTGTGGGTGTGAAAATCATATGGGAGATGGGTAAAGAATACATTTTCCTTTATTTTCAGTTGGCTTCTTCCTGAAGGGAAATGTTTCCAAATGTTTAACTGAATCTATCTTTCTCTCTTCCTGCTTTCGGATTGCTTCTACCATAGCCGGTACACAGTGAGCACAGTAAAGGTGTCGGGGTACAGCTTCTAACTGAATGACAAGCCTCCATTTCTTAGGGGAACGGAGCAGACAGCTAGCTCCAGGATGGTTTCCTCGCTCCATAGGCTTCGAGACCAGCATGGAGTAGTCTGTACCTCATGTATTAAAGACAGTACATAGCTGGTCAGAAGTCCAACCCTTTCCTGGCCACTTTGGGGAACTAAATACCTGCCTCTACTTCGCTGTTTCTTTCCATCCCAACCTTTCAGGAGGTATCTTGATATAATGTATTTAAGAGTTAATAGTTCTTCTTCATAACTCAAAGCTTCCTCCCTGCCAGAGAACAGTGGCACGATTGACATTGTCATCTTTTTCAAGTGCTTTCCATTGCCTGAGGGCTGGTCTTTTCTGTCCTTCTGGTTTCAGGACAGTGCATAAAGTTTTTTTTTTGTTTGTTTTTTAACCTAAGTTTGGTATTCACATCACGACCTGATAAACACCTGAAATATCTTTGAGATAATGGAGCGGTCTGCAATTTTCCATCCGAAGTAAAATGTTAAAATATCTTAAGACTTTTTTCCTTCATGTGTTTTCAATATTGAGATTCAGCTGCTAAAATGTTTGAAAACTTTTAAACTTAGAGAAATAACTTCAAGACCATGGGAATAAATATTTTGAATCTGAGAAAGCAGTACAAGCAAAGGAAAAAGTAAGTGGATTCATGTTTTTTGATACTGTTATTCAGTCAGATAAGTAGGTACTGGGTCTTTCCCTGACCAGGTGCTGGTCCCTGCTAATTGGAGTGATTCTTTATGAAGCTTGAGCTTTTTCTAAGATTGTCCTAAAAGCAGAAGTCATAAACAAGATTAAGACTTAAAAATATATGGTACATTGTCACCCTTTCCTCCCCCCAACATAATTCATCTATCTCTCATGTTATTTATTTTTATTATTGTTGAGACTTGTCCTTTGCTCCAGGCTCAAGAAAGGATGAGATATAAACTCTAATCTTGTATTTATCTGGTTTTAGGAAATAGGAGGCATAGCACACCCTTATTATTCACAAGGATTATCACTTCATAACTGTTGGAATCCCCAAATATGCAGCTAGCACTAGAGTGGATGGCAAAGGTCTAAAGCTTTGTGATGCAGGTGTTTGGTTGAGCTCACTTAGTAGCTAATTGACTTGGTCTTCCCCAAATTGGGCTGGTGGTATGAAAGATTCAGATTTATACTCGGCAAACTTACGAAGTATGTTTATCGTGCTTGTGATCACTCTCAGGTAGAGCTGGGGATGTTTAGTCTAGGAATGCTGTGGGTACCCAACTTTAGTGCCAGGATGAATAGAAACATAGAGTGAAATCTCTTTGTCATTTGTCACTCATGCCTGTGCCACACCTTAGCCTCCTGAGATTCTCTAACTTATAAGATGGTGTTTAAGACTAGTAGAGGAATAAGGTTCTTTGTAGGGGTAGCCTTCTTAGTAGATGGGACATGGGAGAGTAAATGCATCATTTAAATGCATCTTCCTATAATCACATGTGAAATTAGACTGGCCATTTATTTTTTTTTTTTTCTATTTTTTGTTTCTGTCTATAACTCTTGCAAGCTGATACCATCTTTTGCTCAAGGTATTACACTGCTATTTGTTTTTGCTGATAATATTTGTGGGGAAAGCTAATAAAATTTGAAATTAACTTACACTTCAAGCTCCATTTAGCTAAGATAGTAAACGGACTGGGGATGTAAGAGACTTTTCATGGTGTAGCATTAAAAACCCCACAGTCTAGGTGTAACAAATAGTTCACACACATCATTTCTTAACTGGCGAAATCAACATTATCTGGATTCTTATTTCTGAGGCCAACTAAAATATATATATAAAAATAAAATGCACTTAACCTCCGGTTTATAACATTTGGATTTTTATTTGCACTGTGGTGGACATGTTGGAGACTCTTCCAGTGCAAATCACAAGTTTCTCCAGAGGGACCTGCATATCTCTCTTACTATTTTAGATTCAGTGACTTCTAGAGCGTTGGATTGAGATACCAATTAGCGATCATATAGTCAAATCAGTTAATGTCATAGATGCACCGAGGGAGGAGTGCCTCCCGGTGATATGGACAAAGTTACACATCTGGAGGTAAAACTCTCCCTCTGTGCTCCTTAACTCGAGATCTCAGATTCCTGTCTCTTGAGGGGCCAGACAGGTACCAACAAGGAATGCATGAATGAAGCTGGCCTGGTTGGGATTGTGGCAAAGGGAAAGGACGGTCATGTACACTAATGTGGCAGCCGCCACCTTATGCCACCTTCTGTCCCATGCCGCCAGGTCTTTTCCTCTCTAGAAAACTGCTCTCTATTTCACTTTTCAGAAAAAAATATTCGGCGTTTTACAATTTTCCATTTGCTGGAATTTTTAAAGACACTGTGGGCCAATGGTTTCCTTGCCAAACAGAACAAATCTGTGGGCAGAAATTGGCCCACAGCCAGGGGGTGCTGGAGCTGGCTCTTTCTGGCTTGTGAGAGCTGATGATAAGTGTCTTTCCCTGACTCTACAAGCTGTGACCTCCCATCTAGTAGCTTAAAATCAGCCACAGCGGGAGTGTTTACACCACAGAAGTTGAGTAACTTGGGACAAACCTGGGCTCTCCTCACGGCCACCAGAGGCATTTCTTAAGCCCCCCACACCACTGCATACCATCGCCAATTTGAGACTTTTGCATTGCACATTATGGCCCTGTAACATGTCTTTTCCAGAATTTCTTAACCCAGTTTATTCTGTTGTTTTTTTTTAATAACTTTTTTCCTAAAAGAACTCAAAATGCTTACATCTGTATTTCATTTATTCTTATAATCCTTCTGTTGGGCTTTCCCCCACCCCTTTTTTTTGTTCAAAGAGAGGATACATATATTTTTTCCCCACTATAGTTAATGTGGGAACTAGAATGCCAATTTTGAGTACCTTAGCAGTACCTACTATATTATTGGTGTTATGATACATATCATAATGGACATTTGATTGAACTGCCCTGAGAAAAATGCTGCTTGGTTAAAAAAGAAAAAAAAAAGCCATAGATGTTTTAAGGAAAATTGATTCCTTTCAAAATAGATTAATTAGCTAACTATAGGGATATTACAGTGATTCTTTACTCTCTCTAGGAATTTGGAAATGTTCCAGTGGTATACCTGAGGGTTTATCATGTCAGAAATTATTTTTTTTGAGAAACTTCAAGCTTAGCTATTACATCTTCAGTTGGCAGTTACTCCAATATAAAAAGAAAATAAAGCATTTTTATAATTATAATGAAAAACAAATGGGAAAATACCCAGTTGATTATAATTTGATTTGTACAATTTTATAAAGACTCAATTATCGCATGTTCAAATGTTTCTTTTCTACATTTAGAGTGTCAGTAATAAAGTAATATGGCAGTGGACAGCTAAAATAGATAATAAAATTAACATTAGGCAAGAATATGTGCATTTTAGAATAACAAGAGAAATTCTTTGTGGGGATAGGCCCACATGAGTGGGCTGGCCAGGTGGTATTGAGTTTGGCAGAGTTGTTATAGCCTGTGCTTGACCTTGGGTGCTTTATTAGCTCTCTGTGCTTATGGTTAATTATTTTATAAATTGATAGGAGGCAAAACCCATTATTGGGAACTCCAGGAGGCGGTCCAATTTTTTGTTATAAAGGCAGTTTTATAAATTGGCTTAAAGAGCTTGGTTCTGGAAATAGATGTATGAATTCTGGCTTCATGACTTACTTGCTGGGTGACCTTGGGTAAGTTTCTTCATGTCTTGGTGCCTTATTTCTAAAATGGGATTGTTATAATACTAAAATGAGGTAGCACATATAAAATGAGTAGCATAGTTCCTAATACTGTGCTGAATAAATTTTTGCTGTTTCTGTTATTATTACCATTATTGATTTAAGGGTGCTCATTGCAGTGATATTTGTGTTTATAATAATTAGACTCAGGGTATCAGAACTGAAAAAAATTTTACCTAAAACAAGCCCCGTTATTTTCTAGGTTTCCAAAGTGTTTCTCATTTAATCCCAGGATAATAGGAAACCTACTTTTGGTCAGTTACAGTAAAGTCTTTAGATGATAGTGGCAATCAAGATGGGATATTTTTTGGGATGACAGATGAGGATATGTAGGTTTAGGCTGAATCTCCTCCCCCCACCCTAGACTAAGTGGGAATGTTAAAACCTGAAAATATTTAAATATTTTCTTGTCTAATTACTCCTCAGATATAAACTGCCATATTCTGGAATCTCTCACCCTACCTCAATAGCAAGGTGGTTGTGAATTTATGAGTGATATTAGGATGGATGGACACCAGTTTTGAAGTCAGGGTTTTGCCACTAGGAAGTAGATGGAATCCAGGAATTATGTGAGTTCAGGTATAAGTCTTTCAGGGCATGGAGATCTTGTGGGATGCTCTAGATCGTAACATGAGTGTGAACACTGGTTTTAGTGTTTAATATATGTATTAATAAATTTGAAGAATGAGTGCTTTTCAACAATCTTAAAATCAATTCATGCTACTAATACTGATTATGAAAAGACCTTGTGGTAAACACAAAGAAATTGCATAAACCTTTTAAAGAAAATAAATACATTGCCCCTTAAGGCTTTGGTTATTATTAATTACAGTGTATTCTAGAATGCTGCCTACAAAGAATTTGCTTAATTTATCTTATTTGTGCAGTTCTGCTGATCATATCATTGCAATAATAATGAATTGGGCAAGATAGTAATTCTTCCCCTTTTCTATTCTATTTGTCGTAGAGCATATCTTCTAGGTTCTAGGTTGAGGAGAGGCTTTTAGGTTTAGACCTACTTCATACTTTACTTAAGCTACTTAGACCAGATGAGAATAAAGGTATTAAAACTGGTTAGAAATCATTGTCTTTAATAATATTAATAACAATAATAATATAATACTTAAAAATTTGAATGATACTCTGAAAAACGGTGCCTGTAGCAAAAGGTAATGGAAAAGTCATAATTGTACTATGGAATATATTTTGAGGACAATGCCTTATAACTCTTCTGAGGTGTGAGAACGAGACTTGGTTAGTTTTATTTCATCTGTTAAGGGTGTGTAAGGAGTCTAGATTTGGTACATTGTCATGGAAAATATTTTATTCATGTTATAGCTTTTTGGACAATTGTATTCTGCACTGTATTACAATGGCACAATAAATTGCTGAATATACTGTCTGCTGAATATGATTTTACCATGAAAAATTTGATGCATGGAGAAGGAAAGGTTGGAATATATCAACCTTTTCTGACAAGGGACTTTGAATTTTGACCTAATACAGGTGACCTTTATGTGCAATAAAACTGAGCTTAATCTTGAGGTCAAGGTTGAGGTGAATAGCAGAGCTGACGCTGATTGTGGGTACTTTGGAGCCTACCGGGCTATTGGCTCAATGGGAGTCTGGCACTTTTTTTTTTTTTAATTTTTAGCCTTTTCAGGAGCTTATTTATAGCAAATTGTTTAGGTCTTTAACACTACCCCATTTCCTCAAAGCTCAGCTATCTGTTTAGTTGTGGTAAGTTCGTCTGTTTGGTTATAAAGTTTACTGTTTCTGAGTGAAAGGTATAAGTGTGCTATTATTTTCTGTTCCATAGATAAGCCATAGCTAAAAATAAAAATGTTCTTATGGCTTAAAGAAAAGACAACTGACACATATAACCTTGGAAATGAAAATATATCTTCTTTTAAGAGGTTTATTTCTTTGACAAGTTGAACTCTTATCTAACTTTGGAACTGTCAGAAGAATTTTTAAGTAGTTTATACCTTTATCTAGATTATAATTAAGAGAACTCTCATGAATTATTGTCTTAAAAGGTTTAGATGATTTAGAGAGTGGTTATTCCCTTGGAAGTTCCTTTGAAATGCATCCACTAATGCATTTACATTAGAATATTACATGATACAAAATATTTTTAAGGTTTTTCTTGCTGTACATAAAAATAAAATTATTTTAAAACACAAGTTTCACTATTAAATATCTCAACTGTTTTGTCATAGGTAAATTACACCTTAGCAAACATCAGGAAAAAAAACTGTCAGTGTTATATTGTCTGAATATTCACTTAGTGAATATTCTACCCAAATATTTGTTAGAAGCAACAAACAGTTGGGGGAGAGTGTCAGAGCCTCTAATGGAAAGAACTTCTACTCTTTTAATCGAGCCTGCAAAATATATTCCCTGAGACTGATCAGCTCTGAAGCACTGAGGTTTGATGATTGGAATGGCAGGAAACCATGCTTTCAGGACATAATGAATTGACGAGGCCATCCATCATTTGTTAGCATACGCTGAAACGTGGGCTATGTGTGCAGAGGCCTGTGATTTAGTAAATACTTGGGAGATGAATAGAGCTTACACACAAGGGAAGATATTGCTGTCCTTCAGCAGCCTGAGACCCAGGCGCCTGCTGAGAAGGCCATCTGACGGCACATCATCAGTAACCGGCCTGTCACAGTCAGCGGTGCCCACCGACCATCGCCAGTATATTAAATGCATTTTTAATATCTGCTTCAGTAGATTTAATGAAGAAAATTTAGTTTCCATACTCCAAGCACTGCTTCTTCAAGTGCTCTAAAGCATGGACTCTTGCCTACATAAGAAAGGGGGAAGACCATGCCGGCAGTTGGGAGAGTGGATGGAAAAGGACACTCAGACAAAATATTGTGCAAATAAAAAATGCTTTTTAGAGGAGTTGGCATCTTGATAGTGTAAAGAAGCTCATTTTTTTGTTTTTTAAAGAGGCTTTTGATTAGTTCCTTAAGCCCTAATTCCCTTCTTCTCTCACAAGCCCTTTCCCTAGGAAGCTTGAACCTACTGGTAAGAGATGACAGCCTTCTGATCAGAAAGGAAATATTAGAAGGGGAATATTACAGTTTGGCATAATTTGGATAGAGAGACTCAATTTTAAATTAGTTTGTGTTTTGAGATACTGTTTGAGTCTTAGGATTTTTGCATGAAGATATAAATATAAAGTAGGATTTTTCTTACCTAAGTTACTTCCGCATTTTTAATGTTGAACTTTACTCATTAATCAAGTTAGTATATTTTTGTCTGGTGTCATGCAGAACAGCTCAAAATGAATGAAAAAAAAGTAGTTGCCAACTTGATTAAAAAGTGCTCTTATACTTCTTAGGCTATAGTGTTTCTTTAAAAATTGTAATTTTAATATGTTCTATTTTTATATTCCAGCAAAGTGTGTAGATTCATTCTTTTTAATGAGTTTCAGTGTTGACATTATTTACTACAAAACAGCAAGACAACCAATTAGATATTGTTGCAAGCACGCACTTTAAGAGTTTCCCCTCTTGTTTAAAAAAAAATACAGAATATGCTCTCATGTTCATAGAAGAAGAAGCTACGGAATGGGACCCATAAATCTGATTCCTGCATGTGTCAAAACAGTAATGTATTAAATGCATATTATTATAAAAATTTAAGACATGTCTTAAACACACTTACATTTTTATAACACATGGCAATATTAAATAATACATTTCCTTGTTAGCATCTGTTTGCCGTCATTGTTGGCAAGACCTATGATTTATTGCTTAAATTAATGACCAAGACCATTTTGGACCTGATATATGCCCCTAAGCTTATTACATCACTAAATAAAATAAAATGTATGCGCTTGTGACTGAGTTATTTTTATAATTGTTTATCCCTTTAAGTGCCCTATTCAGTGATTCACTGAAAGGTTCATAATGGTTGGCTTGTAACCAGAAAATAATCTCAGAAAGGTAAAATATATTTCTTGTCTAGAAACAAAATGCCAGAGTGATGGTGATGATGGGGGTCCCAGCAAGAATTTGCAACACTCAAACCCGTTGTTCTTTTCTTCAATGCGCTCAATTAACTCTTGTTGAATTTTTTTTGATGCATACCCGTCCCCCGCATTCTAAAATTTATCTATTAGTGCTACAGCTTGTCTTCCTATAAACCCTTCAATATGGGTGAAGTGGTTTTGCTCTGACATAAAGCTGCCAGGGTTAAACTGTTCTTTACCAGTGATTTTTGAGGTGCCATTATCACCATGCATTAAACTGAGCAAGGTGATTTTCCTATTATTCGTTCTTTTCTTTTGGGAGATTGGAGCTTTACCGTTTTTATATTGAACTCTATTTGACTTCATAGTCTTTATCTTTCCTTTCTGGAGGGTGCAGTCTGATAGACCCTTCAGTATTTTTACAGTAACCTGTTATTCATCTGAAGTCACTCTGCTGCCCGACTTGTAATACAATATAATATGGCTTCATGGTTTTCTACTCCACATGAAGTATCTCATTGACTGTCAGCTCGCCTGTCACACGATAGTAAGGCAAAGTTTTGGGGAAGCTTAAGCCTTGCTTCTGGACTGCAGTGCCTACACCTTGAAACAGATGTAGGCTCTTTGGGGACCTGGGAGTAATCCTTGTTGGAAGATGATTATTTTATAGATATCCTAGGATGCTTATTGCTCATAAATGAAAACAAAACTTAGTTCCTGAGAAAGATCTTTTTCTCGTCTTCATCTCATTTTTACTGCATTTTAACCAAACAGTTCATTGGAAATTGAAACAGGTTTTGTTTTTTTGTTTATGTTTTTTCCTTAGTGTTCTTTCCCAAGGCATTTGATCTGGCAAAATTTATAATGATTGTCTCAAAAATTATCAGGCCAACAAACATTTGTGATTTTCTTGAAAAGCTCTATTGGCCTTTTCTACTTCAGGCTCTCATCTCCCATCTTTGATCTTTATATCTTCCTTTTCTTCTCATCTTTCTTGTCTGGGAGACCTGTCTCCAAATGAAACACTGATTTTTTTTTTAAAGATTTTATTTATTTATTTATTTATTTATTTATTTGACAGAGAGAGACACAGAGAGAGGGGGATACAAGCAGGGGGGCAGGAGAGGGAGAAACAGACTCTCTGCTGAGCAAGAAGCCAGATGCGGGGCTCTATCCCAGGACCCCGGGATCATGACCTGAGCCCAAGGCAGACACTTAACGACTAAGCCACCCAGGGACCCCAAATGAAACATTTTGAAGGAAAATTGATGAATGAGAGTTTTGAGTGCCAATGTCTAATTCCCTCTCTCCCTTTTTCTTTCCTATTCCCTCCCCTACTTTGTGTGTATGTGTGTCCTTTGAATATTTGAATATTGGTTCAGATCCACTAAGAATTTTTTTTTTTTTGCTTTGACCATTGGAGTTACTTTTACCTGTTCATTTGAAATGTATACGTTCCTGTCTTCTGCTTTCTATTTGATTGATTGTGAATTTCTCGAGGTTAGGAGCCATGTGTTTTGATGTCATTTTGTCTTCCAACTCTTTCCTTGAGAACCTACCAATGTATTGTGGTCCTTTGTGTAGTCAGTGAATTCCTACCAACTTTCCAATATGGGCCAATGCTTAGTTCCATAATCTCTCTCTCTTTTTCTTTTAAATATTTGTTTATTTGAGAGACAGAGACAGCACTAGCAGGAGGGCCAAAGGGAGAAGGACAGAGAATCCCAAGCCGACCCTGTGCTGAGCGTGGAGCCTGACTTGGGGCTTGATCCCACAACCCTGAGATCCTGACCTGAGCCCAAACCAAGAGACAGATGCCTAACTGACTGTGCCACCTGGGTATCTCTCTATGATCTCTTTTGAGGAGGAGGTAACTTAAAAGTCTGTTTCTTGATTTTGGCCAGTACTGTTCTGTCGAATACCATACAAAGGACTTGCTATTCTTTCCTAAGATTGTTTCTTAAGCTCCCACTCTCTGGGTCAGGATGTTTAAGTCTATTTAAAAATATTAAAATATTCAGTAGGCAGCTAAGTGCTTAGCCTAGTGTACTACTTAACACTAAATGAAAGTAAAATATAACACAGACATGGAGCCATTTGTTATATTTTAGTAGATGAAGCAATGGCAGTGTAAACCTTAACCTTGTAATTTTGTGAGTTCCACTTTATCATGTAGCTGTGAGGGTAATCAAAATAAATCACGGGAGATGAATAAATATTTTCTAGTGCTTTCTCTGTGCTTTCAGAAGTGATGTTTGATCCATGAAATTTTAGTAAGTGTATTAAATAAAACAATATGATGTGCACTGTGTCAGATCTGATAAATTATTCGGTATAGGACATTTCTACAACATATGTTGAGCTGCTACGTGAACAGCTTAATGACTATAAATTATGTTAATCTGTCTTGCCATTTTTACATTTTGTTAAAAATCGCACAATTTGTATTGTAGATATTTATATATATGTTTGTGGGGGTGGGCAGGGAGAAGAAGAAGGCATAAGAAAGGCACAGGTCATCTCTGCGATGTTCTGACAGTGATCCGGGGCTCCTCAGCTGTGCAGTGTACATAACACAGATGTTGGGGAGTCATCTGTCAGCCATGCCTCTCCTATGGAGTTAAAGTTCTAGAGGGAAAAGAATTTGACACAGTGCTGTCACTGTTACATTTTCACAATAGAAGAGCATGCAAATATTGAACCTCCTGCTTAGCAGTAGTGCCCTGTCTAATGTCTGTGCTGGTTAGAATAAAAAATCATGGGTGCATCTTGGGCTCAGAGATCTGACAAAGGTCATGCTATGTTGGGCATTTGAATTGGAAATTGTCTGGACTTAGATTTTATAAAACTCCCACTGTTGTGTGTGGGGAGAATTTCAGCAGGGTTTTGTCCCTGGAGAGGCCTCTTAGGCCCTTTTCTGTCCTATGAATGAATTTAGATGTGAGGGTTACTCCTGCCTTAAAACTGTTAAGTTCATTTTGCATACATCCCTAGAGAGAAAAACTGGCAGATGCTTTTGTCTTGGAAGTGTTTAAAAGAAAACTGCAGAGCAGGAACAAGAGAGAAAAGGGGCCCTGTGTGGAGTCCCAGAACATTTTGGAAATGGCCAATATGCAGTTTTCATCAGTACGAAGGCGGGGTGCAATATGGTGCCTGTGGCTCACAAGGGAATATGAATGTTGATTAAGCATACTCCCAGGCTTTGAAATTCTGAAAGCAGTGTCAGAATAATGGATGTTGAGCAAATGTCAAGCATTTGTTAATTTCTCTGTTATTTGGAGTTTATCTACCATGATCAATCAAATAAACTAGTGCTTCTCTCTTGTGGCATGTGTCATTGATATGGTGATTAGGTGGCTAGAGAGACCTTCTGCTTTTTTTTCCAGGTAACAGATTATAGAGGGGTAGACAGAGCTTTTCAGTTGAAGATTTGTTTATGGCTTGGTTTAGTAGAAATTTGAATATTAACTGAGTACTTTGAGAGTGATATGAAAATCTGTAGCCACATGCAAAAGGTACTAACTCTAATGCCAATTACACCCAAAGAGCTGGTAGTGGTTTTATGGTTTCCATCGAAATAGAGTTTTTGTAGTTTATCAAACTTCGGTGTAGAACTGGGTGGAAGAAATTCAATCCCGGAAGAATTCTGGCCTATTAACATTTGTAGATAGAGTTTTGCATCTGTTATTATTTTTGTCTCCCCCCGCCACCCCAGCTTTGATTAGGTCTAACACAGCTATTGACTTTAATCCTTCAGAGACGGTCAGTAAATTTGCTTCATGTGGTTCAATGTAATTTCTTTCTAGTATTTTTTGAGAAGCAATGCTACAGTGTTTTGATGTCCCTGATATAAATGATCCAAAGGTCCTTTCCAGCAGTTACTCCACTACAAATTAGGAAGTACTAATATTACGTGGGGTGAGGAATAGTTTTCCTTTTAGAGAACGAGCGGCCTTACCAACCGGGATTTCATTAGGGGTTGACACTAGCTACCATGGTTAAATGTTCTACCCCCAGGAAAGTGTAACTTGGCCTGCAAGGGGGTCTTTGTGTGAAACTGCCACGACTGGAATCAAGGCAGGCTTATAATTAGAGATTTGGCTTTTTTCCCATTTTCTTCTCATAATCTCACCCATGTGGCTCACGTCGTTCAGATGGAGACTAGTACTATCCTTACAAACCCGGATCGTGTGAAATAGGTGCTTTTATGGTTTTGGCATGTTCATTCTACAAAATTGGACCCCCTGAAGTCTTCTGCCCTCTATTTTTAAGCCCCAATGAACTTTCCCTTCAAGGGATTTACAACTGGGCAGCTACAGGGTATTCACCCCATGAACTGCCTATGTTGTTTCTGGAAGGCTCTTTTTTGATTTATTCAACCGGGCATAATGTCTGAAATATTACGGCAATTTCCCAAGTAGAAAGTCTTCAACTTCCTCTTAGTGTTAAGATGCCTTATCATGAAGCATTTTGGTTTTGGCCTTCCCGGGGACCAGACCCCTAATCCTCTGAGGAAAATCTTCACGTCCTTCCTGGAGTTCAACCACTGCAGAGCCTCCAGGATCACAAAAACAGCACTGCAGACTGGCTTTTTTAGACTTCCCTCTGGAAACTCATCGTTACCATGCCCTGGACACAGCAACTGAATCATTTGCTTACATCACACACCTAAACACTCAGCCCACTGTTGATATGCAACTCTCAAATTTATTTTTTACTTGTGATAAAGCTGTTGTTCCTAGTTTAGATTAGAAAAATATGGAAAATCTTGTTATATTGTTGGAACTTACTGTGTAATAATATGAGAAAAGAACTTACTGTGTAATAATATGAGAAAATAATATAATAATATGAGAGTGCGAAATCAGAGGGTGAATTTCTTAGCCATGTGTTCTCATGAGTGCCTCTGAGCACTCCCATGGAAGGTGCTGGTGGTTTCAGTAGGTAGTGTCCCCCAGCGCCTGCCAAGCTATTAGGCACTCTATCTCTTGGCTTCCATTTAGCTCTTCTAATGTCCCCTTCTAATGTATTCCTGAACTTTTCTCTTCCCTCTCATGTATTACAACCATCAAGTAATGACCCGGTAAAAAGCAAAAAAAGTGCTAGGATGAAGACTGGTTCCTTGCTGAACACACATTTTAATGATAACCAAAGTGCTTTTGGGATTCCACAGTATCAAGTATTTTTTAGAGCATACATCTAAAGATGTATCTAGAGATGCACCGTGGCACATCTTTTAAATATCTTCAGTAGGGACAAACTTGGGAATGGATCCTGTATTTGGATATAGGCAAACATCAGGAGCTGATAAATAAGGGGGCACGGGCTACAAGGTGACCACAAGGTCTGGAAACAATTATTTTGCCTCGTGTTGCAATTCTGTAATGAATAAACTTTTTATTATATGTCTGTGTTTCTAGACTTGGTGGCCACCCCTGTATTTTGATTAAGATACGGGCTGTGACTATGAAGTTGACTTGCTTGTGTGACTAGTAAAGTGGTCCTAAAGTGATCCTTAAAGATAAGTTCTATTTTGAGTAAAGGCAGCATCATTGAGGATCAATGTACAAGCCCCACTCCTTCTCCAGAATGATTATTTTGGCCAAAAATAATTTCAGTGAATTAGTTTTTGTCTGCTGGCCGAAAAGGCCATTTTGTTACTTTATTCTCATACTAAGCAACTGTGTAGATTCTCTTTCCTTAAACTATTAGCCATTATTTTTTACCCTCCTCTTCTCTGGGCTCTTCAAATGTAGATTAGCTACTAAGAGGCTAAAGACACTTAGATTTCCTCCCAATCCATTCCATTACCCACTTCCCTGGTGGTTGTTTAAGTGCTAAAATTCCTGAAAGGCAGAGACTTTTTGGGGGAGGCGGAAGAGTGAAGGGTTAGATAACTATAAATTAGCCAGTCCTTGAATACCAAAGTGTCTCAATATGGGATTTTTAGTTAATTTAAAAAACAAAACAAAAAAAAAATTTTTTTTTTTTTTATGAAAAGAGGACTGTAGTAGGATTATAGTAATTCCAGAATTTCATCCTACAGCTTACTGCACGTTTTCATAAAACTTCTCTTTCTCAAGTGGTAGTGGTAGAGTGGATGGAATTGCTTGTTTAGGTCTCTGGTTGAATTTAAGTTTGAATTATGATGAAAATTTTCCTTTATTTTTATTTTCTCTTTGTGTTTGGTATGTGTTTTTATTTGTCCAAGGATTGCACTTAATTCGGGGTAACAGTATGAGGTCCTTTTCTCCTGTTATATCGTTGAAACTCATGCTTTATTTACCTCAGAATAAGGAGGTTAAATTCTTCATCCCTTTGGAAGGGAATTACATCTGCTGTGGAGTTGGAAGAATCATTTTTATAAAAGGGTAATGGAGCCCTGAAAAGAGAGTTATTGTCTGTTTCTTTTGCACCATTTCATGGTGGGCAGAAGCGTGTCAAACATTTTTAAAAACTGCATTTGTGAGACATTAGTGAATCCTTTACTTGGTTTGGTGAGGATTGATTAAACATTTTTTTGGTCATGTTTAAAATCACAGAGATAGGTCCCTAAGTAGCTAAGTGTTGTTAAACATTATTTGATGCGTAGTAATATATCTGGTTTTAAAGTTGTTCCAGCAAAATATGATTACAAGTTCCTATAGCAAACATTGTCAAAACCTTGAGGCTTTCTGGGATTCAAACAACTAGTTAGGGGGTGATCTAAACTTAGGCAACCTGCCTTGTGCTTCAGTGATCAGTTCCATCAGGAAGAGGGTAGTTACACAGCACTCTGTGCACTTGACAAATGCAAATGCTAAATACAGTAGCAGCATGAGGTCTCTGTCATTAACAGTAATTTATGTAATGAAAGCCACCTGGCTGTTTTTTATAATTAATTGCGTGTAAATAATAAATTTAAATATAATTTATAGTTTTCTAAATTTGATTACTATATAGGCCCAACAACAAAACTAAAACAATTGGCAATTCCATAATTGAGTTCCATGACTTTTAAAAGGAGATATATATAAAAGTATAGATACATACACACACATGCACACACACACACACACACACACATATAAAGTATAGATATGCATATACCTATATATTTCCCTTTAGGAAGTATTTTCACTAAAGAATATATTTATTTAAGTATATCAGGTGAAATATCAGGTGAAAATATTTTTTGGAGGGGAATGGTAAGAATATAATCAAGTCCTGCTAACTTTCTTTGAGCTGTCATGCAAATTTTGAAATAGTCTCCCGGATTTATTTTTTATATTCTTATTTCAGTTGGCCTTGTGAAAGTATCTATGCACACAATTTAAGACATAGAAGTAAGTGTACCTACTTAATAATAATGTAGTAAAACTGTTTTAAAAAAAGGTTTTTCCTATTTTGTAAACTTCCAATTATGTTTTGAAAATAAATTATATATGGAAGAAAAGTACTTAAGTGTATATGATGATATGTTATATGCTGTGGAGATAATAAGCAGCTTTACTTAATAGGTGTAGTAAGCACAAATCCCTAATTTAAGAAGGCTTTGTATTTGTTTACATGGCCACATATATTGGCTACCAAAGTATCATTTTTTTTGATTTATTGGAAAATACCTGTGATTTATGTGTCTTAAAAAGAAAGGGGACTTTGAAGCCCTGTCAGGAGAGAAGCAAGGAAGGAGGACAGGGGAGGGAAGAAGATAGTTTATGACTTTATGTTTAATACTTCCCTCAGCAACTGTTCACTAACAGCTATATCATATTTTCTTAGAACTTTATGAATGTGTTTTTTAAATTAATGTCTCTTTTCTAAATGTATTTCCACTAAAAGCTGTATCCTTCAAATATCTATATTATTATTTTTGTAGTATAGCAGTGAAATTGCTATCAGTGGCAATTTATGAAATGTGTAGACACTTTTGTAAAGGATTAATAAAGGCGAATTTGTATCTTTGAGCTACAAACTTTATAAAATAGATTCTCCTCCATATGTGACCAGCAGCACTTTTCCTTCATCATGATTTAGTAAACTTGAGATAAATCAATGATGATCTATTAGCTAGCTGGACTTTTAAAAAGCATTTTTAGGGTTCTTTTTGTTCTTTGTAGAAATTCAACTAGATCACGAACCTAGTTCTGTTACGTAGCAGGTTGCATGTTGCCCTCTTACGAGATCGAGAGGGTGAAGTCAAGGTAGGGACCGCACTAGCTGGGATTGTCTATGAGGAATAAAAATCATGGCTTCTGCGTGTGGTCAGGGTGTGACCACCATTCATCACCTCAACAACAGACATCAGGCTCTTCATTGCTTGGTTTCCAAGGTCTAATAATCCCCCAAGAATTTAGAATGTTGTTGACTGTGCCCATTTACATCACTGAAGAAAGAAGCTTTGCAACAGGTGCAGCTGTATACTAATTGCAGGGTGTGCTTAATCTGTCCAGAAGGGAGAGTGACTCCAAATTTGGTATCTTAAAGAGTGGAGTGACCTTTTAAAGTCCCCGGATGAGAATTGCCAACAATTGCAACAGGCTAATTATACCCACAAGGAGTTGTGAAGTGCTTTTAAGTTTTCCTATACACCTAGAAGTTCAGTGAATGGCTTGAAGTCATTAACATATGACAGATGCACTCCCTTTTCAAGGGCTCCTATGATAAGTTTTGATTGTAGAAGTGGGAATTTGACCCTAGCTTATCACTTGCTTCATTAGCTTGCTTGAGGACAAGGACTTTTTTTTTTTTTTGACCTAAGTGTTATCTTACCCATGTTCCAGAATGCCATCTGCCTCTTTCTCTCTGCTGATAGGAAGTCACAATGATAATCTTGATGCTGGTTTTTCCGAGGCATATTGTACATTGTGCGGTGTTACCTATCTTTTATATATAAATATATAGAATATAATGTTTCACCTATCATATATTTTATATAATATTATTTCACCTTATCCGAGCATGGGTATTTCAGAGTTTTTGATTACCTTATTTTAGAGATACTGGCTTTGTGTGATTTCTGTTCTTTTTTTTTTTTGATGGAAAATATGCAAATACATTTTTTTACTTATAAAGACAGAAATTCCCACTTCTACATCTCCATGAAGTTGAGTTTTTTTGAGGTTGGTGAGAAGAGAGAAAAGAATTTTCAGTTTTGTCCTGGGGCCCTCTGTACACATGTGGAAGAAAGCACAGTGTGCTTCCCAAAGAATGAACAAATGATAGAGGTACCTGGCCCCCAGGAGGGGATATGGAAATGGGGCATGGGAGGGCCTCATGCAGTAAACCCTGTGACTGCAGCACTTAGATGAAATTGCTTTTTATTATCTGGTTGGAAAATCATCTAAAATAAGCCATACAGGATTAAGGTGAAAAAGCCTCTGAGTAAAACCAGTCTTGGGTAATCTAATTCTCTCTCGTAGTATCTTTTTATTTACCTGCTTAGGATGCCTGTTTCAATTCCTTAATAGACTCTAGACTTAAACTTTATTTTAAAATATTTTCTGTTAAATTAAAATCTCTGTTTATAGAAGTCACTATTCCCTTAAGCTCTAAGGGTTTTCATAGATTTGATAGTCTCAACAGGCATAATCATATTTAGCTGTGTTCCTGTCAATTACCTGCAAGCTCTTTTTGTATAATTAAGGGATGGTTAATTTGCTCTAAGTAAGGTTGCCACCTGTCTAGGGATTAACCCAAACAGGTTGAAAGTCCCAGAGAGACTTTTGAGTTTGGGTTTAAAGCAGTGGGGATTGATTTCTTAACTCTCTCCTGCCATTTTGGTGGCATTTTCTGGGTTAATCAGTGGTAATGGTGACAACAGGTGTTTTCCTGGGCCCTGTATTTACTAGGTTGATAAACTATGTTGTTAAAAGTATAGGTGTCTGCAGATCTGTGAACGGGAGGTGTAATGCTTGGTACTCACTGAAAATGCGCTAGAAGGATCTTCTACTCATTTCCATTATTTCTACTATTACCTGATCAGATTGTCTGATGGGTGGGAAGTGGCATCCCTAAACGAAGATAGTTAGAGGGCAAGATTTGTGTTCAGTGGAATTGTTATCATCTTATTGGTGTTTCAGGGAAATGAAATATGAAGAACATCAATCATATAGTCCACAGAAGAATTTGGGGACATAATTTTATAGTATTTATAATAAGCTGTGGGAAAAATTTAATAGTTTTTAGTGAATATGCATTGCTTACAAGGTTTCTATACAGTATGGAAAAAATCAAATGCTTTCCTTCATGTGACCTAATGTGTATGTGACTGCACTCCATCCAGGGCCTGGGAGACAGGGCCCCATGACCATGACCAACTTCTTTGAGACTGATCTAAATTTCTTTTCTCTTTTTTCTTCCTTGCTTTCTAATTTGAAATTAAATCACTATATGCTATATAAATATTAATTTTTAAGTTTTTCTCAGAGGTATAATTCATATACCATAACACCCTTTTAAAGTGTATAAATCTGTACTTTAAAAACCACTACTGTCTGTATATTCACCAAGTTGTGCAACCATCACCATTATCATAATTCCAAAGCATTTCATCAACCCGCAGAGAAACTAAGTAGCCATTAGCAGTCACTTCCCATTCCCATTCCTTCTCACACCAACCCTGGGCAAACCACTAATAGGCAATCTCTCCATAGATTTTCCTATCTGAACATTTTATTTAGGTAGTATCATACAGTATGACTGGCTTCTTTAACTTAGCATGATATTTTTAAGGTTCATTTGTGTTGTTGAATTCTTTTTTTATTGTTGAATAATCCACTGTATGACTAAACCACATTTTGTTTATCCATTCATCATGAGTTTGTGGCTACTTGGTGGTTTCTACTTTTTGACTGTTATGAATAATGTTTCTATGAACATTTGTGTAAAAGTTTTTGTGCCATCATATGCTTTTATTTCTCCTGGGTAGATACCTAGGCACAGAATATCTGAGTAATATGGCTTACCATTTTGAGACCCTATCAAACTGTTTTCCAAGGGTCCGCATCATTTTATTTTCCTATCAGCACTGCTGAGGCCCTGATTTCTCAGCATCCTTGCCAACATTTGTATATTGTCTTTTTGATTATAGCCATCCCAGTGACTATGAAGTGATATCTCATTGCGGTTTTGATTTCCATTTCCTCAATGAGTCATGATGTTGAGAACTCATAAACAATGAGTTCATATGCTTATTGGTTATTGTAGATCTTCAGAGAAATGTCTATTCACATTCCTTGCTCGTTTAGTTTGTCTTTTTATTATTTTTTGTTATTATTGAGTTGTAAGTGTATTTTACATATTCTGGATACACATCCTTTATCAGATAAATGATTTGCAAGTATTTTGTCCTTGTCCAATGGTTCTCTTTTACGTCCCTGATGGTGTCCTTGTGCGGTTCTTTCAGAGGGGTCTTAGTTAAAGCAAGAAAAAAATAGAAAGTCAATGTAGAAATATTTGTAACCTTTAAAGAAAATACTATTGCTTTCTTGTGAAGTTCTTTTTGTTTGACAAACATACTGTTTTAATGAAGTTGTTTTCCTTTAGATAATACATTAAATAGAAAAAAATTTATCAATCTCTTCAATATAACTTAAAGATCAGATATTTTAATATTTTTCTTTTAAAATCATGCACATAATTATATCTGATCACATCATCTAAATTAAGTGAAAATCTGATACAAACTATGTTTAGTAAAATGCTAAAATTAAAAAAAATTGTGCATATCAATACAAGTGTGAATTTCTAAATAATACCTAGTTTAAAAAATCGGGGCCTTATCAACAACTTGAAATTAAAAAAAAAAACTTGAACTGAATTCCATTGTTTTTACAATGTAATGAGTCAGGAATGAATACAAATTTATGAAATGAATTCTTTTATGTGAGCATTGGGAAGAGTGTACAGCCTTTCCTGGTCCAAAAGAGCTGGGCCTGCAGATCCAGACGTGACAGGAGTTCTGGCTTCCTAAGCCAGGAGGGTATGGCCCTGGGCAAGTCACTTCCTCTCTTGGGACTCCAGTTTGTCCTCGTGGATAGCAGGAGCCCCTGCTCTTCACACAGGGATGCTGTGAAGATAAATGTGGGCTGTGGAAAAGCTTTGAAGAGAGATGTAGTGCCAAGGTAATGTCCTGCCAATCTGGAGGCTGGTGGTTTTGTAAAGCTGTGAAAGGAAACTTTTGACAGTCTCTGGGAGAGAAACTAAATGACAGTTTACCCCTCGTGCAGCTCTCTCTGACTTTTCAGAGCAGGGCGTGCACCCCGGAGCTGCTCTGGCTAGCTAGTGTCTCGGGGGTTCTGAAAGACTGAAAGCATTACTGAAGACGTTTATAAGCAACATTTAGGCAACAGTTCACAAACTGTAATATGGGAAATTTTCAGCCAGTGAGAAGGTATTTGCATTAAAAACATAACAGATGACAACTGCATCAAAGCACAGGGATAATTGCGTGTTGAAATGATATTTGACTAAAACAAGGGGACATGTAGAAAGCCACTTGGAATTGCAGGATTGTGGAGAAGCAGCTAATTGCTTGCTCCTCTTGTCACTTTGCTTCTTTTAAGTGACTTAAGCAAGGTAGACTCTTAAATTGTGCCTTTATAAATCTTTTCATTTGTGTAATGTGAAAATTATAAATGTGTGATTACCAGTCTCTTTATCCAGCCTCAGTTGTATAGTATATTGTCTCCTTTGGGCAGTTAATGAGATGCTGGCTTTTGTGCCGTTTATCCTGGGAAATAAGTGAATAACTTTCTTTGACGTCTCCTTTTGCCATACTTCCTTTGATTTGGATTGGTGCATATGTAACTGAATGTGAGAGTGTGGGGGCGAGTGGGTATGTACTTATTTTTGCTTTGTGTGTATGGATAATAGGTGTGTATTAAGTCTGTTTTTCATCTGATTCCATTTTACATATACTGAGGTACCTGCTCTCTCCAACGACCACCCCCTCAAGAAAATTATGTCTCTAGAATTGGTGACCTGTTTTTAAGAGAACTTATAAAATCTTTCTAAATGAAAAATCATTCCAGCAGTGTCTAATATTGGCAATTTTCCTCCATCTGCTTTTAGAACTTATTGGCCACCAGGTCAGACATTATTAAAGTTCAAGGGATCCGGTGGGAAAAGTAATGGTTTTGTGCTACTATGAATTTTAAATGTTGCCATTTTCGTGTGTTACAGCATCATCTGTTCTCACATGGCACTAAAAATGTATAGAAGTTTTAGACCAAATTCAGGGTCAAGGTTAGGAGAGTGATGATGCCTCTGACTCATTCTCCTAGAATTATGTTACCCAAATTGTCTGCATACCATTTGTACCAGGATACTTTTTTCTAGTCGTTTGAAAGAACTTACTGCAAGAAGATTTTTTCTTTCTTTCTTCCTTTTTTTGGTCTCATAACTTCTTGGAAATATATACGGATACGGTTGGAGAATCTTTACTCACTGTACTGATAGATATTCACTATATTGAAATAGTGGGGAGTGCTTCATTTCTGAGAATAACTGTGTTTTGTGCCTCACAAAAGCAATGCCTTTTAAATAGAAAAGACTTGGGGAGGCTGAGTCTTGCACAACATACTTTTTGGGGAGTCCCCTCTCCGGCACATGGGAGTGTGTCAACAAATGGGCTTGCTAGATATTTGCTGAGTTACTGAATAAATGAACTGGCTGCCTAACAGAAGTGGCTTCTAAATGTGTAGTTACTTGATGTACAAAATTAGTGAGTTTAATGAAATGAAGAGAGACTGAGATTTACACAAAATCATCATGGTTCAGGAGAATGAATCCAGGGATTACCTGCTTCTCGTGAAATGAAATATCCATGTCTCATAAAATCAGTTGCTTTTAAATTTTCTCAGTATTATTATTATCTTAGAAGAGAAGAGGGGAAAAAATTGTGTTTTGAGAATCAAATACTTAATTCCTGCGGTGCCTGCCTGGCTCAGTCAATATAGCACGTGACTCTTGATCCCAGGGTCGTGAGTTCAAGCCCCATGTTGGGCATGGACCCTACTTAAAAAATAACAATAAAATTAAAAGAACTCTGATTTAAAAAAATACTTAATTCCAAAATATAGTAAATATTATACTATTCTGTGATAAGAAGATTATGTCCAGAACTGAAAACAGAGAAGCCTTTGCCTTTTGTCAGATGAATAGTAAGTCATTTAATCGGTAGCATTTCCAACCCTAAGTTCTACTGCTCACCAATGGTGTTTGAGAAATGAAATTCATTATAATAATGATCGCAGAGTGCTCTCAAAGGAATATCATATAGAAAGAGTTTTAAATAGCTTGGGTTTATTAAATCAGAGTTGGGAGAATCAAGGCAGCTTTGGAGCAGGGACTTAATTTTTAGGCACGTACATTGTTGATTATTATAGCAGCTTCGTATATGACTGTTGAGTTCACTTATAGAGGGCTGTGCTTATGGCAGAAATTGTTGTTTTCCCCCAATATCTATCCTTCCCTTCTTTCATGTTGATAGGATTCTTGATTTTCACCAGGCATATAATTTCCCAGGACAGAGGCTCCCTCACAGCCTGCTTGGCCACGGGACTGAGTCCTAGCTATTGTGAAATATGTGCAAGTTTCAGGAACCTTCCTTAAAAGAGAGCTCCATCTCTCTTCTTCATATGCTTTCTCCTTCTTGCTATCTGGGTGCCACTTTCTTAACCTGAGGGGTGAGGACTGCACGCTAGAGATGATGGAGAGTTGAGCTGGATGCTCACCTAGATCCCAGGGATTTCCTGGAGCAGAATTGCTGTGCTGGAAGAGACAAATTTCTGCCTTGTTTAATCCATAGTTATTTGGGGGTTTTCTCTCTCTTGCAGCTGAACCTCACCCCATCTGATGTAAAGGTTGAGATGCTGTGTTTTACCAGATTGGATTCCCGGGGTCTAAGGTCAAAGTATAGGTGGGTCAGACCAAGTTGCTCACCATATCTAGAGCTCTTTCAAAGTCCATGCCTTGCTGTTTGCAGCTGAGGCAGGTAGCTTTTCAAGAAGGTTAGCTCTTTAAAGAGCTATGGAGGTATGCACATATTAAAGTATCAGAGGAGGGGGCTTATTCTTTTAGATCATCCGCTGAAAGGTTAGTATGTACAAGATCTTATGTTTAAATGTTGGCAATATCAAGTTTAAAAGATGGAAAGGTAAAAAGAACCCCTGTCTTAAAGAACTGAGTCTAATGAAAAAAAAAAGCAGATGAAGAAAGGAAGACTACTTTAAATTAAAATTCACATGAGACTTATTTATGGGCTCAGTAAATCCAGAAATCTGAAGGATTTCATGAGCTCTTAGACCAAAGCAATTCTATTGAGAGCTGTTGAACAGCAGAGCTAGTGTCCCCAGCAGCCAGTGAGAGAGCTGTCTAGCTACATTTCTGAATGCTTAAAATTCAGATTTTTAAGAACACAGGCTTTCTCAACTGGGTTTGTTTGCTTGTTTGTTTTTTGGTTTGAAGCCACATGGTTTGCTCTGGTTTTCTTCCTGGGAAGTTGTGTAATTATCAGAATTCTGATACAGTTCAGGTTTAATGTAGTCATTTTGGAAACTCCCAGATTATCCTTCTTCATATTTCTGTTCTAAAAGCAATTCCGAAGGAGAACATTTGCCTTTGCAGTGTCGCAGCTGTGTTTAACATTGGGCCAGTGAGAGAATATAAAGAGAAACCATCAGAAAAGGAAAATGAGTGTACAGGAAAATGTGAGAAGCAGCATGCTATAGACTAACTTCAGCTCCTTGTCTGGAATGAGGACGATGCCACTCTCTTGGCCATCAGGGTGAGAGTCACGTCTTAGACATGGTGGAAAGGTGAACTGGGAGGAGCTGGGTCTCCAGGACTTAAAGTAACAAGATTGAGTTTTAAGAGGCTCAATCCTTTAGGAACTAGATGCTTCTTTGTTTGTTTTGGTAATTTTTCTGAGCCTACATTTTCTAATCTGCATATAGTATGTTAGTCTTGCCCAATTGATGCCTAGTATTGTTTTAAGACTGTGTACATGAAATTATAAAGTGTTAATACTTACTGGTTTAGTTTATGGGGAAAAATTTCATTTAAAAAATTAATTTTGTTCCCCCCCTCCTCCATTTAGAGGGACAAACTCCTTGGTGTTAGTTTTTTCAAAAATGCGGAAAATGTGATACAATATTTAGGAAAAGGTTTTGTTGGCTGACCCAACAAGTTCAGGTTCAGGTGTGTCTCGTTTTGTTTTGTTTTTCTTCAAGGGCTTTTAATAGAATTGCTTTGGTCTAAGAATTCATGATAAACTAAATGAAATCCTTCAGTCTGCTGGATTTACTGAGACCATAAATTAGCCTCATGGTGAATGTATCTTTCTTTTTCCCTTTTCATTTGACACAATTCACTGAAATGATGACTACCCATAAGTGGTTAGAATTTTATATGTGGGCAAATTGAAGAGAAAAACTTTTGAAAATAAGGTGTTTGTTCCCTTCTTAGTGTCACCTGCATTTGATCCTTTTCAGTGTGCTTACAGATTTCAGTATATGTTACGTGATGTGTGTATCTTAAAACTGAGAGAGTTTATATTCAAGTGGATTTTTTAGCATTTTTACTGTCACTTGTAGGACAAAGCTGGGCATGATCCAGTTTTCCTCAGAGGAATGGAGTAGACTTGTAGGATGGGTGGGGACAAATGGACCTGCCTATAGATATCCTCTACCCCTTTAACTGGTCTAGAACAAGTTGGGAGCAAACAGAGTAGGTGTTGTGAAGTAGAGAGAGGCACCTGTAGGGACCTCTGTCATGGGGAGCAGGACCCAACAGCCAGGCTGACCTGGCTGACCAGGGCTGGAATTTAAGTTCCTGTCAAGAGCAAATCTCAAGTAACCATAGTACTACAGAGGTTTGTAAAGACAAGGTCCCCATTACACAAAAAATCTGGGAAGCAAATTTTACCTCAGTGGTCTGTGGGCTGAGTCTGAAGAAATAAGAGCCAGAAATGCAGCAAATGGGACTTAACCTCAGGTGCTGGAGTGTTTGGCTCAAGGTGCTCACATGCTTCCTCCTTGATGTTAGGGTGGGTCTGGAAGTCATAGGTACACCCCAGGATGAGGTCCTGTAGCCTTAGGAGGAACCGGGTACGTACAGCAAGCACTTCCTCAGGTGGGTGCTGTCTGGAGTTACTTTAGCATTTCTGTCGGGGAAGACAATCCTGGTTTCCCTGATCTGGGAAGGGAGTGCCAGGCCCTGGAGGTCACTTTGATGGTGAGAAGAGGATTTAAGCCTCTTATTTCAAAATCAGGCTTTTCTTAATATTGAGATACACAATTTGGCGCTGCTTGTGCACTGGGCACATCAAGATTTGGTAAGAACTATCGTCAATGTAAGTGGCAATTCTGCAGAATAAAGGGCATCTGCTATTGTGTTTTTTGGTTGGATGGTGTTTTTTGGGAACATACATGAAACACAGTCATATTTTTAGGATATTGTATACATACCAAGAAAAGGTATATTTTCCTTTCTGAATTTTAATTTCTTATATAACCAAGATTAAAACCAGAGAAAGGAATAAAGAAAAATAAAGAAATCACCTGTAGCCTCAAACTCTTACACATTTTTTACAATTTTATCTTCTTTTATAGACCTTGAACATATGCTTACTAAAAGCTTAATTCTAAATACAGTGCAAATATAACTTTATATATGATTTTTTCACATCAAATTATAGCTAAAGATATATTCATTTAAAGCCACTAGTTGCACATTAATTGGTTGATAAATTCAGATAGGGTTGATAAATTGGGTTGATAAATTCAGATCTGCTGAGTTGAACGTAGTGGAGAAAAGGTGGAAGCTTGTAAGAAGCAGGATCCATTTTTTTGTTGTTGAAACTAGGTTGTTTTGCAACTAAGAGTCATGTGATGTTAGAGTACTGGTTCTTGAAAGTAATTTTATTTCTTGGTTGCCATATTAAGAACATAAAGTTTGAGGCCAAACTAGCTATGTTCACATGCTGGCTCCATTAATCTGCATAAGATACTTCATCCCACCTCCTTGGGTTTCTAAAATATCACTACTTCTATTATTTTAGTGATGAGAACTAAAACAGAGCTTGATACCTAAGAAGCTCTTCGCCATCATTGTTAGCTTTGTCATCAGCATCACATGATCACCAAGATAGTAGGTATTTGCTGAGTATCTACTCTTTATTAGACTGATGGGGTTCAACAGAAATGGGAAAAAGTTACAAACAGGATACTCTAGCAGAAGTTAGTGTATAGGAAGCTTAACTGTGTTATGCATAGTCATAGTGGCTGAACTCTGTCACTGTTCATCTTCTAGTTTCTCTGAAGACACGCAGAGAAGTAGTGAAGGCATTTACAGCCATTTAAAGTTGGTTTTATTGGAGTGAATCACATTAAGTGCTGAGATTAACTGCCAAAAGGATTTGATTGTGAATTAAGAATAAAAGGCTTGTGGTTAAGAGTTAAAATTTTGTGTTTAATAAGAGAAGAGCTTAATGCATTTCAAGGCATTCCATTTGTTGTTTTAATATTCTCAGCATTTATTATTAAAGTGGGATGGTTGTGTACTAATTATAGCCCATATCATGATGATTATGATGTTTTTAGAGAAGACTGAAAATCTACATTTTTTTTTTCAAGCTAATGCAGTAGGGAAAATACAGCATCTGATGCTTCAAATAGCTTGACCTCTTATGATCACTAGTGAGGCTATGTAAAAGCACCAAGTTTTCAGGAAGTTACTTTTATGCAAATTCCTGCATTTTTTTGTTAAATTCTTAAAAGCATCAGTTTGGTAATTGGAGGTTGGGAGTAAGGAATAAAAAATAGGGAAAGAATATGAAATTACTAATACCATTATGTTAATATAACTGAAAATTTATTTAGGAAGAATGTGATAGAGATGATTGTGTGGTTTGGGTAAATTATAACAACTATAAAGTGAATCTGGCCAATCATTTTTACTGATTTTATATAAGGTCTCTGTGACCTATTAAGAAAGATTAGGACTGCAGAACACATACTTCTGTACAGAAAAAGAATAAGAAAATGTTTAAATGGTTTTAAAAAATATCCTAAACTTTTTTTCCCTGTGAAAAGGTTACAAAAGCAATTATGTTTATTAGATATAGACTAGTAGCTTTATGGTCACAGAATTTTAGCCTCAGGATGTCCATGCATTCATTTATGATGATGTGGAGTTGGCAGAATGACTTGGTAAATTTTTAAGATAAATACTTGAGAAAGGAAAATTAATTTATTTGGTTTTGATAAGCAGCTGTTTTAAGAAAACTATTTGAAGTGGATCAGAATCAGTAATCTTTTTAGCAGTGGATATTACTGAGGAAAATTTAGCGTGGTTATTTGGTGTTATTTTAGGTCTAAGGCTTTTGCAGAAGAAAACCCAGAATGATACAGTGGTATAAAGAGATAACAATTATTAGTTAGTGGTGATAGTTACCTCATCTCATTCAGGGTAATAATATCATAGATTGCCTACTGAATTATGCTGAGTGTTGTTTGTCAGAGAAGTGATTTTGTCACGGTAATAAAAATTGATACTGTTGTTTTTTGGTATCTCATTTTGTATTTTGAAGCCATTTGACAAATGTCCTTCTGAATCTAAACTCATTTTAAGTATAAAGATTACCTTTATTTTCTACAACATTGGCCACCATATTAAAATTAAAAATCTTAAGAGCCAAATCAATCATTCAATTTGAGGTTGCTACAAAGAAGTGGGGGGCCCTTTTAGTTCCTCATGGTCTACTTGTCTCTTTTCCTGGTATAATTTAATTCAAGCCAGAGAGCTCCTAAAAAACAACAAACAAACAAACAAACACAATAATTTGACGCTTGAATAATCGTTAGGTTGAATATTATTATATGTGTATTTATTTTTACATGTAAAAGTGCAAATTTTTTAAAATCAACTTTTCAGATGAAATTCTGATGGCTCTTTTATTAAATATCTGTCTTCAGTCTTGTATCAAAAAAATAAGGTAATTTGAGGGAGACTGGGAATTCAGCAGTGAAATAGTTGTGGCATTAGACCCCAGAGGTGATTATTTAACCTCTGCTGGGGGATGTGGTACCTTATAATCACAGGTGAATGAAAGGAGTTAATTATTTTACTTCATGTTCTCACCCTGTGGTCTGATTACTTTAAGTGCTTAGAAGTCTTAATAAACAATTTAATCACTCTAGCTATTGACTCAGAATAGACCTGTTATGTTAGGCCCACAAAGAAATGTCCAGTGTTGACATGATTACAAGTCATTATGATTAGGACTGATACATGGTTTTTGGATAAACTTTACTTAAAAAGTTTAGGGCTGTAAGCAGAGAGAAATTTAATAAATCTAAACCTTGAAGTTATATAATTGATAAAAATCCTAGAACTTTAAAAATGAAAATGGTTTCTAAAGTCATAAATCTATGTACAGATGATGTAACTAAGACTTAGAAATATTAAGTGAAAAAAAAAAAAAGAAATATTAAGTGATATTCACAATTAGGCTTTAAGCACTTCCAGAATAAAAACAATTGTTCCTATTGCTACTTCCTTGACAGTACAGCTTTTGATGCTCCCGATTGTTTAAAAATTAATTGTGGAATACATAAAGATGTTTATCAGAAATTTGTAGGAGAAAACTAGTATTCTGAAGGACTGAAAAATGGTCCTAAATCAGGGGAAATAACACATTACCTAGAAAAATAATCTCTGTCCATATTGTAGGGTCACATTTAAAATTTTTCATTTGTCTGGAAGAAGAGAACTGTCATAGAGGGAAAACTTCATAATTTTGATTTCCCATTCATCACATCATTTGCTGGTGAGAAGTGAGAACCTTGTGGGTTTTGGATCTCCTAGTCATATAACATATGTTCTAGCATATTTTACTTTTTTATTTGTATTTATGGTTTAGCCCATATACATTGGTCATAGATACATTATGACTACTGAAATAACAAAAATCTGTGATATCCCATCTGTTAAAATGACATAAACAAAGTATTACTTCATTAAGTCATGCTTGTAGTGCAACTTATTTTTTCCTTGATTTACCTGTACCTGATGTAAAATAACACTTTCTGTAACATTGAGTAAATCATTTCATCTCTATTATCTTTACTTTTGTTATTTCTAAAATGAGAGGGTTGGGTTAGAAATACTATATCTCTTTTTTTGAGATACTCCTTTTACTAAAATAACTCGATTTAATAGTGATAATATGTTCTTCATGAATATCCTGAGCCCAGTTATTACTCTAAAGAGTAAAAGTTTTCCCAAGTAGAGTAAAGAGAGAAGAACATTTTAGATTCCAGAAAGAACATGGTAATTTATTGGGATGTGGTGAGATTAAGCAATAAACTGCTTAGGGGTTTGAAGGTGGGAAAGAGTGTGAGAGTCTAGAAAGAAGGGGCCTAAAGTGTGCTTTGCTGAGGAGTTTAAATTCTTAGTATAGATAGTTGTCGCCTCCTAGGATTTTCAGGCCCGAAGGGTAACATAATTAGATGTGTATTTTAGAAGCGTTGTTGGTAAATTGGAGGTTGGAGACCTGAAGCAAGGGAAGTGAATCAGAAAGTTATTTAGCAGTTGAGGGGAGTAGGGACAGATGTGAACAACTTTTGATGATAGAATCAACAAAACTTGGTGACTTGTTAGATGTTTCAGGGGTGAGGGGAGGGGAGAATCTGGAGTGACCCATAGATTTCCAGGCATCTGTGTTTATAGAAATAATTGATTTAAGGGAAGTTGGGTCTGAACTCATTTCTGGGAAAGGGGATAGTAGTAAATTTAATTTTAAGATACTTGTAGCCAAAGAGGTGAAAAGTCCCATAAGGAGCTATAAAATGGAGACTGATTCTGAGTAAAGATGGAGGCTTAGAATAATATATTTGGGAGTTATGGAAGTAGTTAGTGGAAACACAGCTGGATGTGCCTTCACCTGCATGAGCATGTAAGATGAAAAGAGAAGAGGGTTCAAGAGATGTCTCTGGGAAACCATAGGGAAGAAGATATGTAGCCATTAGAAGAGAGAAAGATAGGTGGTTAGCAGGATAGGAGGAAAATTGTTAGAAAATAGTGCCCTGGAATGCTGGGTAGGAGGAAAGTTATTAGAAAATACTGCCCTGGAATTCATGGGAGGAAAGATTTTTAAGAAAAGAAGGATAGTAAGTGCAAAATGTTGCCAGGAGGTCAGCTAGGATAAGAAATATGTCTTTGGGGTTTGGTGGTAAGGAAGTCTCTGTACCCTTGGTTTTAGTTAAGAAGTGAGGGCAGAAGTGAGATTTCTGTGGGTTAGAGGCTGAATAGAATTTATGGAATCAAAGGCCTTCTAGATAAAGAGATTAGATCATGAAGAGAATCAGTGATGGACAGTAGTTTGAAAGGTAGGCAGGTTGTGGCTCGTAAAGACAGGAGCATGCTTGGAAATAAATGAAGAAATTGATGAAAGATACACTAGCTAAAATTCTGTGTAGAATTGGAAGTAAGTTGAATTTTAACCAACAAGGGAAGGATTATAAATATCTACATACAGGCTATTATTCATCTTTCATTATCTGTTCTCTCTCTCTCTCTCCAGTCATAATAAAATTACCACAAACTTAATTTGAGCACTTCTTATAATGTAGCTTAATCTGATTTATTAAACACGGGGAAAAAAAAATCAGAAGAAATCATTGTAGGAAGATAAGCACCTCTTACAAATGTATCTATTATTTATATATTGTGTTGAAGTTATTGGGATTGCTTTAGAGAAAAATGACCATACTTTTGGTTTTGCACAAGAAATTGAGTGTCACTCAGTCTTCTTATTCTTTATCTGATTTACGTTATGGCTCTTTCTAAAAAGTTAATACCTAAATTTAATTAGAAAAGAAAGAAATCTAGATACTTAAGACTAACTAAATTAGAACATTTGAAGTAGTGCTGACTTAGAGCAGAAGAGAATTTTAAAGATCAATTTATCTAACTCCAATTCTTCCTTCTTGATTCTCTTATTTTATTTCTTTTCCCTTTTTATTTTGTTTACTAGGATCTTCAGTTTGCTAGAATCTCCTAGAATAAAATCAATCTCTTCCTTTTTTCTCCCTAATATCTAATCTGTGCAATTAATTTCTACACGGTTGTTGATATTACCACTATCATTGCTCAATTTTATCATGATTTCTTCTTTAATCTATAAGTTAGTTTAAAATGCATTTTTTTAAATTTCTGAAAATAAGGGCGTTTAGGGGACTAACTTTTTAATCATTGAATTCTAATTTAGTTACCCTTTTACAAGAGATAGCCAAGTGCTGAGCAGAACTTTTGACAGCTTTATAAGGCTAGAAGATAAGGCTTAAGGATCAGGGGCCAGCCAAGGTTGGTGCTCCTGTGAATGTCCCAAGCTTTGAGGTAGGACCTTGATGTGCCTACCCTAGGAGTGAATGTGAACTGAAAGTAAGACAACTCTCATGTCAGTTTGAGGTTTATCTCATTGGCCCCCAGAATTAATACCTAATATTGGAATAAGCTGATTCTAGACTTCTAGTGCTCCCAGAATCAAATCAGAATTATCAATGGAGAAAGGTAACATTTTAATCTTCAAATTATTTATAAAGCAGTTTTTCAAGTAGAATAGCATATAGTGAGAGATACTCAGTCACATAAGTAGATATGACAACATGAATGAAAGCTAGTAGAAGCTATAGAAATAGACTTAAAGGTTCTCTACTTATTGGAACACTAAGAGAATTTTTATAATTGTGCTTTATTCAAGGAGTTAAAGAACACTGAAGCATGTTACAGGGAATTTATTTGAAAAATAATCAAATAGGAAATCTACAAGTAGAAAATACAAAAACTGAATTTGGATGGATTTAACAGTAAATTAGATATTATTGAAGAGAGGGTTAGTGAACTGGAAGATAGAACAGAAGAAAATACTTAAAATGTAACAGAATAGCAAAGAATAACAAAAAGGTGGGACATATTAAGAGAGAGTAAGAGATGGAGGATATAGTAGGTGGGGGCTCAGTACACTTATTTGGAGTCTCAGGAAGAGAGTGCTACAGCGGTGTTTGAAGAAATAATGATTAAGAATATTCCCCAAATGATGAAAGAAACCCAGCCACATATTTAAGAAGTCCAACAGATTCTAAGCAAAGAGAGAAATAAATACTATAGTTAAAAATCCTAAAAATTAAAGATAAAAAAGAATCCTGAAACTAGGTAGAGAAATAAGACACACATTATCATTGAATGAAACAAAATTTTTGACTTCACCTACACATTTATACTGGTGGATTTATTAAAAGAATGTTATTCCAGATGCAAGAGTGGAGAAGGAAGGAAGCGCAGTGATATGGTACATATATTGGTATATCTGAATGAACAGAGACTATACAGAGCAATAGCAATGCCTTGTCACTTTAAGATATATGCAGTATTAAAACAATGCCCATAATATCTTATGTTGCAGGAGGGGAGAACTGTAGCTACTGTTGTGAAGTTTCTGTATTTTCCATGCAACGTTAATCACTAATTAATAATAAATTATCATTTGAGGAGGCATGTGATTATGTACGACAATCATTAAAATAGCATAATTTATAAAGAATATACAACTTCCAAATTTCCAGTGTTCAAATAATGAAGTATTAAACCAATTGAAACTAAGACAAGAAAGATGAGAAAAAGAATGTAAAGTGGGTAAGACAGCATTTAGTAAGATTGATTGATTTAATCCTAAATATATCAGTAATTACATTAAATATACATTGCTTAGCTATAATAATCACAGCAATGTGATATCTGTGTGAAGATAAATATATCAGTTGATGGAACAGATTAGAAAGTCCCAAAATAGACCTTCAGATATTTGGTTTCCTCAGTGGCAATAGTGATAATTCAGTGGGCACATGGGGTATGGTCAGTTACACATTCAGATGAAAATAACAAAAACAAACTGCAGCTCCTATCAATGTACACATTTAATCCAAGATACATCATAGGACTCAATGTAAGAGCTAACACTGTTATGCTTCTAAAAGAAAATGTATGAAAATATCTTCATGATTGTAGGTAGGCAAAGAGTTCTTAGAAGAGACACACAGAAACTGGGTAATCAAATTAAAGAATTGATGAATTGGATTTCATTAAAATGAAAAGCTTCTGCACTTCAAAGGATGCCCTAAAGAAAATGAAAAGGCAAGCTATGGATTAAGCACTAAGCTATGAGACAAGGATAATCAGCAATGGGGACTTTCCTTTAAAGTTGGTGGGAGATTAAAATTCTTACAAACACTTTGAGAAATTGTTTGACAGTATCTTCTGATGCTAGAGATGTGCATGTCAGATTTCACTCCTACATTTATACTCATTAGAAATGAATGCATACATGCACCGAGAGGTATGCAAGAGTGTTCACTGCAGCATTATTTTCATTAGCAAAAGACTGAAAACAGTTCCGCTCTCCATCAACAATAGAATAGATAAATGTGGTATAAACTCAGACAGCAGAACACACTGTATAACAATGAGAAAGACTTAACTGCACTTAACATGGATGACTTTCACAGACATGTCCCACGAAGGGGCCAGGTACAAAAGAGCACACTGTGTGGTTCCATTAATGTAAGGTTTGCACACAGGCAGAGCACACCTATACAGCCTAGCAATACTTATTTGGGTGGTAAAACTGTAAAGAAAAGTAAGAAAAAGATGAACATAAAGATCAGGTTCATTTGTGAGAGGTTCATTTGGTAATCGAGTAGGGTGCTTTTTGGGGTGCTAGCAGTGTTGTCTTTTGTTTACCTAATGGCTCTATGTGGTTTCATTTTTTATGTAATTCATTGGCTGTGCATTTGTTCTGTTTTTTTTCTTATTGTGTCTCACAATAAAAATAGTTTTAAAAAAGTAATATGGAATGGCATAGATAAATGTTAATATCTTACATAATGAAGGCACGTGACAAAAAATTATGTTAAAAACATAATTTTTAAAATGTTTATGTGTGCACATAGACACACATGCACACATACACACTCACAGCAGACATAGAGTAAAAACACAGGAAAGATATATGCCAGAATGCTAACAATGGACATCTCTGCACTTTACACAGGATATATACTATTTTATAACTAGGAAACCCTTTATTAAATATTATTTAATAAAATTAATACCTGTAGAGGGTGTTGTCCTCTACAGAGAAGACTGGGTTATTTATACTGTGTTGTTCAGGGAAGGATTTAAAGCTGCTTTATATGCAGTAAATAGCATTTTGAGCAAAAGACATAAATGCAGTCACATAGAGACACTTCAGGCAATGGTGTGGTTATTAACAAAATATACCTTAGCTACAGCGGGAATAATGGAAATTACCCAACAATTTTTTAATCCTAGACTATTTCTTGAAGTCAATAGTTCCTTTAACTTTCAACACAAAAAAGAACAGCATTTTTATGTAGCTAGTTAAAGGAAAACTGCAATTTGTTTTTTTAAAAAAGAGAATATTGTCTAAGGCCACAGAATTTGCTCAAAACATCCATGACTTCAGTTTCTTGTTAAAAAAGCAACGGTGCCTACCTTGCAGGGTTGTCTGGAGTGTAAAGTGATACCATATAAATGCTCAAGCAGGGGTATTAGTACACATGACATGTAGAACTAATTTCTGGAAACTGTTGCAAAGGAAGACTAGCACTGAGAGGAAGAGTTTGAGTTTGGGAATTGGACCTGGATTTTTATTCCCCCACTCTACAAATAAGCAATTGTGTATATTACTTAACTTTTCTTCCTTCATTTCCACATCTTTAAAATAAGGAAGATAATAGTACCGACCTCAGAGGGTTGTTGTAGGGGTAAAACAAAGTGCCCAGTATAGCGTCTAGCACAAAGTAAATATCCGTATAAATTTTAGCTCTTGTTGTAGAGCTGTTTTATATGTGACTTCAGGTTACCAGCAAGATTAGTTAAGAGCCTGGGAGAGTAACCACTCTTTTTATATATATAATACCTATAGCCTTTTAGAATTTTCTTTTTGATAATTGATTAATGCTGCCATCTATATAGTCATTTATGGGAGTATTTGCCATGATTGGGCATAAAGTATAGTCTGCAACCTTGATATAAAGTTGAAAATTGGAAAGAGTAAATGGGGGGGTAGGTAGAATACATAAATATTTCTTTGTTTCTTGAATTTAACTATTTTACTCCTTCTGTCTGCTCTTCCTTCACTCCTCAGGATCAGAGTATTAGTAATCTCTCTCCAGATTGTTTCCATTTTGCATTCTATATTTTTGAAAAAAAATAGTGGTATTTTTTTGTACCAGGTCTTGCTATCTTATTGAATTTCATTTTGATTTTATGGGGTGGGGGGAAGGCTTTCCATTTGAAATATGTGTGTAGGTGTGAAGGAAGGTGGGAGCGGGGGATGCATTGCTGTCACAGAAGACCTTCCTTGACCAGTACTCTGAGTCATTAACTACATAGAGCCAGTGTTCCATTGTGTTCTTTCACAGACTTAGGGAGGTTGCACCTTGTAACTATAAGGTCTCCAAGTCTGTTGCTTTGTAGGAGTATCCTGCTTCATCTCCCTTTAATTGGTTTACTGCTTTCTGAGTTCCAGAAATAATATTTATTTTGCTCAGAGAATTTTGAGCTCAGTAAAGTGTAGACATTTAAGCTTCCCAGATTCTGTAGCAAAAGGGGCTTGAGAAGTAAATAATGGTATTTACTTTTTTATGGTCTTTTTTCAGAGGTAGGGTACTTGAAAGGGAAAGAACATAAAATGTGTAGTATCTTCTTCCTTCAGATTCTTTTTTTTTTTTTTTTAAGTCTCCACCTGGGAACGTGAGTACTTCCTCCTTATATGAAAGTTGAATTGCAACTAGGACTGTGCTGAGTTCTGTCTGCTCTTAGTCTCTGTAGCACTCATGAAACCCTCTGATGTTCATTTTCTCTAATATCCTTCAGGTTACTTGAATATCTTAGCTGGGCATATTTGGGGATATGTTGAGTTAAATACTGAATGGGGAGCTAGTATATCGCCTCTTCATACATCTGACATTTGAAGAGTCCTGAATGCAGTATAAAATGAGAGTAAATAGTACCCCATCAATATTTAAAATCTGTATGGAAAAATCATATACACACCCCCTAATTTATTATCTCTGGGCACATCAATTTAGTGACATAGTGACAGGCAGAGGAACAATTTTAAGGAAGTCAAATACAGTAGCTTCCAGCTAAGAAGAGAATTAGAAAGGACAAAAATGGACAATCCTTTCCAAGTAGCGCATCCCATACATGTGCCATCACGATGGAGTACCTTTTCTCCTTCTCCATCTATCACGTCTCCTATTTCCAGGACACATAGAAACCTGAGTGGGTTTATTTCTTCTTCTTGAAGGTTAAAAAAAAAAAAGCATTTATTATTACTCAGAAGAAGTATGGAGTGTGATCGGTTCAATGCATGGTTGCTTGAGCAGCTCAACAATGTTCTCAAGGCCTTGGGCTTTTTCTCTCTTTGGTGCTGCCATTCTCATTGTGTTGGCTCTGACCTCATGCTTGCTTACCCACTGCTGTGATATGACGGTTCCTGCTCCATGTAGCCACTCACATGACTTGGGCACGGTTTTACATAGCCATCATAGGGGTCCACTGGCTTGCTCTTCTTTTCTCAAAAAGCTACAGGGTGAGGGGGGGGCGCCTGGGTGGCTCAGTTGGTTAAGCGACTGCCTTCGGCTCGGGTCATGATCCCGGAGTCCCGGGATCGAGTCCCATATCGGACTCCCGGCTCTGCGGGAGGTCTGCTTCTCCCTCTGACCTTCTCCCCTCTCATTCTCAGTCTCTCTCTCTAATAAATAAATAAAAAATCTTAAAAAAAAAAAAAAAAGCTACAGGGTGAGGTGCTTAATCTGGGAGGGTAGTATGGGAAAAAAGACAAAATTTATTTTTGAAGAGGTTTTAATAATACATCTTGGGCATTTATGCAAAATAAGTGACTCTGTTTTTGAACATGTAGATCTAAAACACATATATGCTAAGGGACACCTGTAGGCTCCAAAGCCAGCGTAGTCTTGAAATACGTGAGAATTCAGAGTGTGATTTGCTTCACTAGATCCCTAAAAAATATGTTGGTACTTGACACTGTTCTTATTTTTGTTTCTATTGGCAAAAAAATTTTTTTTGGCAAAAAAACTTTTTTTTTGTTTTGCACATACATGTTGAAAGTTTCCTCTAAGTCCGTTACTTCATTTTTTCTTTTCTTTTTCTTTTTTTCTTTTTTTATCTTGATGGCATATTTCCCGCTACCCATGACCTCAGGATGGTATTGATGCTCAGTGAATACTGCTTGACTGATTGGCTGTGGTATTCAAGATCGACTTCTGAGTTACACAGTGTCTTTTTCTTTCCTCCTCTTTGGCTGAAAACCATATTCCTTATGAACCTGGTGATTGTTGAATTTATACCAAAACTTCTGCACTCTTAGCAAAAATCAAATCAAACACTGGGAGACTGCTGAGGGGGAAGGGCAGACATGGTAAGCTCTTCAGAGCTATACTCTTGAAGATCGTGATTGCTCTAACTTCCTCTCACCTCTTTCCCTTTGGACTATCTTCTCAGAATTAACACACCGGAGGAAAGTAACAAATGGTATACACTGGAGTCAATGTCTTGGTTGCACTAATACTTTCCTGCTCTTTAAGGTATGAGTCTTATTCAGAACACTCTTCTATAAGCTTAGCATATACACAAACAGAGCTTGGTTGGCAAATAACCTGGCAGAGGACATTCAGCTCTCTACAGCTTTGTCTGGTCAGCCAAACCCAAAGCATTTTGACTCAGATCTGCCTGTCTCTTATACTATGCTAAGTATGTTATTTGCTCTCTTAGTGTCTAGACCAGTTTTTACCTCTTCTCTCTAACCTCATTGGCCATTGCGAAAAACGGGTTACTTCATAGACTTCCTGCATAGTTTCTGCTGAATTGAATTCTGAGCAGTTTAGAGATAGTTTCTTGGCTAAAGACATTATCTCATCTTCCATTTTTACAGTACCCTCAACTCCTGACCAACTTCTCACTCTGAAACTTTTATTCCTAAACTTACTTCTCCAGCTGTCTCTTACTCTTCCCCTTCTGGGTGTCCACAATTACACTTTTGTTTTATTCAGTGTTGTTTCCTCCTTCTTAGTCATTGGTCCTCAACTTGCCCATTACAGGCACACTTATTTCCATCATATTTTCTGACCCTTAGAGACCAACGTTTTGTCTATCATTAAATGGCTAACCTAAATATGTTTTGCTGTACAATGAGGAGAGGATCTATTTATTGCACATAAATATCGAACGTATTGACTTATGCAGTAGTTTATAAGGATCTGGGCTTAATTTTGCCATTTTTTTTTCAGAAGCTGGTTGTCAGAAACCCTACTGGGGTATGTGATTTCATATGAAGTTCGGGCAAGCCAGGAATAATAGGAAGATTTTATTATTCTTTTTTATTTATTAAGATTTATTATGGCTTTTTCAAAGGTGGTTTCCATTTTTAAAGGGAAACTGAAAAAATTGGACTGTAGCAAGTTTATAATTTTTTTATAATTTTTTATTCAATCAGTGTTTTTGAGTTATTGAAGCAGTTCTTCCATAAAGGTATTCCTTGCTAAACATTTACAGTGTTTGTGTTTTTTTAACCTATTTTTTTGTAGTCTGATGAGAATGGAAAGGGTTTCAAAGCCAAATCTATGATGGTGTGCAGAAGATGACAACATTGTGGCACCGATAAAGAAATGTGGTGTCATTGTTTCTATTTCACACTCTCCAAATTACCTGTGATGAGCTTAAGAGGTTTCATTCGCGCATAGAAAAATTTTAATTATTCACGGTGCTTTGGTGTACCATAAAAGTCAAATTATTAACATTGTAATTTGTTCAGATAACATTTAGTAGGAAAATATATCAGAAATAATTAATTATTCTCAAGATATGATAAGGTAGATATATCTACAGAGGGCAATCAAAAAGAGTAGCAGTAGGATATTGATTGCTTTTTAGAGAAAAAAAAAATTCCGTTCCTTTAGTAAATGTTCACAATTATGAGAGAGGCAAATTCCCACTGGGGAAGAGTGTTTTCCAGGTTGTTTCGCTGCCAGGTGTTTAACATTGTGTGGAGTCTTGGATGCATAAGGTTTATGGCCATCTTTGGGAATGACGTACTCCCAGGACCTCAGCTTTCTGCTGTGAAAGCTCCTATTCAAAACCTGCTGGTGTCAGTAGGAACGTTCCGGTGGTCTCTAGGTGCTACTTCTAGGGAAGACCAAAGTTTTTCCCCCTGACTCTGAGATAGCTGCAGAAGAGGATACCTGTCCACTGAAAAAACAAATTTAGAATGTTGCCAGTGAGTGAACTGCATGTTCTGTTTATAGGATCCTGTTTATAGGATTTGACTCCTATCATTTATTAATGGAAATAAACCTTCCTCCTTTTGGTCTATTTTAACATAACTGCTCGCTACAGACGTGGTTTAGAATCATTCTAAAGGTAAAAAAATGTCCCAATTGTGTGATCGTTTGCTCCGAGACCATCCATATTTTTCCCTTTCCCTTTTTCTGTCTCCTTGACCTAGCAGCAGGAAGCCTTTGTTTGAGGTGTTCATCTGGAACACCTTTTCCACACTTGTTTTCATGTTGTGTTAGATGACAGGGCAGCAGGCCTACCTTTGAAGCTCCTTTCTCTTTTGTTTCTTTGCCGTGCACTCCAGTAATTAACTTTGTCCTTCTTTTATTTGTTCCAGTCAATCGCAGGCCACTCTGCTGAGCATCTTCTCCCAGGAGTACCAGGTTAGAAGTTTTCTCCTTTGTGAGGGTTGACAGGTGCCTAATTGAATGATGAATGTCCCTTTATTTCTTTGTAATTGAACTGCCAGCTCTCTGATTGGGTTGGAGGATGTTCTCCTTTCCACATCAAGCACCGCCTGCGTCTCAGTGGAGGCCTGCCAAGCCTACCCATCCATCTGTCTAATAACATCTAGCCTTTGCTTATTTGGTGGACCTGTAATAAATTATGCTAAACCATTATTATTCTGACAATAATAATTTCCCTGTGTTGCGTGGTTCCATGTGCTAAATGTTTGCTGACTTGCACTGTCAGTGCTGCTTTCCATTGCTGACAGAGATGATGATAAATGACCATTGCTGGAGTGGCAGAAGGCAAGAGAGGCAGAAAATGGAGTCATTTATCATGAGATGACAGGTGTCAGTCAAGTGGCAAGTCTCTATGGAATTACTTTTTGTAGTTTTCAAATAAGTTGTTTTTAAGCAATGTTCTTCCTGGTTAAAAATGGCAATTGGATTGTAAAACTAGAGTGCCGAAGACTTAGATGGAATTGAATTGAGGGAAAATTAATACAAAGGTTGAAGGAGAGAACAAGTTTTTCTTTGCCCTCTGCAACCCTAAGCAAACTTATTTAGATTCAATTACTATGACCCTGTTGGCTTTTACATACATACTGTACCTTGTGCTACAGGCTGAAGACATCCTGGCCAAGCAGTAGAGATTAAAATGCATAGATTCGTAGAATGGAAGGAAAAAAGACCTACCGCCACCCAAATCCCCAAACTATTATTCAGCTTGCCCTATGTGCTAGATATCAGGAAGAAAAGATATGTCATTCTGTTCTTGAACCTCATGCGTGACACAATGTAAGGATCTTTTGTTTTGTTTTGTTTCAGAAACATATTAAAAGAACACATGCCAAACATCACACTTCAGAAGCGATTGAAAGTTATTATCAGAGGTATGACCTGCCTGCCCCACTAGAGGGTATCATAGTACCTATTAATTGTAATAATAATTACGAATAAATTTGGTTACTAAATTAATTGTCTATATAACATTTCAGGGCATTGTGTGATATAAGTCTTACTTAAGACTTCAGGTATATTTTTGATTGATTTCTCAAATTGTTTGTTTAAATAATATGATGAGACTGTCTTGGTTGTGCGTATGCATACTATGTAAGAAATCCTTACAGTATTATGAAATATCAGTTGGCTACTTTAAACTTATTGTAAGTGCCTATCTTGTATAGATGCACGTTAATACACACATGAATCTACATATATGTGTGAAAGTTCTCGAATCAAGTTTTATTTCTCATTTAGATCAACAAGTTGAAAAATAAATTAGAAAATAAGATTGAATTTTGGTTCACTTCTATTTTGCATCATAGCTATTGGGTTTGCCATTTTAGAAATGGGGAAAAAAATGGGGCGCCTGGGTGGCTCAGATGGTTAAGTGTCTGCCTTTGGCTCAGGTCATGATCCCAGGGTCCTGGGATCAAGCCCCGTGACATCGCGTCGGGCTCCTCGCTCAGTGGGGAGTCTGCTTCTCCTTCTCCCTCTGCCCCTCCACCTGCTCATGCTCTCTCTGTCTCCTTCTCTCAGATGAATAAATAAAATCTTAAAAAAAAAAAGAAAATGGAAAAAAAAAGACGTGTCAAGTAAGGACATATGGAGATAGATAATAATAGATGACTGTTACACCTTAAATGGAGTTTTGTATTTTATTTTTTTTAAGAGTATAGTGGGTTTTTTTTTCAAATATTTAATTTATTTTTTTCAGAGAGAGAGAGAGAGAGAGCGAGCGCCCATGAGTTGGGGGAGGGACAGAGGAAGAAGCGGACTCCCCGCTGATTAACTGACTGAGCCATCCAAGCACCCTGGGGTTTTGTATTTTAAAAAGAAAATCTGGGTGTTAAATTGACAACGTAGTGTCTAGGGGATATTTTAATTTCAGCCTAATTTATTATAGTTTTCAACCTCTGTTCTAAAACAGAATGTTTAAAGTCACTCTCTTAAAAAATTCTAAAAAATACTATTGTCTTTGTAATATGACTGAATAATAACTGTAAATGGTAATGGTTTGCATTTGAATTGTTGGTTGGTTTCTTAAATATTTCAAGGACATATTGGAAAGGAAAACTGTCCAAAATATGCTCTTAAATTATTACACCTAAGATTGACAGATCAACGTTTCTGTGGTGAGTGACACCACCGATTTTAGATGAAGGATTTTTATGCATGAAAATTTTATGAATGAAATGAGTATCTAGAATAAATATCGGTATGGCGTTTCTGTAAAGTCATTTTTAAGAATTGAGAAGTGTTTATGGAAAAGTTATTGAAGTTAGCCTCTTAACAAATTATACGCTGTGTCATGTATGATAAGAGTTCAGTTTTCAGTAGTAGCGTCTGTTAAGGGTTCAGATACTACGTATGCACACACACTTTTGTGTCTAGGAGAATTCCCCTGCCAACAAGTCCTTGTAGAATTTGAATTGATTTTTTTCAAAGATTATAGTCTCCTCAGTGACATCAACATTTGAATGAAAGTTATAACCTAAATCATTTCACTAAAAATGAAGAATGGCTTACAGAGTGCTATGAAGTCAACAACAGCTTTGGAATCCAGACCCTCCAAAGAAAGATTGAAAAATTACTTATATGTCAAAAAGTACATTTTTGGTTGTAAAAATGATCATGTTAGGCCATCATATAAAAGTTTGGTTCTATGTCCAGTATTTAAAGTCTTGGTAACATAAGCCATAGAGAATAGAGGCTTTCCTAGAAATTTGAAAATCACTTATGGGCCACGGGGCTGCCCCCTGACAGTCATTTCCATTTTTGTTTAAAGGCTATTTTAATTAGATGATTTCTAAGACCTCTCAGTGCTGCTTTTTAAAATTTAGTTTCACTTAAAACTATATGTAATTATTGAGGTATAAACAAAGTATATTCGATTATCTGAGTAGGTCCAGCCAAAATAAAATTCTTTCCTGTAAATGTGGTTACTTAATGATGAGCATCGGAGTGAGCAATGAGAATACAGAAATATATACACATGTATTTATATATACTTATACACTTATTTAAATGTGAGAATCTCAGTTGTTTCAAGGAGTCACAACATTTTGAAGCAAAAATGTAAAGTTAGGCTGTTGTAATGGACAGACCAAAAAGAAAGCAATCTCACCAGTTTCTCACTTGACCACCCTACTGCCTGGCTTTCTGCCCTGCACTCTGTGCTTGCAGTTGGGCCACCTTTCAGACGGATTGACCGCAAAGCCTCTTGTAAACGTGCTGATTTAATGTCCCTGTATTCTCTAAGGTAAATTGACCTTAAGAGAGTTTTGTTTTCCAGCTGATAATAATAAAGGCAAATTATATCAAAATATATTTAAGCAGTTTGACAATGTTAATACTTTCTTTCATTCTTTTTCTTTGATAAAAGTAATACTTGCATATTGTGGAAATTAAGCACACTTGTGAGAGTATAGAAAGGAATGAATGATCACCCCTAATTGTGGCAACCAGAGATAACCACTGAGGTATTTTTCATTCTAGGGTTTTGTCAACCCATTTTTATATGGATGAGGTCATAATATATATACCATCGCGAATCCTGAATTTTATACTTGGAAAAAATGACATAATATCACTTTGTAGAAAGCTTTTCGTAAACATTTTATTGATTGTATTATTTCATCATATGAAAGTATCTTACTGATTTATAACTCTGTTGAACATGTATGTTTCCAATGTAATATAAAAATAATACTGTGATAAACATTTTGGTACATAAGTATTTACATTTTGGATTTTTTAAGATTTCTATGTATATAATTACTGGTGCAAATAATGAACATTTAAAGATTTTATTATATGTTGCCAAATTACTGTCTAGAAAGGTTATAATGGTTTCTCCCTAGCACTGTCAGGGAATTCCTATGTCTCTGCATTCTTGCTATTGTTGAGATGATCTCAATTCAGAATTCAAAGTCGTATGTATAAACCATCTGCAGTGTGATTCCATCATGGTTAACTGAAAGTTCAAAGTATCCCTATATCCGCTGAAAACATTTCCTCAAGCTTTTGAATTATTGAGGAAATTACCTCACTCCTTCATGTTGTACAGATACAGTTTGGTGTTCATTTTGAAAACAACTCTGTTCTTTTCTCCTGTATTAGTGGCATTTTATTTCCAAACAGGAGACATACTTGGTAAAATTTATTTGGGTCCATCCAGACTGTTAAACACAGGGGCACGCGTGCACACACAGACAGATTCACAAGTGGTCAGATTTTCAAATGCCCATCAACGGCGAAGTTTAGAATTGGTGTCTCCCATCTTTTGCCTTCTTCCAACATACATGTTTTAAGAGCCAGTTTTATTAACTTTAGAGAATCAGATCAATTGAATTTCATTCAGATGTTCACATGGAAAAAAGGCTACCTCAGATATGTTATTGACATTACATAACAAAAATACTTTCTGAAAATTTAAACCACTTTGTTTAATTAGCACAACTTACTTTGCACTCACTGTGTCCCCATCTACCAAGCTAGGAATCAAGTATACTAATTGAATAAGACATGGTACCTGCCCTCAACTGCTCTATTTTAGTAGGAAAACAGCTGCATGCTTGGAGACAGGCTCCAGAAATTTTAAAGGTAAAATCATCAAAGGTGGTATTCAGCTGTAAGCTTACAGAATTTTGGTAGGATTTTGAAGTTCTACCATAATAACTATTATGAAAATAATAAAGATCAAATAACTTTGCCTTTAATATTTTAAATCAAGGGTGCCTGGGTGGCTCACTCAGTCAGTTAAGCATCTGCCTTCAGCTCAGGTCATGAACTAGGGTCCTGGGATCAGCCCTGAGTAAGGCTCCCTGCTAGGTGGGGAATCTCTTCTCCCTGTGCCCCTCTTCTCCACATGTGTGTTCCCTGTCTCTCTCTTTTTCTCAAATAAATAAATAAATGACATCTTTAAAAATTACTTTAAATCAGTACATATTATTTTAATCTTAGATGCTAATAAATCTTTCACACTCAAAAAAAACATAAAATGGACTTTCTATGAAGATCTTTTAAGGATGGTTTCACCCACAAGATAACATTTTTTAGTCCTCCTATGGCAAAGCTTTAAGGATGACATATAACTTCTATGCAAAGTAATTTTAATTTACAAATAGGTATTGGGAAGATGGCCCAGATCACCTTAATGTAGTATCCTTAATCACATCCTTATATCTCAGTTGTAATTCAGATCTTTGCTAAGGATCTGTTGGATATAGGTTCAGCCTTCATTTGTGTAGGCCTCTCCCAAGGAGCTTCCAGTCCAACTGGGGAGAGAAAGAAGCTATTGCAAATGTATGGAAAATCTACACTGCATGTTTGCATAAGATGTTTTGAGAATGCAGAGAAGGGTAGCATTAGGAATTTCTGATCATGTCCTTACTAAATGTTTTCTGTAATTAGTATGCTCCTTTGATTGCCTATCTAAAATTTTGAATAAAACTGATCTGTCACTTGGTATAGAAGATAGTTAAAGTTCCCAGAAAGGAAAACTTACACCTTTAAATTAATTTTCATTTAATTTGTTTTCCCCAGCACTTCTGAAGTGTTACAGAATATAGTTAGGAAACAAATTGGAGAATAAATGTATTCAGAAGCAGGTCTACTGTTTTCAACATTTGAAGGTTCCTCAGTCGACCTTGGGAGATGGGGTTCCATCAGCTAAGAGAGCCTAGACGGGTTTCATCCATACCCTGGGGTCTTGTTTCTTGACAACTAGGCAGCTTTTAACAAGCTCATAATTAGGAATTTCCACTGTATTAAGTACAAACATGTTTCTGTGTAGATATAGTGGGTTATTGTTTGACCATCTCCTGTTCTTTAAACTTAATAGAGACACTCCATTGGTTAATGGTTAATGCAACATTTATGTGAAATCATGGAGTTTTAAGTCCAAACAACAGTTCTCTGGCATAGGTAGTGGTCTGGCATTTAGCTACTATTTTTCATTATTTCCAATCACCTCTTAAAGCTCTGCACGGGTCACACTAGAGCCTTTCCAGGTCCTCAAACACCTCAGGCACACTCCTGACATTTGTGCTTACTGTTCGCTTGCTGGGAATGTTCTTCCTCCCATGGCTCCCCTCTTGCCTTCTTACAGACCTCAACCCTGACTAACCCATCTAAGCTTCCAGTTTATGGTAGACTATATCATTATATTATGCAGGTATTTCTGTGTTTTCATTGTTTGTCTCTCCGTTGTAATATCATCTCTGTGATGGCAGGAACCATGGAAGTTTTGTTCCATGCTGCTCCTTCAGAACCTGGAATAGACCCAATACAAGTTAGCTCTCAGAAATATTTGTGGGATAAATGAATGTTGAGTAGCAAGTTGTAAAGATACCCTAATATCAGTATAGGCTTAGCTAATCTGACCCAGAGTCTGAACCCTAACGAATGTGCGCGTTTGGTGCCTTTGAACACGGTATTAATTGGTGAGACTTGACCGAAAGGACCGGCTGTTGCCGGAGCAGCCCTGTCAGTGCACTGGAAGTGTCGTGAGTTGATGGGAGGTTCTGAGCGAAGCTGGTTCCCAGAGACCTTTCTCTAAACCACACTTGCCTTTTTTTTTTTCTTTTCTTCTGATAGTGCTTATTTCTCAATTAGATTTTTAAATAGTTTTTTCAAGGAAGCCCCCAATATACGGAAAATGAACTCGTTCGAATTACTTTGAAGTTATAATGATCCTGAGACTTCCTACCTTGAATAAATTTACATTTACTCCACTTTGTTTATAGGAAAATCATATATCTCCATAAGCATACTTATGAAGTAATATAATTTAGTATCTGCTTGTGGTAGTTATATGGAAGACCTCATCTGTTGACTTTGATTTTTACTATCAAAACATATTGTTAATTTATTCATTCAAATAGCATACTCTAGAGAAAACGTCCACATCGAATGCATTTTGCTTGTGCAGTATGGCTTTTAAAAGTTATTAAATCAGTCATTTATTAAGGAAAAAATATATATGTATAATACAATCACCTATTATAAGCCAAGAACCGTTTAAGGCATAAGTAGTTGGATAAAATACAATTCCTCTACCTCATTAGGCTTCCAACCTTGCACTGGGAAACAGGTTTGAGGTGGACAAGTAACTAGGCAGATACAGGATGCTGCAGTATTAAGTGATGGAGAGATTCACAAGGTGCTCATCAATTGCACTTTGTGACACCTGACTTACTCCTGGCTTGTGGTGGATTGAGGAAAGTTACATGTAAGCTGAATCACGAGTTCTCCAGGTGAAGGTTGGAGTGCAGAACAGTGACTACACGTGAGACTGGCCAAGGACAGTAAGTGGGAACCAGATTATGAAAAAATTTATAAGAGGTATTAAGTAGTTATAATTGAACCTTGAGATTTAACGTGGGGCCGTGAAATGTTTTGAGGAGAATGGCACATTCAAATTTTTGCTTAAAAAAAAAAATCACTCTGGCTTCTGTGTCTGGGATGGATTTGGGGAGGTTGTTTTGTTTTGTTTTGATTTGTTTTGTTTATAGCTGGGTTAGGGCATGAGGAGGGATGGAGGTTATGCTAGAAATCCAGGGCAGATAAGGTGATGGCTTGTATTGCCTGACACTGACCCACCAATGACAAGTCTGCTCCATTTGTTTCTTAATAAGGTGTCAACCAATGGATGCTTTTTTCCAATTCATAAGAGTAAACTTATTTCCTTTGCATAAGGTGCTTGTGGTATAGATAAAGCCAGGTGATAGACCTAGTTTTTTTCAAAATCACTTCCATCTTCACGGAAGGGAAGAGGGCCCAAAATGCTCATACCTCACGCCCCCAGCTTCAGTTAATAAGTTGCCAGTGGTTTTGAGGTAAGTTGTTTTTGTGTTCCTTTTCCCTTCAATGCTTTCCTATGACGGTAGCATACTTTAACTAGAGTTGAGTGTGGCATTTGCCCAGGAGAAACGTGTACACACAAGGGATGCTGACAAGTCTATGCTGGCCTTTTCTTGTCACTGCATTACCACTTGGCTTTGTCTGTCTAGGTACCTGAATGGAGTGGGGAGAAATGGAGCGGCCCCAGTGCTCCTGGAACTGGCCAATGAGGTAATGTTATTGTTATTATTTTATTTAAACCTACATATAAAACCTAAGGGGCCTATCTAGAGTAGCTTTGCTTGGAATTATAATTAACCTTAAAGAAAGAAGTTTTGAGGTGCATTAGACATTTAAATTGCTCCCTGGTCTCTTTGTAGTTTTAATAATTGGACAAAGAACTTTATATATTAATAAATCAGTTAACATAATTAGTCTACTTCTTTTAAGGCAAATGTATAAACAGCTTCTTGGTTTCTTATTTTGTGGGAAATTTCAGCCAAACAGCTCAGGACATGCTCATCTTTGGATATTTTGTCTTAATGTAGTGTGAGAAATACCTGTGTTAAATAAAGGGACGTATGCCAAGAAAAGCTGTTCTAACGACTTAAAAATGTAATGTTTACTTGATTTATTTTTTTGTTAGCAAGCTTTTACTAATGTAAAAGATACATGCCTTCTAGAAAAGTCCCTTTATATGAAAAAACATACTGTTCTTACTAACACCAAGTATAAAATGATTTATTGAGCTTATTTGTTAACTCTGATCTGCTTCTGTTTGGGGAAACAAATAATAGTCTTACATTTAAAAAAGGAAACCCTAAAGATTTCCCATGAATGAAGAAGCTACAAAAAGTTCATAATAGTGGCGGAGAGCATACTGAAAAATAAAATATTTAATTCCTAAACTTTGAAATATTTATCCACTGTAATAAGAGCAATACAATATTTAGTCTAACTTGGAACTGCTTATGCAAACCTCACAGGGATGGAATGCAATGTACACTGTTTTTGTGTTGCATTATAATGGAAAACATAGAAGCAAGGCAGAAAATGTGTGTTTGCATTAAAGATGACTCAGTACTGTGAGCATTAAGTGTTGTGGTAGCAGCAAGTTCTACATGTTACATTAGCAAGGAAGGATGGTTTCTCTCACAGCTTCTGTCTGCCGTGCACCACTACAGTCAGCAAATGAGCAATTACCTATCAGTTACTAGAAGGTTATAATAGTCTAGGCAGTGTCTACACCGTCTGATAGGATAGTTAACGTAGAAAATGCGCTTTTCTCCTCTTAGCAAAACACGTATTCAACTTTTTTCTACTTCTAAAGCAAGGTGGTTTTTAACTGTATTCAGACCTGTTTGTTATGAGTTGATTCTATTAGCAACTTGAGGTTACTGTGCTATAACTAGGAATTTAGTGATTGTCTTTTACGAAAAAAAAATAAAGGAGTGAGCTAAAGGCATCTAGAAATAATGTGATGCAAATATGGTACTAATTTTTATAGACGATGATATTGATAACATAAGTTTTACGTAGTAGCAATTTATATTCATTTCAATTTTTAATGGATGGTTCTGTTGAGCTTAGCTTATTTAGCTGCCTTCACGGTCCACCTTCTAGTACTATGGAAAATTTTAAGCCACTAACACATTTTCTCCTATATCGGTAAACCTGTTATTTACCATGAATATATAGAATACTAAACAAACAAAAAAAAACAAAGAGATATTAAAGATTTTTTCTGTCCTTTGGCTGCAGATTAGCACAGAGGTAATAGCCCTTTCTAAGCGACTGCGAATGCATCAGGGAAATT
>CM052797.1:56145853-56158353 GCA_028533885.1 Nasua narica | reverse complement strand
CTGCATTTTTATTACCTCGTGTAATGTTTACCTTTGGAGCTTAGCTGTGGTAGAATAGGTAAAAAGCTTTGGAATATGCTTTATGCATATAATCTTCCCCCTTTGAAAGTAGAAGATAATACCTACTAAAATATCATTCCGTAGTACACGTTGGGTTTTTATTTTTTTACTCTTTGTCAGGGATTTCTCCTTTGATTTTCTTTGAATCTGCAGTTATCAGTGACTGGTGGCCCAGTTACCTCGTGAAGGTTTCATTTGAATGAATTAAGTACTTCCCCTAAAAATTCAATATCATTTCAATAGATGTAGCCTCTAAAGTAACCTGCAGTGATGCTTCATGAGCAAATCACATGATGTCAGAATGGTATGGTTTCGATTTAATCAAGAAAGAGATTAAAGTGGATGTGTGTTATTTTCAACTTCGCCGCAGTGCCGCCATTTGTCAAAGTCAACCTTCTGATTGCTTTGGACCTACTGCTATCCAGGTCTTGTCAAAATAGTAGTCGGCGCAGTCTGAAGCAGGTAGACCGGCCTCTACAGAGCAGCATCAAACACACTAAAACAGAATTCATTGACTTGTGAATTATGAAGTTAATAGGTTGATCATAAATTTTGTAGCCGTTAATTTATCTTTATAACACTGGCACATCTTCGGTACATTTTTCTTTTTATTTTGTACCATTTTATACGGGGGAGTTAAATAGTACTGAATATAATTTTGATGTATACTGTGTATCAGAATTCCTATAATTCCAATGCTAGGATTAAATGTCTTGCATGAATACACTGGAGAAGGACATGAGCATATTTAGAAACATATCAAGGAAAGGCTATTTTAAGAATGGCTTCTTGGAAAGGAAGCAAATGTAAATATTGTATGCTTGAATTACACTATGATTATGTATAATCAAATAACTGTATTTGGAGGCTCTTTCTTTTCTAATTGTTTGGGTTAATGCCTGTTTTACTGTGAGTTGTTACAGAGTCAGATTTTTTTTTTCCTTTAAGTAAAATCATGACAGATATTTGATGTTATTTTTAATCAGCATACCAGGCTATTGTGAAGCCACCTCTTTAACTCCATACTTGCCAGTGGGCTGCCTGCCTGTCAAAAAGCTTTGAAATTCTCTGCTGGCTAGAAAATGATTTTAGAAATCTTATGATTATATGACAAACCGTTGTTAGAGGCTTATCCTTTAAAAAATAACAGAAAAATGTTAAAATTATTGCCAGATTGTAGAACTTCATCCAATTGGAGGATGATGCTGGGTTGTCTTCCTTTCTTTTCTTTGTCTTTCTCATCCCTCCTCCTTTCTTCCTTCCCCCTGTCCCCCCCCCCCCCTTGAAGTAAAGAGCTTTAAAATACTGTGGCTTATATTCTGACACTTTCTTCCCCTTCACAGCAGCGACCTGGCTGGCCTTTGGCAATGAAATTCAATGCACATGGCTCCGCAGTCAAATCATCAAATTTCCCTGTGTGTATATTAGAGTTTTGTAATGTGTTTCCATTATGAAACAATGCGGGGATAATTGTCTTTGGTAGCAATTAGCTAACAGGTTTGTTCAGTGCTATTGGCAGAGGCATCCATCATCCCCCTCCCTGACCACACTTTTTGTCTAGTGTGGACTATGGAGATCAATAGAATTCTATATAGGGGAAATCACCTCAGCTTTAATGAGCTGCAAGTCTCAGTCAGTCTTGGTTTGTATTTTTAATTTTTTCCTCTTAAAATTAGAAATGGGGGAAAAATCGTATTCCTTTGGGAGTGGAGAGTACTGTGTATGTGCTATTACTTTCACTAGATCAATGCTCAATTTTAAATTGTTTTTCTTTCTATAAAAAGGTGTAACTAACAACATGGGACATATAAAACATGATTTCAGTAATATATACTTTAATAATATCTACTTTTAAGGAGCACTGTTGGGTTTTTTGTGGGATAATTTTTAGAATATGTTATGTATATTCTGCCCAGTATCTCAGTAGTTAGAAAGAATCCTAAATGGCACTTTGAGAACAAACTTTTTTGTTGTACTCACTTTTCTGTTGCCCCTGGTTAAATAATGTTTTACAGTCCTTTAGAATACCTTTGTGTCATACTGTTGCTTACCTTTACAACAAAACTAACATACTGATAGCATAGGTGTAGAGACTGAGTTTCAGAGAAGGTAAATGACTTGGCCGTGGTTCTAATTGTTACTACATAAAGCTGGCCCCAGAGCCCAGATTCCAAATTAAATCTGTTCAATTGAACTGAGTTATCTTTCTTCCTCCCAAATTAGACGGTATAGGGGAGTTTACTCACATTGTGCTATTTTCTTTTCCTCACAAAATTGAAATGGGATCTGAAGTTGTTCTGAGGGAGGATAGGTAACATTTTTCTGGTTTTCGTGGCCTCAGAATAACCCAGTGAGGTAGGTGAGGCATTGAAAGCCAATTCACAGTTTAGGAAACAGACTGTAAGAAATTATAAATGCAAGTGGGGTGGTAAAGTGCGTAGAGGTGAATGGCAGTGCTCGAACTCGAGGCTTCCAGTTCTTCATCAAGCTCCTTCTACTGCACTGTATAGTGAGTGCAGTACCAGTTAGAATAATTGTCGGGAAAATGCTGTCAGAATAGGATTGCAAGTTTTCATGTCACATTACAGACCTGGGCAAAAGCAGGAGATGAGATGAAGAGCTCTTTACTATCATGCCATCAGTTCCAGTGATTGAACCCTACCCCACTCAGCAGTCTTTCTTCTTATCGTAGGATATTACCAACAGCATTTGAATTAATAATGAGTAATAGGTAAATTACATTTGAGTCTGTTTTCTTAAAAGTGAAAGCCCTTACATTTTGAACACAGTAAGTATCAAAATGCATTTTTCCCCCATTTTTGTCATGTTTTCTAATTGCACCAATGAAAAGTGTAATTGACCAGTTACAGATTGAGTTGTTAAGGAAGCCTGATGTTTTAAAATCTACCCCTGGGATCTTACCTTCCCATCTTAACTTTTACAAGAAGGCTAAAGACCCTACCTTTGTTGTTGTTGTTGTTGTTCTTGTATCGTGCTCTCCAATTTTAGCACACATTCTACTCCCCATTAAGTCTCAAAACATGTGAGTGAATGAATGAATAAATGAGTTGAGTGTCACAGTTGTTAGTGACATGCTATTGGATATGATTAGACTTAGAGTAGTCTCTTACTAACAATTATGGAACGTTGATTCCTTTGGAATGAATGTGCTTTATTCTTCTGCAGTTCATCAAGAGCTATGTGAGTGCTGTCTGTATCCTGAGCACCAGGTACTGTGGTTGTTGGAAAAAGGAATAAAATTCACAACTTTTCCATCAGAGAACTCATAGCCTAGTAGGATGTGTGAAGCACATACATAATAATTATCTTTCTGTATGTGCTTTTAGAGGTAAAAACATGCTGGAAAGAGTCAGTACGTTTTGGTTTACAGAATTAGTGGAGGTTTGTTTCATGGACTGGGAGAGTATGGCTGCAGGGGAAGGCCATTTAAGACAGAGAACTATGTGAACCAAGGAAGGAAAATGGAAAAGTTTAAGGCCTGCTTAAGAACAGTCTAGAGTTGCTAACTAAAAAGCTCATAGTGGGAATTCATGGTAGGAATTAAAGTTGGCCAGATTCAGTTAGGATCATATGATAAAGGTACTAAATTCCACACTTGGCTGTTTGTATTTAAATTAGAAGGCAGTGGGAAACCATTGATGGTTCTAAATGGCAGAATGACATGATCAGAGCTTTTTTTTTTTTTTAATGGTAGTGCTTTTGAACAAGACAGATGCAAAGGATATCACTTACCTAGCAGTAACCAGGATACTCCATAATTCCTAGCACTTTTCTGTAACACCCCTCCCTCTTCCACTCAAGAAAGCATATTAGAAAACAAAGAATAGTAATATTAAATATACAAGTCAACTTTCATTTATTTAAAATAAACACTATCAGATTTACTTAGTGGTAGTTAGATATAATTGGGGATACACTCTATAATGAATCAAGACACAGATCTTTGTGTCGGGATGGCAGTTAAAAACCAAGGTTGAAGAAAACATGGCAACACAATGAGGAATGGATCAAATACTGGATTTGTGGATCAGTATTTGGATCCAGGAAATACTGGATGTAGTGAGAGAGAAAAACAAATAAGCTATTTATTATTCTTAGAAAGTTTAAAACAGGTCTGAATTAGGGTTCGCAGTAGAAGTAAAAGAGGAGATAAAGTCTATAGGCACGGCAATGTGCTGGACACTGGTGATAAGTAAGTGAAAGAAATAAGAGTTGCTTTGAATTGGGGAAGGTAAAAAATTTAATTCACTTTGGGCTAGTTAAATGCAGGTACCAGAACACATCTTATAGAATGCTTCTGTAAAGTTGAATATTTAGGATTCCTTCTCAAGAACATAGTGTAAACTTGCATCATCTGTAAATGCAGTTTTTTTTTCCCAAGACTCTCTGAATAGGAGGCGGCACTCCCCACTCTATATGTGACTCCTCATTTGATTCTTAAGTATTCAAGTTATTACTTAATCCTTAAAATAATTAATGATTGAATTTCCATTTGCGTGGGACCTTAAATTTTTCTGTTCCCTAAATGGTGGTAAAATGAATGTAAGGAATTAATTCATATTCTAGAAATAAATGCCTCATTGAGAGGAAGTGAATGCATGGAGCTTCTCTAGCTTAGAATAGAGGGGACTGCTTCCTACTCTTTGCAAACCTCTTGCTTATTGATAATACATTTATTTTTTTTTAATAATACATTTAATAGGAAGTATGATTTCCTTACATATTGCAGGCGGATGCTTTTCAGCCTTTTATATAATTTCAAACATTTTTTAAAGTCTTAATTAAAAGACTTTTCAAGTTTCGACATCACAGGGTGTTTTCCATTTCTTAAAAGCTCTACTGTGTTCTATTCTATACCTTGAAGCTTGTTGTCCGGACAGTTCAGGTGGAATTACAGGGGTAGGAATTTGAGCTTACTTTGGATCCTCAGTTTTTGTTGATAAAAATTGTATCAGTGGGTAGGCATTTTCTTCCATCTACTTCTAGACTTGCTTTTTGCAACTGGTGGAATGAGAAAATGACTTATTTTCACTAGTTTGAAAAAGGAGTATAGAAGCATATTCATTGCATGATAAATATTAATGATAACAATTACACTGAAAGCTTTTGTCATTCAAAAGCTCAGAATTGGAAATTAGATTCCAACTATGCTTTAGATACAATGTAGTCAGGGGCATTTGATGACCTCTATGTTGACAATGATCGTGGGTATAAGCGGAGGATGGTTATTAAAAATAATCGACCTTGGCTGTTAATGTTTATATGATACTGAAGTTCTTCCTCCTTTTATGTTTTTCTCAACAGCTTGTAAGGAAAATTTTAAAGTATAAAAAGCAAACTGAATCAGTGAACAGGCTATTAGGGGAGGGGGGGTGATGGTGAGAGGATAGTTGGGGCAGGACCAAAGGGATTGCAAAGTTGCCTCACAGTCTAAAAGATAAGAGTAGTCAAGGATTGATGACACGTTGTTGCTTGATTTTGACAGAAATAATCCCCACCACCCTCACTGGGACTTTGGGAAGGGTCGGGAAGTAAAAATTGGTTCACATAACCTTGAAGACATTATTGGACAAATATTGTATGATTCCATTTACATGAGGTGCTTCAAGTAGGCGAATTCATTACAACACAAAGTAGAATGGTGATTGCCAGGCCCGGAAGGAAGAGGGGATGGGGAGTTACTATTTAATGGGTATGAATGTCAGTTCAGGAAGATAAAAAAAGTTCTGGCTATGGATGGCAGTGATGGTAGCACAACCACGTGTGTGTACTTATTATTACTGAATGGTACACTTAAAAATGGTTAAAATGATAAATTTTATGTTAGGTATATTTTACCAGAATAAAAAAAAACTTTTTAAAAAGTGGTTCATATATGTATGGATACATGTATGGTGCTTATATGGGCAAAATTTTCTGGTATAGTCCTGACTTCATGTAATTTTTTTTTCTTTTAAGGGAAAATGAGTTTACAATAAAGTGGAATCTTCTTAGAACTTAAAAAAAAATGCTTTTATTTACAAAGATCAAAAAATAAGAAAAACTCTTTGTTAGTCAGTATTTTTTATTTTCTAGTTCGATATGAGATACTGATTATTGACATTTCTGGTCATTTCAGAATATTTATTGCAGAACCACTTTGATCTGTTTTTTCTTCTTTAGAAACACAATCACATACTAGAAACACCTTTTGTGTATTTTGAGAGAAGTAGTTAACTTGGATGCCGAATTATATAGTTGCCCCTTTTAATTAAGGAGCTACTTCTTAGTTTCAATTTTTTTTTTTAAATCAGGTAAATTGACTAGGGGTAACAGAATTTTTGTCTGAGTCTAGTGTGACACTAAGTCGTTTTCTGAAGTAATTATGTTTATAATTATGAAGTGGAATGTGGAAATTACAGAGTGGAAATCAAGAGATTTGTTCCTCCCCCAAATGTGGGGATGCACTAAACTAAGAATTACCATGGCTCATATTTTTCAGGGGGGTTAACAGCTTAGTTGAGTTGCTGCTAAGTGTAGCCTCTTTGCAGTTGCTCCCCTCTGCCGTCTACTCTCTGACACCATCCCTGCCATCACTTGTCCCTTTCCCCCACAGATAGACACACCTAACGGGAGACTGCAAGGTTGTCAGAACCTTGAGTGTTGTGGCTCTTGTATAGAGCTGTGTGGAATCCTGAGCTGCGATCTCCCGATTAATGTTAAGCCTTGGCAACCAGTTTTGGCCTCAGTCTTTAGAGTTTCTTTCAGCCTAATTCCTTGTTTCTGCAGAGAACTTCTGAACTTAAAATTTGCCTTTTCTTCTAGAGTTGGAACACCTTCTACTTCCATGAGTAGAGCTCATCTCTTGCCTCTTGTTATCTGTCCGTCACTCTCTCCACTAGTTTAGATCATCCTGCAGTTTCGCTCCTTATCTCTTTATTTCGTTTTTAGCTGCTTAAGGCAATTCAAGTAAGCAATAATGATAGCTGATATTTGTATAGCACATACTATATGCCAAGTACTTTCTAAAAGCTCTACCACTTGGACATTTAATCCTCAGAACAACCTTATGAGACAAGTAGTATTATCATCCCCATTTTCAGATGAGGAAGCCAAGGCACTAAGATCTTAAGGGACTTGCCCAGGTCAAACAATAGGATGTCAGAACCTGTTCTCTTAATGATTATGGTAAACTTCCTCCCTAGGAAAAAAAGTATTTTGTCACCCAACTCTGTGTTGTGAACCTTGTGTGGCTAAATCATTTTCCTGAGCCAGAAAGTTTGTAAGTCAGCAGTGCAGTTCACCAATGTTATTGCTTGGTTACAAACTCCTCAAATTTCCCGGTTTATCCAAAAAAGAGTCTTATTTTTTGGTAACTCTCAAACAGACTTTTAAGTGCTTGTGTAATTCATTTACTTATGTCATATAGCACTATATGTCTTTCTAAAAAGGAGTCTTAACATATAAGTGCTTAACCTTTACTTCTTAATGATGAGCTTTTAAATTGTTATTGTGCTGACATAATTAGGTGTAACGCCTAAAATGCTTTGTGTGTATAGCTATAAAAAGAAAGTAATGTGATCTAGGACCGACAGTAAAGCTGTATCTACGAAAAAATCCTATGGAAGGTTGAAATTGAATGTGGTAACTGCAATTATCTAAAAGGAAGTCTATTACCTTATGATAAAACTGTCAAAATAATGATTGGGTACTCCCACAAATTGTACAGAGAATCAATAAAACCAATATTACGTCACGGTTTGAGAATTTAGGAATTCCACTTTCTCCTAATTCATGAGAGGATGCTAATATATTTAAGAATGAGATAATTGTAAGGGTTTTTTTCCTGCTTCATTTTGTAAATAACTCTTTGCTTGAGAGGCTTGATAAACAACATTCTTGGCAGATATGAATAGTATTTATTCATTAACCAGATAAAAACATACAGACAACATGAGTTACTTTCTTTTGCCTTACAAGGACATAAAATGCAGCATTTTGAGTAGATCTTCTTTGTTGATGGCGAATAACTTCTATTTCATCAAGGGCCCATGCTTTGACCATTTGGATCATAGTCAGTCAATCTGTGATATCACTGTATACAAGCGAGCTTTTGTATTTTAATGAGGATTAATGAGGATTACGATTTTTCTTGCTAAAACTAAACTGTGTATGTAGGTAAATGATTTGTCTTCTTCACTAAGCCACCTTACCTCCAACTTCTCATTTCTGTCTTTCAATCTAAGAAGACAGTTTATATAATAATACAGGAATAATTTTTTATTCCTTCTTGTGGTTCATCCCTTAGTCTCACATCTCTATATATTAGTTGACATGAATTATGTATTTTGTTGATAATATACCTGCCATTTACTTACACTCTAGGATTAAGAGGATATTAAGGAATTTTGTAGATAACTCATGAAACACGTGAATAGAACCTTATTGTTTAAAAAAGTTTTAATAAGTTTTCTTTGACCCATACAAAAACCCTTTGACATAGATAAGGCAAATGTTATTTTGTGGTTATATAAATGATAAACAGAAGCTCAGGATAAATGACCAGCCTCGCTGTACACTTAGGACAAGAACTGGGACTTGATCTCGGACCACCTACACCTACCTACCTGTTCTTCTGCTTACCCTCATTATGTACCTGAATGCACAAAGGAAAAACAAAAGCGATGAAGAGGGAAGGGACCTAAATATTCTAATTTCAGAGTCTTCTTCTTTCCATTATTTAAAACTGTGAGCTAACAGCATTGCTTAGGTATTGTCCCCAGTGCTTACTTAGCTTCTTTTAATGTGAGAAGACTTGATCTTTCTACTTAAATCTCATGTGTTACAATTTGTGTGTATTTCCTCTTGCAGAGTTGGAATCCCAGTTTGATCTCTTATTATCACTTTGGGTAGCTTCTTTGGCAGCCAAAGTTTGCTCGTTTTCTTTTTTCTTTTCTTTTTTTTTAAGATTTTATTTATTTATTTGACAGAGAGAAAGAGATTACAAGTAGGCAAAGAGGCAGGCAGAGAGAGAGGGGGAAGCAGGCTCCCTGCTGAGCAGAGAGCCCGATGCAGGGCTTGATCCCAGGCCCCTGAGATCATGACCTGAGCTGAAGGCAGAGGCTTTAACCCACTGAGCCACCCATGCGCCCCAGTTTGCTCATTTTCAAAATCAGATAACATCCACTTTTTGTGTTATACAGATTAAAGATGATTTTGTAAAGTACCTGCCGTGGTGCTTGGCACATAATAGGCACTCAAATGAAAGTAACTTTTCAGCAACAGGCAGGAATATTCTGATAGTTCCTTAAAACATATGAAGGAACTAATCTTTCAACTTCTTTCAGTACTCTCGAAATTTGAATTCTATGGTAATTTCAGAGATTCTGAAACCTCTTGGAATTCTTTTTATGATGCTCTATATGGGGAGAAATTAATTTTGGTCTTATTGAAGCAGCATAGAATGGGAGGATGAACTCAATTTCCTGAATTCTTTTACTAGTTTATTTATTTTAACTTAAATGTGGTGTGATTTTGTTTTTGTTTTTGGTTTTTTTTGTAGTAAAAACAACAGCATGTTTGGCCTACCTATATATATGTACTGTGGAAATTTACAACCCTTTATTCTTCTACATAACTGTATCTTACAGGTCAGGAATTCTTTTGGCCAACGCTTTGTCAAAAGCAACAGTTTTTTGCTTTATTTTGGTACTGTTTTTAATGGTAATGGAAAGGTTAAATTTTTCATGAGCTCATATCTAGGGGCAATTTCACTAGAAAGCTATAACTTTTTTTAGTACAATTTTATGGATTTTTTATATATATAATTTTTATATATAATATATAAAAATTACTTATAATAATATATATTAAAAATATATAACATGTAATAGAAATAAATATATAATAATATATAAACTTTTTAGATTTATATCGAAGTTGCCAGGATGGTACAGAGTCCTCCCTATACCTGTCACTCAGTTGTAATTACCCCTAATGTTAAAATTTTACATCACTTTGTACATTGGTCACCAGGAGGAAACCCATGTCAGTACATTACTGTTAACCAAACTCCAGGCTTTATTTGAATTGCACCACTTTTTTCCATTGATAGCCTTTGGCTGGGCATGGTCCAGTTCGGGAACCCCCTGGCATTTCGTTGTTGTGTTTCCTACATCCCATCTGGTGTGTGACAGTTACTCAGTCTTTCCTTGTTTCTGATGACCATGACACGTTTGAGGAATATCAATCAAGTATTCTGTGTAATGCTTCTCAGTTTTGATTTGTCTGACATTTTCCTCATGATTGGTCTGGGATTATAGAATTTGGAAAAGAATAGCACCGAGGGGAAGTTTCCTTATCATCCTGTTCTATCTAAAGCCCCAGTACATGATATCAATACAGCTTATCCCTGGTTATGTTAACCTCAATCTCTTGGTTAAGGTAATGTTTGCCAGATTTCTCTACTATTAAGTTACTGTTTTTCCCTTCCCAAAACTCTGTTCTTTGAATGAAAGTCACTAAATTTAGCCCACACTCAAACCGAAGAGGAAGATTAACTCCACCTCCTGGAGAGAGGATTATGTAGCTATATTATTTGTAATTCTTCTGTAAGGAAGTTTTGGCTCCTGTATTTATGTATTCAGTCACTTACTTATAGATACATATACGACTTATGATATTTATTTTCTACTTTGGGTTATAATCTCACTGGACAACTTTTATTTAGATTCAGGAATTAAATGTATGCCACACATTCTAATCTTTTAACCAGCACCCCCACCATGTTACCCATAAATTGAGTAGGCCTATATCCTTGCCTGTCATTCATGTCAATGATTAAATTATTTTACATCAGTCCCAAGTAAAGCCCTTTTTTTAAAAAAAATATTTTATTTATTTATTTGACAGAGAGAGAGAGAGAGAGATCAGAAGTAGGCAGAGAGGCAGGCAGAGAGAGAGGGGGAAGCAGGCTCCCTGCTGAGCAGAGAGCCTGATGCTGGGGGCTCTATCCCAGGACCCTGAGATCATGACCTGAGCTAAAGGCAGAGACTTTAACCCACTGAGCCACCCAGGCGCTCCCCCAAGTGAAGCCCTTTACAAACTGATAAAATTCTCTTTGGTTACATACTCTTCTTTATAAAAAGAGATCTGTCAATGCTACAGTAAGTGTCAAAGATTAATTTTCTCAGTATGGTCTAAATTTTCATGAGTCTGTTATGCTTATTAACAAACACTTTTTTGTTTTGTTTTTGCAAATCAACTAGTTTTGATTATTAGGGGCCATACTTTCGGAGATGAAGAAATCAAAGTAAAGGTAAATTCCTCTAAAACCTGGGCCTGATTTTGGTTCTTTTCCATACTCAGTCACACTCTTCCATGAGTTATCAAAAATGCTGGTCAGTCACCTAATACCTTTGTCTACCAGGCATGGGTGGGCAGAACGTTCTCTGGCCTGTTTATTGGGCTTAAATTATTTCTATCTTGGTTTTTCTGCATTTCCATTTCAGCTATTCCTATTTTTTTTAAGATTTTTTATTTATTTATTTGACAGAGAGAGAGATCACAAATAGGCGGGGGGGGGGGGGGGGATGCAGGCTCCCTGCAGAGCAGAGAGCCCGATGCAGGGCTCGATCCTAGACCCTGGGATCATGACTTGAGCCGAAGGCAGAGGCTTTAACCCACTGAGCCTCCCAGGCGCCCCTCAGATATTCCTGTTGAGTTGTCAGCCTATTGATAAACATTTGGTGAAGAAAAGTATGACTTGTTTAAGAACATTCCTTTCATTGATATTTTATAGTTTTGGTTGCTTCTATTTAGATTCTCAGCAAGGGAGAGAGAGAGATCTTATGGTCTCTGGGGGTGAGGAAAGTAGGCTGCACTGTTCACAAAACTGTTCGTCTGTTGCATGTTCTTGGGGTCAGCACTGGCATCTGTGATGTTCTTCGTCTGGGGCTGCTTGCCTGACTTGGTGACTGGAAAGGAAGAAGCAGTAACTTTAGCAGTGGTACAAAAGGCTAGAGGAAATGGGGCTGACAAACAGGGGTGACAAAGGGGCAGACTTTGTTTTAAAATTCCCTTATTTTCCTATCACATGTTCTAACATATTGTATGTATGTCTTCCTCCCTCCCCTCTCTCTCTCTCTCTTTCTCTCTCTCTCTCAGAACATGTGCTCCTAATGGCTCTTAGAACATGTGGGTCTAATGGCTAAGTCAGGTTATCTATCTTCAAGAGGCTTGTGCTTTACTAAAGGGAAGTTAGCTCCTCACACAGATGCATATTCAATTTAGATTAAAATTATGACCCAGAAAACATATTAATTTGTTCATTCCAAAATTTTTGTATCTGTAACAGATGAGTTTGACACCTCTAAAAATTGAGCTTAATGCTTTGTGGTAGTGTAAGCAAAGTGGAATCATGTCTGGACCTAGGAGGAATT
>CM052797.1:56073353-56140853 GCA_028533885.1 Nasua narica | reverse complement strand
CATCCTTCCAATCCCGGGCAGCACTTCTAATGACTTAGAATTAACTGCTTTCTAATTATGCACTGAGGCAGACACCATGATGTGGTATGGGTCTTTGCCAGCAAAAGGAAACACAGGAGATCTAAATGAGCAGGCTACCAGAGGGAATTGTGAGAGAGGCTTCTTGAAGTCATCAGCTTGCAAAGCAGAGGCTTAACCCTTGTCGCATTGAATAATATAAACTTGGTCATACCAGCTGCCACTGTGATATCACCTATAGGAGCACCCATTTTTCTCTCTTTTTATAGTCTGTAAGATACTTGTGATCTTGCCAGGTTCAGGGCTACCTCAGGGAATTTTGGTAGGTCTATGCTACATCGGCTTTCTCCCCTGACCTTGAGCTAGTCTTCTTTTTACCTATGACGCAGCTTGACATGCTGGGTCGCAGTAAGCTAGGACCAGAGAGCTCAGTTTCATTTTGAGGACATCTACTTGTTCTACAAAGAATGCCAAATATCTTCAAATTTTAATTGCTAATATTTGAATCTGAGGGAGATCTAGGAGGGAGGATGGGATACCAAGGGAAAACTTGAGTTATTCGTAGAAGTATGATGCATTAATCTCGAACAGTTCAGTTCACTTTTGAAGACCATAGGAATAATGCTAGAGAAAGATTAGGCTGGTAATTATGATCCCAGACTGGCCAAGTTTATATCACGGTTCTACCAATAATTGGGAGTAGGACTTTGGGAAATTATTAAATTCCTCATGCCTTGGGGCACCTGAGTGGCTCATTCGGTTAAGCATCTGCCTTTGGCTCAGGTCAGGATCCCAGGGTCCTGGGATAGAACTCTGCATCAGGCTCCCTGCTCAGCGGGGAGTCTGCTTCTCTTCCCCACTCCCCCCAACACTTGTGTTCTCTCTCTCTCTCGCTCAATCTCCCTCTCTCTCAAATAAATAAATAAAATCTTTAAATTCCTCCCGCCTTAATTTCTTTATTTCTAAGATGGGGATAGCCACCTGGCAGGTATATTCTGAGAATTCATTGAGTTAATACATGTGAAGAGTTTAGAATGGTTCCTAGCACATGGTAAGCACTCAGTAAATGTTAGCAAGTGGAAACTTGCTATAGGGTAGATTGAATGACCCCACCCCACCTTCCTGAATACTCTGCTGACTTTGTACAAAAGTCAAACTAGTGTTTCTGAAACTTTAGAAATTTGGGTACATTTATAGTTTTTCCCTATCTCCATTGTACCCCATGTACTAATAATAAATATACTATATTTGCTTGAAAAAATTTTCAAGTGTCATTTAATTAATTCTATTTTAAAAAGGAAATTATCATTTCACCTTACACGATAAACTAGAATTTGTTTCCATAAATAGAAAGTGCTTATAAAAATTATACATAACTGCTAAAGAAAAAAATGTTTTATGTGCTTGGAAAGTCACTTCATGTGCCTATGCCCACGTTAAGCACTCTTCTCTTTGGGAGACGTGGCATTAGATGTTGTCAACATTTAAAGACCCATTGTGTCCTACCTCTTCTTAGGCTACATTTTCTGAAAACAATATATATATATATATTTTAATTTTTTAAAGGTGCACTCATCTATGATGAGAAAAGTTCAAATTAAGTCAAATCCATTTGACTACCTAAATATTGAGGTAACAGTAGGGAATATAGGCAGGACTTGGATTTTTGAGTAGTTTATTAGTAATTCATTCAGCAATTTGTTGAGTAACTATTTTGTGCAGAGCAACCTTGAGGTGATAACAGAGAAATATGTCTACTGATAAGCAGCTTGCCGAATATCCTGACACAAACAGTTCCTTAGTCCTCCATGTGAACTGTTCTAAAAGGAGTGATGTTGCATTAGCAGACATACAGTATACCTGTGGCATTAAAATTTCAGAGGGGGACATTAGGAAAAAATGTCTAAAAAATCTCCTTCGGTGGGCTATGATGGAAGAAAAGGTTAAGCAAGATTTATGTAGACCAAATAAGCATAGGACCACTGAAAGCCAAGCTTGAAATCAGAAACCTTCTAGCTTTGGAACTAGTAATAAACTTGTAAGAATTATCTCTTATCTTCTTGGGGTAACCACAGGATGAGCCTAATCCTCCATGGAAAAGCCCCCACATATTTAGACATAACATTGAGGAAATAGGACATTGGTTTTTTTTTTTTTAATATTGTGCTAAACATTCCTTTTTCCTTCAGTTTTTTTTTTTTTTTAAGTAGGTCATGGTTTCACATCTTGGTATCCTAATCAATTTTATGTCAACAGATGACAAAGTATTATTTAATCAAGTGCCAAATGACTGGTAGACAATATGAGTTCTCTCCCCAGTATGAAGAAGGGGAGAGCAAGTGGATTGGAATCATAGAGGAAATTCTGCTGGAGGAGATGAGACTTGAACTGGGCTTTGAAGTTTTGGCTGAGGGAAAGTTAAGAAAGAACCTTCCAGATTTGGAGGATGGAACTGGGAATGGCTGGGTAGGAGGGATGGGATTAAGTATATTCCTGGCATTAACCAGGTGTTTAATAAATATCTGTTGAGTGTTTGTTTGTGGAGTAAGACTTGATGGTATATGGTGGTTGTAGATCTACAGATTGCCTGACACGGTCTGACCAGTGTGAATACTCATGCTTTGGAGACCTCTTCCTCTTGTCCTTATATAATACTTTTTCTCTTTGATGACTGCAGTCAAAGTTATTTCGTACATGATTATGTGCCAGTTAGAGAGCAGAATTTAATTTGCTCCTTTAAGATTCCCTCATGTTAAAAGATACTGCTTATTTAGATTGTCAGTTTTAGACTGCTTTAGAGATCACTCCTGTGCAATGGGATAGCTAGTGGGCTGCCTGGAATCTTTGAGAAATAGTTCCAACTGCAAAAGTAAGTAAGATCCTATAGGCCACTGGCGATATTGAAAATGTCCGGAAAAGACATTGGAAGGCCAGCTCCCGTGGAGATGTAATGTCCAAAGGCCTTAGACCAGCATTTGAAGGGAAGATGAAATACCAGCTGGTACTTTGGGCTTAGCTGGAGCTCACCCTCTGCAGGAGCCACATTGAAAAGGCAAGACTCTTGGTGTACTTTGGAAGCAGCCGCCTTTCCCCGCCAGCTGTTCACCTGCACAGATTGCTTTTTCTTCTTGGAGGGAGAACTAGGTTCTAAGACCACCATCTGAGTATGTATTTCCTTCCAAATGGTTCATCTCGTCTTTATCCCAATACCGTCCATCTCTCACTTCATCCCTTTTTCTCTCCTCACTGCTCCATCCAGTACACAGGTAGCCCATGCTGGGTCACCTGTCATGCTTAAACTTATTTGTGACCTTGGGTTAGGGGTCCCTACTAGATATGGTCTAGTCTTTGCTTCAGCTCGGGCATAACCTAGTCAAAAGGCACTCTCTGCAGTGGGCAAGATTTCTAGGGACCTAAAAACAGCCTAGAGGATCTAGCTGCTCATTTTCCCCAATTCCTTTCAGCAGTAGCTGGCCACTTATTTGAGCTTACACCAAAGAAAGGAAGAGTTAGGAAAATGGATGTGAGAGTGATTTGGGGGCAATTCTCCACTTGCCTGATTGCTAGTGCTTGAAATAAGGGAAAACCCCCTTATATGGTTACAGACAAGGTTTAAAATACAACCCCGCCAACCCCCTCCATGGAGTGATAGCACAGGATGCTAATACACACAAATATGTAAAGGATTTCTTCCAGGTTCTTCCTGAGAACGGATTGCATGAGGCATTGTATGCTGACTGCCGCGGAGGGCGTGGCGGGGGTGGCAGGTAGGAAGGGAGAATCTGGCATTGTCAGATTCCCTTCTGGCTATGTCCTCGAGGCTGTGGCAATTACATAGTTGGCAAGAACAGCCCCCCCCCCCCCCGACTTTATACATGTCTTATGAAGTCTTTCTTCTTTTACCTTCTTGACAAGAGAAGGTAATAAGTGATGTATGTATGGATAATGCGCACTGTTCTTTAAGGGCAGCCAAAGCAACAAGGAAACAACTTCAGCTGCCCAAGTCAGAAACAGCATGTTAAATGCTCTTTCTGGCTTATTTTATTTCGTCTTCGCAACAGCCCTGCAAATAAGTACCAGTGTTCTGCTCTTTGACAGATGAGGGGACTGAGGGTCACAGACGTGATTAGCTTGTTGAGATGACAGAGCTAGTGGAAGAGCCAGGCCTCAAACCAAGTGTGCCTGATTCTAGGCTCAGCTCGTAACCACTGATCCATGCTGCCTCTGCCTTTGAAAGTATTGGACGGCATAGCTTTCCAAGTTCACCTTTCTTTTAGAAGGCATGTTTATCCTCTTTTGAGGAAGATGTAAATAAACGTGGTCTTGTGTGATGTACAGGTCATAAGGAACTGTAAAGTGCTTCCTGGTTCTTTGGGGTGTTTGCTTTTAGAACCCATCTCAAGGGGAAGTTCATGCAGACCACAGAGAGGCCCACCTGGAGAGGAATCAAGGCCCTTCACCCACTGTTTCCGCTGAGCCGGAAGCAAGTACGGATCTGCCAAACATTTAAGTGAGTCATGATGAAAGTGAGCCCTACAGCACCCAAGTAATGTCACACAAAGACAGACTATCTCCGTTAACCTAGCCTAAACTGCCAAGTCATGAGCATGTTAAGAAGTTATTATTTAAGCCTCGCCCCTCCAAAAAAAAAAATGAGTTTATATTTGAAAATTTAACCAAACTGATTCTCAAACCCACAGAAACTGGGTAAGCTTGATTAGCACAATGCTTTGGCCTGTGACATAGCAGTAGTCTTTGGAGGAATCAGGGTAGCAATTCATTTCCTAGCCGCCAGTGACACTTCTCCAATTCGCTGGCCCAGACAGACCCTATGCAGCAGAGAGGAGGACTTTGGCCCCACTTTACACCCCACCCACTTTTTGGCTACCTGCCCTTCTTTCTAGTGTTTTTGTGACTCCAGTTTCGTAAAAGGACCTTCTCTTTATATATTTAAATAACTTGAACACCACAGAAGTTAACCTAGGAAACAATCTTTCCCTTGAACTTCTTACCAAAAAGTTTCCAAAAATTTCAGCAACATAGCAGAATGAGTTTTTATTGATGGTCCATATTTCCACAACAAAGACACAGAAATGATAGAAAAATAAAACAAACAAAAATCTTTTAAAATACAAAACCAAGTTCAAACAAAAGGAATTCAATTTCTGGGGGCAAGGTATGAAGAGAGAATGTATATTCAGATTGGTAAACAGGGGCTGGCACTTTGTAGATCCACATGAGTTGTTAGCTTTAGGTATGGACATGAGGAGTTGAGACAGGGATTTTTAACTCCCTGGAGGGAAAGACAGGCAACCAGGAGCTGGAAGTGAGCCTCCACATGCAGCCCAAACCATGAGCAAAGCACGGGGGAAACTCCACTTGCCTGAAGAACATGACAAGGAAGTAAGAGACAAAGAATGACCGTCCTGTATACGGTCTTGAGTTGTGGGGTATTTGGAGAGAGAAATTAGAAATAGGCCAGCACCAATTATGGATTTGGGTCCAAATTTGCACTCTTATTTATACTGCCGGAAACCCATGTTAAGAAATTAACCATAAAACTGGTCTCTGCAGAAGTAAACGTGAAACTACTCTGTCGTGGTTATTTCCACAATGCAGTTCAAACAATTCTTGCTGAAATTAAGTTCACAGTAAAAATTCACCAACCAAGTGGGAAAACCACCACCATAGGGAAGATAAGTACATAGGCAGGTAGCCAGATAAATTGCATACTATGACTGGAAATGAAAAAAATGAATATAATAGAGGTTAAATGATGATGTTTTAAAACATAAAAATTATATAAACCAATCTAATAAACTGACTAGGTAAGTCAGAAAATAGAATATAGTATAAAAAAAGGAGCAGACAGATTTGGGAAAGACAATAAAATTTAGAAATGATATAATTATTGACCTTAAAAGCTAATTAGGTCAGGGGTGCCTGGGTGGCCCAGTCGGTTCAGAGTCCAACTCTTGGTTTCAGCTCATGTCATGATCTCTAAGTTGTAGGATTGATCCCCGCTTCGGTTTCTGTGCTCAGCATGGAGTCTGCTTAAGATCCTTGCCCTCGCTCTCCCTCTGCCCTCCCACTCGTGTGTGTGTGTGCTCTCTCACTCTCTGTCAAAGAGTAAATAAATCTTTAAAACACAAAAACTCATTAGATGAGTGAAGTGTCAGAAGAATTAGATTAGAACAAAAGTTAGTGAATTTTAGGATGGCTCTAAGGAAAGCACCTTTAGTGTATAACACAAGAGATGAATAGAGAGGAAATATAAATACTTTATAAGAGTAGGAGACATAAGAGATAGTAATGAGTCCTTCTAATAGATGTCTAATATAAGAGTGCCAGAAGAAGAAAATGGAGGCCAAAACTATTGTGGCTTAAAACTTTCCAAACTGGTTAAAGGCATATATCTTTAGGTTCATAAAAAATAGCTAAATCCAAGCAAGCTAAATTAAAAGAGCCATACCCAGGTACCCAGTGATGAAACTATTAAATATCAAAGAAAACTCTAAAAGGAACCAGATAAAAGACAAATTATTTCTATAGGGAATATTATTAGACTGGCAGTAGAGTTCTTAGCAATAACAGATGTCAAGAGACAGTGAAATCTTATCTTCAAATGGTTGAAATAAAAGGGCTCTTAGCTTATAATTCTATACCCAGCTATATTGTCATTCAAAAGTGAGAACTAAGTTATTTTCAGGCAAGACAAGACTAAGAGAGTTACTACTCAGTGGTCCTATCTGAAAGAACTAATACTTAGTGCCTTAATAATAAGGATAATGAATCTAAAAGTGGAGAACAGGATTCAGAAAGCAGTACTGAAGAAGGAAATTGGCAAACATGTTCATAAATCTAAATAAGTATTGAACATTTTAAAAAATAGAAACTATATTAGAATACAGAGCCAGTTGTATGTGTGTGTGTGTATGTATATGGAGAGAGAGAGATTTATTATAAGGAATAGGCTCATGTGATTATAGAGGTTGAAAATCCCAAGTGCTACAGTGGACAAGCTAGAGACTCAGGGGAACCAGTGATATAGGTCCAGCCCAAAGGTCTACAGGCTTGAGATCCAGGAGGAGCCAATATTTTAGTTTGAGTCCAGAGGATGTTCCAAATTGAAGGCAGTTAGGCAGAGAAACTAATCTTTTTCTCAATGTTTTATGTTCTAGTCAGACCTTCATCTGATTGAATGAGACCCGTCCATATTGGTGAGGGTAGTCTGTTTTACTCCAATTCAAATGTGAATCTTATCCAGAAACACCCTCACAGACATAGTCAGAATAATGTTTGGTCAAAAGTCTGGGCACCTTGTGGCCCAGTCAAGTTGACATAAAATTAACCATCACAGAAACTAAGATATTGGGGCACCTGGGTGGCTCAGTGGGTTAAAGCCTCTGCCTTCGGTTCAGGTCATGATCTCAGGGTCCTGGGCTCAAGCCCCGCATCGGACTCTCTGCTCAGCAGGAAGCCTGCTTCTCCCTCTCTCTGCCTGCCTCTCTGCCTACTTGTGAGCTCTCTCTCTCTGTCAAATAAATAAATAAAATCTTAAAAAAAAGGAACTAAGAAATTATGTTTACAAACAGGGTGGTTGAATAAAAATAATAGAATAACATGGAGGCTGATGGGGAATGGAGGCTTCCTGATTAGAGTGAGTGCATTCTAAATTCCTTATGTAGCTGGTGCTTGCACAACACGGGTCTAAACTGCATGGGTCCACTTATATGTGGATTTTTCTTATACATACACATACAGTGCAGTGCTATTTTTATAAACACAGGACAGTATTTTCTCTTCCTTATGATTTTCCTAATAACATTTTCTTTTCTTTAGCTTTATTGTAGGAATATAGTATATAATACATATAACATATAAAATATGTGTTAATTGACTGTGTTATCAGTAAGGCTTCCTGTCAATAGCAGGCTGTTAATAGTTAAGTTTTAGGAAGTCAAAAGTTGTATGTGGGATTATTGACTACCCAGGGGATTGGTGCCCCTAACCCCCATGTGTTGGGGGTTAGGGGCACCAACTGTGCTCAGAATTATAAAGGAGATATGATTAGATTGTATATGGGTTCATTTAAAATTAATTAAAAATTAGTAAGAATACAGAAGATTTGGGGCACCTTGGTGGGCATCCAACTCTTGCTTTCAACTCAGGTCATGATCTCAGAGTCATGAGATCAAGCCCTATGTTGGACTCCATGCTCAGTGGGGCATCTGATTGAGATTCTCCCTCTCCCTCTACCCCTCCCCTTTCTACTCTCTCACTTTCTTTCTCTCTGTCAAATATGTAAGTCTTTAAAAAAAAAAAGAATATGGAAGATTTTAATAATACAATTAAAAATCTAGGCCTGCTAGACATACCTGAACCCCATACCTCAAAAATAGGAGATTTAGTATTTTTTAAGATATGTAAAATATTAATAAAAATTGTTTGCATATGAAAACAGCAATGGAAGTCAAATAGATACCCTCAAATTAATATAAGCATCACATACTTTGACCAATAGATACCCTCAAATTAATATAAGCATCACATACTTTGACCATTATGATCAAATTAAAAATTTGAAATAAGTTTTTAAATAATTAATGGATCAAAGATGAAATCAAAATGGAAACTAGAAAATATTTATAAATCAATGAGAACAACACTTGTGGCATGTAGCTAAAGCAGAACTTAGAGGAAAATTATAGCCTTAAAAAATATATGTTGAATAAAATATTGAAAATTTAAGTAATGAAGATAGTAAGTTTGTAAAAGAATAATACAACAAACTCAAAGTGGAAAGCCAGAAATAATGATGGCAAAGGATAAATTAAATGAAATTGGAAGGAATGAAACAGTAGAGAAAATCAACAAAACCAAAATTTAGTTCCTTAAAAATGCTAGTAAAATGAACTAACCTCTAGCAAGACTGATAAATAAAAAATGTTTACACAAATTAATATTAGACTATGTAAAGTAAATTTAGTTGAAGATAGAGACATTAAGTTAGAGTGGCAGGGGCGTGGATGTTTATTATTTTAGGCTCTTGAAATATTTCACAGAAAGCAGATCATAATCATAGGCCTTATGCGTTAGTCCAGGCATTGCCTATTGCCTCTCCTCCGTAACATGCTTTAACAGGGACCAGTTCTCCCCACCCTTGTACACGCAGCTCCAAGTGACTCGTGCATTCCTGCTTTGTACATGCTCGGTAGGAGGTTGACGTTTCAGCAGTTGAAGCAGTGACAGAGGTGAACCCTGTTCAGGAGGATGAATGCCTCTAGCAAAGGTTAGGGAGAATAAGTCTCCTGTCCACATATGGTTAAAAAAGGTGGATGTAACTTGGGCATAGGTAGTAGCTGGCTAAGGGACATCTTGCTTGTGAAAGGTGTCAGCTTCCTTGAGCACTTCTTATTCCTAGTCATCCCAAAATTGTCCAACCGCCTTTCCTTACCTGGTTGATACTGTTCATCTCTTTGGCAGCTTTTAGCTTCAGAATACGTGTGTAAAATTGAGTTTGCACTCTGGCTTGATCTGAGACACAGGCATACTTTTGTGAAGCCAAAATCCTAAAATCCGCAAACAGAGGGCAGTCACATCCTGGGTCTGTAGCCAATGCCTCGAATCCCTATTTATTATCATTTTCTTACTCTAAAAAATGGCATGTTACAAGAAAGGAAAAGATATTTTGTTGAGTTTAAAATGAATGTGGATTCAATATACAGTTTTTACTCTTCAATTTAAAATGATTGACTTGTTCTTGCAATTTCTCTGATTTGCTTCTCTGATTTGAATATTGTTCTATTTAGTATATTCAGACTATTTTTTAAAAAGTGTGTTGGCTATGATTCTTAATTCTGATAAGCACAGTATTCAAAAATTTATATTATGAGGAAAATTAAGATGTCATTAGTTTCTTTATTCTATAATATTTCTTTCTCTTCCCTCACAAAGTAAGTGACCTCATCTTCTTACATTCTAGAGTATTGTCCCTCCTCTATTTTAAAAAGAGCTTGGGGGGTGGGGCGCCTGTGCAATTCTCAAGAGGTTGAACGTCTGCCTACGGCTCAGGTCATGATCTCAGGGTCGTGAGATCAAGCCCAATCACATCGGGCTCTCTGCTCAGTGGGTAGTCTTCCCCCTCTCACTCTCTGTGCTCTCTCTCTCTCAAATAAAATAAAATCTTTAAAAAAAAGAGCCTTTGGGGGTGCCTGCCTGGCTCAGTCAGTAGAGCATGCAACTCTTGATCTAGGGTCATGAATTTGAGCTCCACATTGGGTGTAGAGAGCACTTAAAATCTTTAAAAAAAAAAGAGCCTTTGGTCTGTGATTTGCAGAGTTATCATATATTTGGTTCTTACTATTACTTAAACTTTAACAAAATCAATAACAAAGTAGCCATTGTAGCTATTTTCTGTAGACTCACACAAGAACCCTTTAAGGTAGTCAGGTCAGGTAATATTGTCATTTTCTACAGAAGTTAGTGAATCTGAGAGGTGTCATATTCCAGAATTTGCCCTGGTTGCAGAGCTGTTGTAGACAGAGGGCTGGAAAGTATTCCTCTTGCGATGATGTTCTCTTTGGGATTCCAGATATGGCTTCCACACTAGCAGAACAAACACATGGTTGCAAACAGCTAAGTACATAAACGTGGCTATCCGCATGCAGAATAGGAAATAATTAAAGTAAGTATACTGCATTTTTTTCTTTGTGGACTCAGTACTGCACTTAAGTGAAAAAGATGTAATTTCCCTATTTCTTTTTTTTTTTTAAACTATTTTTTTTTTTTAGATTTTATTTATTTATTTATTAGGAAAGAGAGAGTGTGAGAGAGAGCAGGTCAGAGTGAGAAGCGGACTCCCCATGGAGCTGGGAGCCCGATGTGGGACTCGATCCCGGGACTCCGGGATCACGACCTGAGCCGAAGGCAGTCGCTCAACCAACTGCGCCACCCAGGGGCCCCTAATTTCCCTATTTCTTTATACGGTCGGTATTTACTAACATTTATCATATCTGTCAGTGATCTTATGGTACTGAACTTGATAAAGAACACAATAATCTAAAAAAAAAAAGTCATTTCAACATGAATGATGTCGATCCGTGGTCTGTGCTCATTGTGTTAACTAGGTAATTATCCAATATGTACTTTAGTTTGTACTGGTGTGGATAAACCCTAAGCCATTTTGCTGAATGTTTGAGAATGATTCTGTTGGGGGACTTGGAAGACTTGATTCCTAGGCAGCACTAGACTTAACTTTAGTTGAGAGACTTGCCTTCCTCCCATGCAAAAGAAGAGCCGTTCTGGTCACCTTGGCTTCCATTCCACATGCCTACAGAAGACAGCAAGACCAGAATCTCTTGCCTCCGTGTGCTATGTGATCTGATACAGCATTCTTCATTAGATGCCTTCCCTAGCCTCTCCTTCTGTAGGTTTTCCTGGGGGAAGGTCTATTTAATTTACAATTGGCTCTGAGGAGGCATATTTTGGGACAAAAATTCATATATAAATAAATTTTTTTTTCTTAAGATTCCCTCGCTGGTTAATCAACTTTACCTACTTTCCTTATCTGTGAAATGGATGCAGTGTTTTGTGGCAGTTGATGAGAATTATTTTAGAAAGGTTTAGAATTCAGAGATGCTTTCTTGGCTAAAACTTATTTTTACTGACATCACTGAAGTCTGACCTGCTTTCACTAAGCTTTCCAGATACATATGCTTGGTTATAAAATACTTAGCCGCAATAGGTAAATACTTCTTTTCTGATTGCTCTTGCTGGTTTGTTTTTTTTTTTTTTTTTCCCCAAGCGGGCTTTTCCAAAGCTAATTTATCTGCAAAGAGACATATGCTTTAGGTCTGTACTTGTTAATTTACCTTGGAAAAATTAGGTCATCTTCAAAGCTGGCAGTGTGGCTTATAAACTTGGCAAATGGTCTAATTAAAAGCTTCTCTTAGATTAAAAAAAAAGGAAAAAATTATTGGTATCGGTAATGTTTTCCTTTTTGTGGTTTGTGTACATATAGGTATATGTCACTCCTCATGCTGCCCTAGAAGTATGTTGACTATTAACGGTTCATCTCTTCTCTTCTACAGCTTCCAAGTCTGTTATAAACAGTCTGCTACGGGACCCTTCTCAGATTCCAGATGGAGTTCTAGCAAATCAGGTCTATCAGGTATTAATCACAGCTGTCTATTTTCGGTGGCAGTGCTATCTGCCTAGCAGAGTAAAGGATTTTAAACCTCATTTAATTACTGTCATCATAAACTATCACTGAGGTCAGGGTGCACCATAAATGGCAATGCAATATTTGCGAGAAGAGCGTTTCACTTTTTAATAGCTGACTTTTATAGTGAATCAAAAGCATGTGATTTTTGTTTTCTGTGATTAAATCTTAACAGCTTTTTGATAGTATTTGTTTTTGTTTTTGTTTTAAAGAAAAGTAATTACTGCTTTTAGGACAGTAGTTCACAGGAACAGTTTCTGTAGTCACCCCAGACCCATTCTCTGTTTTTGTCCGCAGTGCATCGTGAATGACTGCTGTTATGGACCACTGGTGGACTGCATCAAACAGTATCCTTGCCCATAAAATTTTAGGTGCACAATTGACGAGCTCAGACTCAGTGGAGAAGATGTGTCTAGCTTTAACCTGACATAAAGTTCTCCTTCACAAAACACATTTCATACTCTTCTACTTTACATTCAGTCAGCTGGAGGGTCACTGCAGACCATCCTTTTCTCCCGCTTAAGGAAAATCAGATGGGCCACGGGAGGCTGTCGGCTAGGCCGTTCCATGCACAGGCTTGGCTCAAACTGCCAGAGCTTCAGAGAGTTTAAGTCATTGGGCATTCAGAGAGTCATTGGGCACATAACTTACTGTCTGCAAATGTAGCTCACCAATCCAATGAACATTAAAAAAAAAAAAATAGAACAAATCTCTATTTAAAATGAGCCAAATTCAGTTGAGTTTCCTAGAATAAATTTTGAGCCTGGAGTTCAAGGATGACGTGATTAAAATGCCGCACAGACCATCACATCAGAAAGGGCAGTAAATTCTTTTTGCTTAAGTGCTGATTACAATCCGCGCCGCCATTTGGATCCCCAATAAACAGTTTTAGAGAAACCAAGCTAATTTTTCCCTCTAGACTGAACGTAAGGCTATGAAAACAGATGTCCAGTCGTTCTTCATTAAAGACATGGAGATTACCAAAGAGTAATGCTTATTTCTTGAAATGGGATTTGAGCAGACAGTCACTACTTCATGAAGGAGGATGTTCTTCATCCATTCATTTAGTGGTATTGTGGCAATACTAAGAATTTTGATAACCCTGGGTGAAAAATGCTATTAAAAGGGCCAATAACTAGTAATTTTTTTAATGAAAATTATCTTCCACCTGAGTCCATGAGTCTTGCATTTCTTAATACTGTAATAGCCTTCCTGATAGAGGTTTTGTGAGTGTGGGTAGCACTGTGACCCAGTTCAGACACAGGGCTACTAGTCAGGAAGCTTTCTATTGAAAGCCTTTTCTGCTGAAAGTCAAGTATACGTGTGTGTGTGTGTGTGTGTGCTTATCTCACCTTGTTTTCACAAAGGCTTAGAGTCTGTAAAAATTTTGTAAGGAAACACACTCATTTTCTTTTTTATAAAGTTAGCCTTTGAAGAATAATCTCTTAACAGACCCCTCTCGTAAGAATATTCACTAAGTTATAGCCCTTTACGTATTTATCCTTCAAGTCTGTTCCCCCCAATGTAGTTTAAATTAATAAAATCACAGCACTGTCATAAGCTTGCCTTTTTATTAAACCAAAGTGAAACCATACTTCTATTTTCAGTATAAAATTAATAATCGCGTTAGAAATTGTAGGAGTGCCAACCTCATGTTGCTACAGTGATAAAGTTTAGCACATTTGTGTAACAACTAACACCATCTCAGAGTATCTGGGGCAGAATTACATGTTAATTTTAAAGCACATAAAATAGTTAAAAATCAATTTAAAGTTAAGGTTTTAAAAGCATAATGTCTTTTGAAGGATTACATATTGATTTTAAATATAACTATCTAATTATATATGCATGGACTAAAGTATGAAGTCAACTGCTTTGTAAATGCCAGGAGGCTATTTTTCAGTAATAGTTGAGATGCTTACGGGAAACTAGATTGCTGTATTGCTGGCTAAGAAAATGGCTTGTGAGGTTATTTACAAGTTTTGCCCCATGGTCACTGCCATACATCAATAATAGGTATTATTATAGACAAAGTCTAAGTGTTTTCTGCTTATAGAGCATTATAAATTCTGTTCGGAGTATTTTCTTTACATTTTTGCCATCATTCATTTTCCTTTTTTGGCTGTGTTATTGCCGATAGAATTTAATGTAGTACATGATTTCAATTGATAAAGATAATGATGTATGTCTATAAATTTCATTCACTGACTAGATTATAATTTTGCAGTTCCATTATGCCTATTGCCAGTAAAATTACTGTTTTTATAAGCTTTGTGTTCTAGACCTTGTATTTTATATATGTTTATATCAAGCAAAGAATAATCAAGAAGTATGTCTTTCCTAAATTTCAAATTGGTGATTGCTTTTACCATGCAAAATAAAACAAGCTGGGGAATTTATAGAGAACCGATTTTATTTTTGCATTGAGGTAGTAGCAGTTTCATATAATGTAAATATACTTGCATAGATGTTTCCTAGACGGATCCACAGGAATTACTTTATTTCACACTGAATAAAAATTAGTAGTTTTCCATGTGAGTGAAAATGCTATTTGTATGTTGTTCTGATAATTTAGTAATGTTTACATCGCTTACTGTCAGTAAATTACATCATTTTGTAAGAAAGAAAGTACACATCTAGTAAATAGAATAGGTGCAAAAATCTTTTTACTCCATTATGAAAATGTTACCTGTAGACATTTGTGTAAGTAGAATAAAGGAAATTGGTCATTTACAAATAAGACACCACGAAAAGCACAGTAGCAAGGAGTATATAAATTGTCATTGTGCTTTCTTTTTCTTTTGGTGTCTACATTTTTTCCTGCATAGCCATGTCCACCCACACCTTTCCTGCCACTAATAGAGTCACTGACACAAAAGGTGTGAGAAAGCAGCCACCTCAACTTTCCAAAGTGTGACTCCAGGACACAGCTATTACACAAAGACCTAAACAGTGAAACAAGGAAAGATAATGATGCAGGAAGCTTAAAATGCTGTGGGTTTCATTTCTGTACCATCAGTAACCTCAGTTTCATGATTCAACATTTTAGATGTAAATAATTTACAACAATAAAAGTGAGAGCACATTTATGTGGATTAGAAGTAAATAATTTAGTTCTAACATGTGGGATGTCTCTAATAATGAGAGACAGTTAAGATGTATTCATCAGATGTCTTCAGTGGACTCTGCAAATGTGTGAAATTTTGTGATTTGAAAATTTTGTTCCTTTATTCTGTTCCTAACTGGAAATTAAATAAGCACAGCCACGTGCATGGTGAGGGGAGGAGACAACAGAAGGAAAAATTGCAATGATGAAGACTTGGGGCTCATTTTGTTGGTGGACATGAGTGGCAATATCTCTCAAATTATGATTTAAATGATATTCACCTGTATATGTTGGTAAAGGGCAGATAATGATCTAGGAATTTTTTAAACAAATAATGCATGCATTTTATTTCATTTTAATTGCCCTCTTAGAGTGCATGATCAGAATCAGAGTCTCTGGTAAGCTGAGGAGTCATACAACCAGGTTGACATTATCCAATGGGGAATCAGATAATTAATACCAAATGCTTTTGACAGAATCAAGTACCAGCATAGGATAATGCTCCTTTCCAGACTTTGTGCAGTCTCATCCTTTTGTAAAATAGAGCAGAATTCCAAGTCCTGTTCCTGATTTAATAATTTACCAGCCATGGAACCTTCAGCAAATTCCTCAGCCTTCTTGAATCTTGCTTTCTGTGATTATAAAAATGGGACTAATTCATACCTGTTCATATGGTGGTGGTGAAGGTTAAATAAGATGACACCCAAGTGGAAATGCAAATCAAAACTACAATGAGTTATCATTTCACATCAGTCAGGATGGCTAAAATCAACAACACAAGAAACAGGTGTTGGCGAGGATGTGGAGAAAAAGGAACCTTCTTGCCCTGTTGATGGGAATGCAAACTGGTGCAGTGGAAGACAGTATGGAGGTTTCTCAGAAAGTTAAAAATAGGACTATCCTATAATCCAGTGTTCACACTACTGGGTCTTTACCCCCAAAATACAAAAACATTAATTCAAAGGGATACTTGCACCCCTAAGTTTATATAGCATTATTTACAATAGTCAAGATATGGAAGTAGCCCATGTGTCCATTGATAGATGGAGGAATAAGATGTGGTATATGTACACACACACACACAACAATGGAATATTATTGAGCCATAAAAAGAATGAAATATTGCCATTTACAATGATATAGGTGGATCTAAAGAATATAACACCAAATGAAATAAGCCAAAGACAATACCATATTTCATCCATATATGGAATTTAAGAAACAAAAGAGCAAAGCAAAAAAAGAGAGACAAACCAAGAAACAGACTCTTGACTATAGAGAACAAACTAATGGTTATCAGAAGGGAGGTGTGTGGGAGGATGGGTGAAATAGGTGATGGGGATCATGGAGTGCACTGGTGATGACCACTGGGTGATGTATGGAAGTGTTGAATCTCCATATCATACACCTGAACCTAATAAAACTCTTAAGTATTTTAACTCTACTAGAATGAAAATTTTTTTAAAATTAAAAAAAAAAATAGGTTGGGATAGTAGCAGAGGAAGTAGTAAAAATTTGGTGGCTATTGTATTTAGTTGTAAGTTGACACCAACAAGAGTTGCCCATGTATTGAGAGGAGTGTGGGAGCCAGGTAGGCAACGAGGCATGGAGTTGTCAGTAACTAAGGCGGTAATGAAGCAAATGGCATATGCACATGTGAGCAGCTGAGCGTAATGAATCTGTGAAACTATAACAATAAAATAACCAAAGTTTATTGAGGACTTACCAAAAAGAAAAAAAAAAGGGATACCCCAAGTGTTTAACACCAAGGCTTAGTGTTACATTATTTAAGAAATATTAGCTAGTATCAATTATTTTTGCATAATTAATTTTAATACTTATCAGGAAGTTGTATGGAGGTCATACAACTTGTCAACATAGTATTCCAATCCTCTGCTTGGCACACTTGAACCATATGACTGTGTATGCATTCTTTTCTAAGCCTTGGTTTCCTCATCTGGAAAATAAGGATGATAATAACTAAGGATGAGATAACATACATAAAGTACTTAACCCAGTACCTACCTCATAGTAATCACTCCAATTACATGTGCCTGTGGATATCTATTTCTACACATAAGACAATGGTATGTGCACGAGGAGAACTTGAAGCGTCCTCTGCACCCACACCCCAACCCACAGAACTTTGCAACATGCAGTCTTTCCTGCAGGGTGCCTGGAATTCTCAACAAGTCAGCTATTTGGCTTCCCACATCACAGATCACCAACCAAAGGCTGAAAGTGGGACAGAAGCTAGAATCTATGCTGGCTCTGGGACAAGTATGGATTCTTAGAAGATTTATGGAACTCTGTAAGACTGGAAACTCCTTTAAGTCAAAGCCTGGTTGGTACTCTTTGCTGCGCTTAGTTAGTGCTTAATAAACGTACTAAATTGAGTTGAGGGATTTTTAACATAGTACAAAGGAGGATTAAAATGACCCTCCTTTCAAAAGAATATGAGGTACACATCCATTTACAGATCTTTATTTGCCCAAATGCATATAAACATTACAGAAATAGGAAAATTCCATTGAATCATTTAAGTGAGGACATGTATGTAGAAATCTCATTCCTCAGATATGTGGGCTAAAGGTGGAAATAGTTGCTATGATTACTCTATTTTCCATTTCATCTCAAAGTGGAGACCTGGTATTCACATATTTTTTATTGTATAATTCCACTTGTGTTACCCTCCTTACCTAAAACTTCTCAGTGCCATTGGTCATGAGCATGAAGTCCTGCTAAGAGACATGCTTCTGGAGAAAAACCTGTCCTTCCTAGGTAAGTATTATATCCCCTCTCGCTTGTAATATCTCCATGAGTGCTTAAATATATATTTTTAAAAATATTCCACTCACAGTTATTATGTACTAAAGGAAGAGTGAATGATGATTGATGCTGTGCATGTTATCTTTTATTGATTTAGAACTGAGCAGGAACTCAGTTACCTAATCCCTATATATACAGCACATGCACAGGCTTGCAATTAATATTTTATAGAATAAGTGGCTGAAAAAATGCTTTAATATCTGTTGCAGTATTACTTTTGGTGTCATGAGATATTAGCCATAATCTAGGTCTTATGAGAGAAGGAAACAAAAGAAATATTGTCTATAAAATGCTTTACATGTTAAAAAGAATAGTTAGAAAAATTCATGTTGGATATGTTTGTCTCACGTATGGAATCAGAGTGTACTTTTATGTGAAAGTCAAATATTAAGGTTTTATTATTTTTATTCAAGACATTAGTTGTCATTATAGATATAGTGTGATTTTTAAAAATCTCACATGTATTCATGGAGGACATGTGTTTTTGTGTGTGTGCCAATATGGAATCTTGTTACAGATTGTTATTTCTTTCAACATCTGAAGCATTAAAATTAAGACTTGAAGGGCATACATGTGATAACTGATTGCAGAAACCATAAAGCACTCTACAGTGAATTAATTCCTCTTCTCCATTGTAGATGTGATAATTTTAAAGGTTCTATACAAACCTAAATGCACATGGTACACATTTCATATATGTAGATATTTAAATCTGCATAGTGTGTTTTTTTAGGTTGAAAAAAATCACAGAATATTGTATTACACTACTTTTGTTCCAAAATGGACAAAGATTTGGCCAAGGAAAGTCCATTGGATGGCCTTACATCAAGTTGGGGAGGGATGTTGAAGATAGGCCTGCAAAAAGTCTGTTTTAAGTCTTAGTATTTGATATTTTTATTAATGAACTGGAGAATGGAGTTGAGTGTATTATCAGGTTGTTGATAATTTTAAGATGGGAGACCTTATAAATATTCTCTAGTAGGGGCTAAAGAAAGTTGATTTAGGAAAATGGCCTCAAATTAGTGAGTTAAATTTCAATATGTAAAGGTACCAAGTTTTTTCATGTAAGGTAAGAGGAGCAGAAGGCCTACATGTGGTCTAAACTGAGTTCCAGGTTCTTGACCCCCCTGATTCTGGGAACTGTGTTAGACTGACTTAACCATGGCTAGCAAAGACAATGCAGAAACATGGCCAGAGTCATTAGCACTTGCATACAAGTTCAGAAAGGGGACTTCTTATTCATGGGTCCCCTCTAGTTCTCTGTGCTATCGGGTCTAGAGATAACTATTTTATTAAAGTATAATAATAACTATTTTATTTAAGTATAACCCAAAAGTGATACTTAACTGATCTTTAAATGAGTTAAAGGATGTTTAGCTGACTCCATGTAACATCAGTGCTGTTGTTAAGCATTTCCTTATCAGCATACAAAGAAGTTAATTTATTCTATGCATTTTAAGCATTTTAATGTAGTACTGAATTATTACAAGTTTATTTACAAGTTAAACCATGAGCATTCAAAGCCTTGTGTGAAATATTGTTCTGAGGTTTTCTTTTACCTTGTGTATACTCCTTCACAATGATTAATTAGGACTAAAGTACTGTGCCAGGTAAATTTAGATAGATTATCATTTTAAATCAACTGTAGAAAAATACTGGTATATAACTAGACCACTAATCTGATGTTTTCTCATTTACATGTATACATTATGAATTTTGCTGCAGAGCCATTACAAACATGTTTGTTTTACTTTGATTCTTTTAGAACCAAAAGCAAAACTGCTCCCTCTCTTTCTCTCGCTCGCTCTCTCATTCTTTTGGTTTATAATATGTCCCCTACTTTCAAAAGACAAAGATTCTTATTTTTACATATTAACCCTTCTTAAGAATTACAACTGCCCTGAAAGTCTATTCCATTCTGAATTTTCCACACATTGTGCTCTATATGTAATTTTATAAAAAAAACATACTTAATATGATCTTTTTACCAATAGAAGAGAAAAATAAAAATAACCTGTATTTTAACCCTAATAATTTTTTGAATTTCCTTGATCCATAACTATACACTGAGCAGTTGTTATGCACAAGATTTAACCAGGCACTATTGGAAAGAAAAAAAAGAGCCCTTTTCATTGAAGATTTGTGTATACTCATGGATTTATCCTATTTTTACAAATTGGTCCCATTTGTACTTCTGTGGATAGGTACATTATATTCAGAGAAATCAAAGTTGAATAAATGTTTAGTTTTTCCAACTAAAAAATATATTTTATTCATACATTTATTCATTTATTCCAAAAATAAGTTATTGAGTTAGGTACTATTTACTAGGAATGAAACATTAAGTCACATGAAGTCCCTGCTTTTGTGAAATTATGGGGAGTAGGGAGATAAGCTGTAAACAAATGTATATAATTTCTAGCAATATCTCAGGGTTCTTATAATTCTTTTATTATTCATGCATTCTTTCCAGCTAACTCTTGTTGAACATGTTTTCTACACTAGTTAGTGTGAAGACGATGGTAGCAAGCATTCTGTCCCCTCTGAATGCTTACAGTGATGTACACTGTTGTCATGTCCAACCCAGCAAGAATACAGTCCCATCTCTAGTGCATCTCAGTAGGTACTCACTTGATGATTTTGATAATGGAAAGAAATACATTCAAGGCAGTTGTTGTGCTACATCTAGTAAACTTTTCAAAGAAAGGTATAGATTATACTAAAAATAGGTACCCTTTACATAGAAGAAAATGCTACTGACTCATAAGCTACTTTTCCTGAAGTGGTGATAGAATTTTACATATTCATCTGCTCTCTCACCATTACCTTCTTGTCACCATGTGTTTCTAGACTGGTTGGTTGAGCTCATTAGCTTGGTTATCTTACCACTATGCTAACCAGTCTTCCATTGGATTTTGATGTTCGTTCCCTTCTCCAGATTAGGGAAATTCTCTACGATAATTTGTTCCAATATACCTTCTGCCCCTCTCTCTCTTTCTTCTTCTTCTGGGATCCCAATTATTATAATATTGTTGCATCTTAGGGTATCACTTATCTCTTGAATTCTCCCCTCGTGGTCCAGTAGTTGTTTGTCTCTCTTTTTCTCAGCTTCTTTATTCTCCATCATTTGGTTTTCTATATTACTAATTTTCTCTTCTGCCTCATTTATCATAGCAGTAAGAGCCTCCATTTTTTATTGTACCTCATTAATAGCTTTTTTGATTTCAACTTGGTTAGATTTTAGTTCTTTTATTTCTCCAGAAAGGGATTTTATTGCTCCAGAAAGGGATTCTCTAGTATCTTCCATGCTTTTTTCAAACCCAGCTAGCACCTTGATAACTGTCATTTTGAACTCTATTTCTGACATATTACTAATTGTACTAATCCATATTGATTAGGTCCCTAGCCCTCGGCACTGCCTCTTGTTCTTTTTTTTGTTGTGAGTTTTTCCGCTTTGTCATTTTATCAAGATAAGAATAGATAAATGAGCAAGTAAAATACTAAAAGGGTAGTGATGACCCCAGAAAAAGAAGAGAGCCGAAACTTGGGGTTGAAGAAAGAAGGGGGGAGAAAAAAAGAGGGAAAAAATTAAAATAAGATAAAAAAGAGAAAAAGAAAGAAAATATATATATGTATATATTACATAAATATATACATACATATATATATATACACACATATACATATGTGTGATTAGAACAGCCCCAGGCCTGATTTTGGGTGTTTTTAGCCTGTTAGAAGAAACTATCTCCCAAAATTTTAAAGAAAGAAAAAACTTATACATATACCAAAAAAAAAGGTAAAAACTATGAAGGGATGGAATATAAATGTAAAAATGAAAATTAAAAAAGATTCTAAAAAAGGGATTGATAAGAGGTTGGTTGAAAAAAAGAGGAAAAAAAATAAAAGAGGAAAGAATGTGATCAGGCTGGAGACTAGAACCAAGCCATGTGCTAGATTTAGGGTATATTTTGATCTATTAGAAGAAATTGTATCCCAAAATTTTAAAGAAAAAAAAATCCTATATGTATACAAAAAATAAGGTTAAATACAATGAGGGGATAAAATATGAATGTAACAATGAAAATTAGAAAAGATTTTTTTTAAAGTATCGATAAGATACTAGTTAAAAAAATGCCAAAATAGGAAAGAGGAAAAACAAAATAAAAACAAGAAAAATACAAAATTTAAAAAATTCAACTCTGAAAGACTAAAGGATCATGGGGGGAAAGCCATGAATTCTATGTGTTGCTTTTTCTTAACTGGAGTTCCGCAGTTTTCACTGATCCATGAACTTGGTCTTGGCTGGATATTCTCGCTGATCTTCTGCGGGGGAGGGGCCGTTGCAGTGATTCTCAAATGTCTTTGCCGGAGGCGGAATTGCACCGCCCTTCCTAGGGGCTGGACTAAGTAATCTGCTGGTTTCGATCTCGGGAGCTTTTGTTCCCTGATCGCTTTCCGTACTGCCCTGGAGGCCCGGAATGAAAATGGCAGCCTCCTAGTCTCCGGCCTGTAGGAGCCGAGCGCTCGGGCCCGCTCCTCAGTGCGCTCTCAGAGAAAAGCTGTCAGTCCCTCCCGTCTCCCTGGTCTCCGGCTGCACTCTGAGCTCACCAGGCCTGTGACTGAGCGTTTCTGTCTCAGGCGTGCGGCCCCGTCTGGAGTCTCCAAACCCAGCAGATTCCTGCCGTGCGCTCCCGCGCCGCTCCTCTGGAAGGAGGAAGGAGGGAGTCTCTCTGGATCTGCCCCTTGTGGGGTCCTCGCTCAAAGAGCAGTGGCCCAGCTGTGCTTGGAATCATGGTTTAAGGTAAGCCCAAGCTGATAGCTCACTGCTTGGCTCTGTCTCTGCTGTTGGCTTCCCCGCCCCGATACCTGGGGGCTCTGCCACCCTCAGAACCCCCAGTCCCTCTGTGACCCCACAGGTCCTGAGACCACACTGTCCCCTCAAGGGCTAAACCCCCTGCTTAGCCTCTGGAGCAACGTCCCTCAGTGGAGCAGACTCTAAAAGTTCCGATTTCGTGCTCCGCGGCTCTCTCACTTGCCGGGAGCCGGCCCCTCCTCCCAAGGTCTCTCTTCCCGATGCGTGGGATTTACTTTTCCAAACGTCCTACCTTCCGGAAAGTGGTCGATTTTCTGCTCCTAGAATTGCTGTTCTTCCTCTCTTCTATCTCCTGTTGAGTTTGCAGGCGTTTAGAATGGTTTGATAACTATCCAGCTGAACTTCTGGGATTAGACACTATCTCAGCCTCCTACTCCTCTACCATCTTGCTCCTCTCCCCGGGTCTTTCCATTTCTAATATCAACAAAATAGAACATGTATTTTAACTACTGGGGGAGATTTTTTATTTTTATCTCTCCAGTGATTAACAAGACCATGTTTTGTTGTCTCCCCTCACCCCCACCCTCTCCTTCTCAGGCGTAAGGAGGAGCTTTGGACCAAAGGCAAGGGAGGAAAGGAAAACAGTGATAGTGAGAAGACGAGGCTGCCACTGCCATAGCACTGCCATAGCACTGTCAGAGGCTATGAAAGAGTTTATCCCAGAGACTGGGGACAAACCGTTCATCCTCCATGGGCTGGCATGTCTCCAGGTCAGGGGGACTTTCATTAGTGCCTTCCACAGCCACTGTCTGGTACAAATTCTTGTTACATTTGGCTTAATAAGGATGGCTCTGGAGATACGGTATTCGTTCCAGCAAAAGTTGCCCTGTTAGTAGAAGCTAACAGTTATTTTGAGTGACACCTGAGAGGCAGTTGCTTTTTCCCTGCCCCACCCTCCCATGTTTGATCTTGCCGTATGACAAACCAGGGTGCTTTTCTAGCATTCGTATATAACTGCGGAACTCTAGGAGAGTATAATCTGTAAAGCCAGGTAGGCTTAGTGAGGGATGTCCCTTGCTGTAAAAAATTAGGATCTTTGTTCCTAGGAGTTCATCTGCTCCTGCTGCTTTATTCCCCACCTGAAGCAGTAGTGCTCTGTTGGGGGAGTGATTATGATGTGACAAACAGGGGATTATGACTTCAGATGAAGAACAGGCAGTGGGAACAGATGAGATTTAGAGTGCTAAGGTTGTGTTTAGGTGCAGATGTTAGCAGTAGAGAATGAGAAACTAGAAATAAAACATATGATTATATAGGCTAAAAGGAAATGACAGTTGGATATTTCATAAAGTATCAAGTATTTAAATTCCTATCTCTCTGAAGGTTAAAAATAAGATACGGTTTTCAGAATAATGGAAATGTGAAATTGGAAATGGGATATGGGGAATTGGGTCCTTCTTCCTTCCTGAGGAAGTTGTCATGGTGTGGGATCAGCTTACTCCCTTTATTGAATATGCTTGTGTGCACTTCTCCCTGGGACCAAGAGAAAAGAACCATGGGTACATATATGCTGCTAGAAGACCACACAGTCTCTGGAACTTTGACAACAGGTTACCCTGTCCACTTTACTATAATTGTCTTTCTACTCTGGGCCCTCCCCTCCTCATGGCTCTGGTTGGATAACTCATGCCTGCTAATTGTCTGCTTTCCTGGCCACTGATGAGATATTGGAACTGCTTGGTTATAACAAAAATCAAGTCAAACTACATTATACACATACTCAAGGATGTGTGTTGGAAAGTCCAAAGGAGAGAAATTTGCTTCTGGTATGTATAGAATCCAGAAGACAAAAAACAATGTCCTCGGTCTCTCTTTTCTCCCTCTTGTGTTCTTTTTCCTGTGTTGACTTCATTCTTAAGCAATAAAGATGATCCCTGGTAGTTGCTAGTTTATATATTCTTTAGGCTTCTTAGTCCCAGAGATAAGTTGGTGAATCTTTTCTGCCTCATAATGAAACTGAGGAAGGGCTCTAATCAGCTACAAGTATCCACCTCTGAGGCTGATGGTTGGGGTTCGCGTTATTGGTCATTCCCCAGAATCATATTGTCAGAGTAAGAAAGCAGCAGTGCCAGACAGATTGGGATGCAGGACCAAAAAACTCAACTATCTCACTCCACAGAAAATTCCAGGTTAGAGCTTTATTCCCCATGATGAAAAGGCATTGCGAGTCAAATCTATTGTGAGATTGGCTTCTAGGGTGTGTGTGTATGTGTGTGTGTGTGTGTGTGTGTGTGTGTAAAGATACTTTTTGTGTCTCAGAACTGCTAATATTCGTTTCTTCATTGAAATTCGTTCTGGGACAGATGGAGCTGGCCCTGCAAAAGGGTCTGACATCAATATGACAGCTAAAAAAAAAACTGGAGCAAAGGCTAACATTCAGCCATTCTTCAGAATGTGGAAGTTGGAAAGTGTTCCATCCAATGCCCTTGTTCTGTTTAGTGGAAACTAGCCCCAGCCATTGCCTTTCCAACAACTTGCCCTTTTCACTCTACCATTCTGATGTGTCCCTTCTTTTATGGCAGTCATCCCCAAGAATTTAGAATGTGATGTCAAATATAGAAGAGTTCTACTTCTGTTGTTGATATTCGTATTTCCTGTCTCCACAGCCACTGGTCAGCAGAGACCAGCCTGCTCAGCCCCACTTTGTACTGTCCTGGCTTTGTGACCTCCCATTTGTTTCCTATCTTTAAGGCACTTCAATTTTCACTAGTATTGTCCCCTGAAGACATAAGCAAAGGACAAGGTCAGAGCAGTCAGTTGTATTCCTTATTAGTAGCTTTGATAAGAGGCTTTGGGGGAAGAGATTGAAACTCATGGCTGTAATGAAGTTTGGGGTTCTCTAAAGATTTCATTTATCTGTGCTGTGGGTCTCCCCATTAAATGCATATCTGTTCTGTGTGCCTTTGCCCATGGTATGCATATCATAGCAACATCTATTGCTGAAACCTTGCTGACTTCTTAAATTCGGTAGAAAAGACTGTGAAACTCACTCGTTGAGAACATAAAAATATGGATACGAAGGTCATAGCTCCAAGTATCGAATGAGACAGTGTTTTGGGGGAAACACACACACACACACACACACACACAAACAAAATCCTAGAGTAGAAAAGATATACTGTAGTTTTCATTTGTGTTCATGTATATCTTTTGCCTTTCCCCAATTTAGTAGAAATGTAGTAGGTGTTAAGATTCCTTTTATCATACAATGTATTTTAACCTAGCATTTTAGAAACCTTTTGACAAATTCATAGATAAAAGGCCATGTCAGAATGTTACTTTTCATTATCAGATGTTGTGAACTGGAATTTTGCATAATTTCCCTGAGAAAAACTGTATTTCTTAAAAAATTGAAAGCCTTTTAATAAAACAAACAAAAAAAACCCTCAAACTTTTCCTTGGTAGTCCTCATGCCCTTCTATGATTCTTAAGTATATGTTAACTAGTTTCAGATGTGTTTTGTTCTCTGACTCAAAATCAGACCTTTATTTTAGAAAAAGAAATTGTGTAATTAGTACTTAATTGCTTTGGATATTTTGGGGCATTTAAAGGAGAGGGTAATTAAAAGGCCAGAGAAATTAAACTTTCACAGTGTTCTTTACGTATGTGTAATTCCTTTTTTAAATGCCCTCCAAAGGCAGGCCTGACAACTTAAAAATAAATGAAGACCTGGGTTACTTTTTAAAATTTAACATCAGTTTTATCTGTGGATGCAGTTTCATTGATTTTTTTTAAACTTCAGTTGGAGAGAGGGCCATTGAAATGCTAGAAATCAAGAGTTTATCTAGTTCATTTCCTCTTTAGGCACATGTCACCTAAATAATATCGGACAGATGGCCATCAACACTCCTGTGCTTTAATATCCTCTAGGAGGAGAGTAAGAATTTTTTCACTACTTCATAAATGCCACACATGATCAAGTTTAAATATTTGCCATAATTAAAAGTGGTATGTAGTCTGTTGGGACGAACTAGAACTTGGTTGATGTAGGCTCTTGTCTGTATCTTTAGCTATCCAAGGGGCCTAGGTCATGGTGAGTCACCTCACTCCTCTGGGCCACTTCTGTGTAAGCTGGAGTATTAGACTAGCAATCTCTAAGACTTTACAAGTTCAGAAATACTGTGTTTCATGAGTCACACACATTAAAAATCCCACATTTTTGTGGATCTCAAGACTAAGAGGTCTGCTTTTAAGCAAGAATATTTTGTAAAATTTGATAATGAGCACTTAAACTGTGACTTCAACAAGCTTAGTAGTTACAAAATATATTAGGTGTTTTTAACATACACCTGAAATACAAGCCTTACTTCATATTTGTTATATTCACCGAATAAGATGTCTATATAGGCTTAGATATTGATTTCATTTTGATCCCCAACATTTTGGGAAATAATACTAAAAGCACTCTTCTTAAACATTGTTATTACTCTTTTTTGCCCTTTCTTGTTAACACTATTCTTCTTTTTTCCCTTCTGATCCTTTTTTTTTTTTTCTTATAGAAAACATTAGGTTACTGAAACATCCAGTTTTCTACTTGGGAAGCTCAGAGAATCTGAAGTAACCATTTGGCCCAATATGTACAAAGAGCTATAAAAACCTCAATGAAATGTATAATTTTCAAGGAAAATATAAATTGCAAAACTGACTGTTAGAAGAGACAAAAATCGAAACAGATCAGTAGCCATCAAAGAAATGGGAAAAGTAGCCAAACAGCTACCCCGCCGTCATAGTGCCAGGCCCACATTGTTGTTTGTGAGGAATTCTGCCCACACTTTAAGGAATGGGTAATACCAATGTTATTTAAAATATTGCAGATCAAAGAAAAAAAGTAGGAAAACTTCCCATGAGTATTAAGGAAAGGGATGCAGTTCCTTCTTTGATGATTGAGATGAACCTCAGAGCAAACAGTTGGGACCAAGGATGAAAGATAGCAGTAAAAGATATCAAATAAAACCTTGAGGGCGCCTGGGTGGCTCAGTTGATTAACCGACTGCCTTCAGCTCAGGTCATGATCCCGGAGTCCCAGGATCGAGTCCCATATTGGGCTCCCAACTCCGTGGGGAGTCCACTTCTCCCTCTGACCTTCTCCCCTCTCATACTTTCTCTCTCTCTCAAATAAATAAACTCTTTAAAAAAATAAAAAAATAAAAACCTTGAACTTTGGGCCACATTTGTTGTCCCTGTACCTTGTTGATTAATGAGAAGTTAAACCAGGAAAGAAAATTATTAAGTCAGTCTAGGTTGGCTTTGTAGAAGGCATGGGTATTCTTTAAAATGTAATTGTGTTTTATTCAGTTAGCCGTTTGAGCATTAAATACAAAGCATATGTTGGTGGTAAGAGTGGGGCAATGAATAGGCTTTAAAAATTGAAAAGGAAACATTTCCTGTCTTCAGAGCAGACGCTTTGCACCCAGTATGTGGGAAACAGGGAATAAGCACAATAAGACAAGGGAAAGAAGCCAGAATGAACAGAAAGGAAGTAGTGTAGGCCGATGACTGAGTCATAACCTCTAGATCATGGAACCCTGAAAAGATGGTCAAGCAAATTTTAAATCCATACCTTATGGTTTGGATAATGAAGTTGTGTTAAGGAATCTTTCAATGTCTGGGGTCCAGGAAAGGAGCATAATACAGAGGCCAGGAAATCAGACTAGATGGATGAGGCTGACCTTAAAAATCTCCCAGGGGAATGATGCATGATAGAAGGTTCTCCTGGGGCCTAAACCAGGTGAGCATGGCCACCTGCTCATAATGCTGCTCCCTATACTTGTGCTGTCATTTCCTCTAAACTTTGCCCACATTGTTCCCTCCTTCTTTTTTAGGAAATCTAGGATGAAAGTAACAGTGTGAAGGTTGAAACAGGGATGGTAAGGCAGTGAGAGTTTAGTAAATAAAGAATGGGGAAGAGACCCAGTACATAACATGGTATTTCAAATATGTGGATTAACCTCTTAAATTTTATTTAAAAAATGTGATGTCACTAGTGATGACATAGACTTCTAGAAGCTATCCTTTGGGTAGTTACTATTGGATCAACTTCAAACTGAGAAGGAGTGATGGAGGTAGGGGGAGAGGGTGGAGTGAGAAAGTACATGGTGTATCCTTTGAAGTTCTCCACTGAAGGATGGAAAGATTCCCTAGCTTCCCCTGATGTTTTCTGCCAAAGTTTGTGTGTATGTGTGTGTGTGTGTGTGTGTGTGTGTGTGTGTGTGTGTGTATTACACATTAAGTAAGTAACAAAATTTAAATTGTAGGTATTGTGTTGGTAATTTTGGTGCAGCGAACAGGAGTTTTAGTATGTGCATTTGGATAGCTTGGTAACCTTTGAAATTTTGTTGTGAGCTGCTCTCAGAAACATAATCATTTTCCTTTCTGAAACAGATTCTAACATCTGCAAAGGTTGATCAAGCTAGGATAAGTTTTAATAAAATATTGGTCTCTGCTTTTTAACGTCAACCCAGCTTTTAAAACTGTTCATCAGCTATGGGAAACATCAGCTCAAGGTGCTTAAGTTGCTTTTAATAAATTACTTTGCCTTTAAATATTCTCATTGTGGCCAGTGTATTGAGAGGATAGAAATTTGTTCCAGTCTTGTTCATCTGCAGTCAGTTTTCCAAACTCTCTCATTTTTCAAGTAGAATTACTTAAATCTGTATTTCCTTATCTCAATAGTTAACTTAAATTTTTTTATATTTCAAGGAGGGGAGATTGTTCTTAATCCTGGCATCAATCCTCCAAAGTCTGGATAAAGGACATCCACTTTTAACAAAATTTCACTTAAATATCTAGTTTAAATATGTCTTGTCATTAAAAGGTTATTTACGTTTAAAATGCTGACCTTTCAAGATGTACACAAGAGTGTTCTAAAACAGAGTTTCTGAACATTGGCCATGAAACCACTGTCTTGGGCTGACAAATGGATTGGAAATAAGCTACCCAACACTGGGAATGGGCCATTAATTTTAATCAAAGGTGATGCAGGAAGGCGAATGGGATGCATGACAATGTCAACAGCCCAGTAGGTGTTAAGAGACCACACAGCCTTCCTTTTTACTTGGTTGGGCCATTAGTTGAGGTTCGGTGAAGACAGAAAGCCATGTCTGGAATTGAATGACCAGGTCACTCCAAAATCTAATGGAGAACTCCTCATTTCAGAAATCACATTGTAATGCCATTAGAAGTCAAGGACAGCATTTAGAAAATATTGGAAGATTTTTTTTTTTTTTCAAACCAAGCACCTTGCTAGTTTTTTCCAACTTTGTCAAGCTCCCTGTTTCCTCCCTCCTTTCCTTCTGAATAGATCATTGATATTTACAGAGGATCAGGAAATCGACAGACTTAGGAAAAAAATCTCAAAGCCTGTTTGCTTTTCAGAATTACATATTGTTAGTTGTAAAACTCTGGTAAATGCCAGAAACAATAGCATACCAAAGGAATTAAGCAGGGCAATTAATTCTCTGTAGTTATCTCATTGTCCTTGTCCCTGTCTGTGTTCTTGTGTATAGGAATAGTTTTACTAATTCAAACTAAACTTTCTTAATTGCTTTAATGAAAACATTTGTTTTATAATTGTAAAGGCCACTGTGCTTGTGCCTCACTGTAAATTGTCAATATTGCCTGATAACATTAGTGATATTCACGGTGGTGAAAGCCTTTTCTTTTAATCAGTAAGTATATTTCATTATTTTGAGTATTTTCAGTTACAAAAAAAAGGTAGCATATGACAGTTTGAATTAATGATATTTATAATAAAGACATAAAAATGCAGAAGGGACAAAGAGGCATTTTTATATCTATGCTTCAGGTTTGTTAAGAAAGTTCATTTATTCTGACACAGCTTTGCGTGCATAAGAAAGATATGTGTGACTGCATTAGTAATTTTTACACATTTTTAAGAAAGAAAAGCAATTATATTGCTGTGTTGTTAATGGAACACTGTTACAAGTAATAGTATTTGTTCTTCTTGTAGATGAAGATCAACTCCGTGCGAAGGGTTATGACAAAACACCAGACTTTATTTTACAAGTTCCAGTTGGTAAGTCCTTAAACTCCCTTTTGTATTTGTTTATAGTGAAAGGGGATGTGTTTTCTCCATAGATTTATTTATTTATTTTTTACTTTTTCGTTAATATTACGAAATGTTATCAGAGTAGATTAGTTTTAAATGGGTGAAATTGTTGGAAAAGATTATTGTAGAATAGCAGAAAACAATAGGTTCAGAAGAAATCTCTGCCTTAAAAATATTTACCTATATTCGAGAAATAAACATATCTTCAGAGGACATTTTGGGTGCCATTTTCAGGTCATTTCTCTAAATTCTGAATTTTTAAGCATAGTTCCTTTGAAAAACCAGGCTGGCTCACTTTGGTTTGCTTTCACAGAACTTGTCCACTTACAGAGGCAGTGTCAGAACAGGAGGGGGACTTTTAAAAATGATGATGAAAATGAAAGAGATGTGATTATAGCATAAATGGTCTTTGTAAGGAACGTATACGATGTGTTGTTTTATAATTACTTCCATCGAGGACACCAAGGGCCGAGCCTCCACTCATTAATGTGAAGTGCAGAGAGGCCTAGATAGAGTTCAGTGTTTCCAATCTTCCCTTCTCTTTGCTCTGTATTAGTAATTCTTTGTCCCTTAGCTGTAGAAGGGCACATAATTCACTGGATTGAAAGCAAAGCCTCATTTGGTGATGAATGTAGCCACCATGCCTACCTGCATGACCAGTTCTGGAGCTACTGGAATAGGTAAGGTCCCATTATTTTTCTCTTAAGATAAACGATACGTGGCTGAAATCTCATTAGAAAAAATATTTTGTTTAGCTGGTAAAAATGCTAGTAGCCTTTGTTTCTGGTAAATACAGAGACTTGATTAATGTATTCATTTCAGATAATTTAAACTTCTCTGCTTTCATAATGTGGCTTCATTTTTTAAAACTAAAAATCTCTGCATAAGGTCAAAATTAGTATATACTTCCATTTTCCATCTTACGGTGATAATACCGGTAGCACTCAAAATAAGAATAATAAGGTGGGGTGCCTATTATGATACTGATACTAACTTTTTATTCTTTGGCTGTGAAATTTATGTGTACTCTCAGACCTTTAAAAAGATCATATCCTCAGCTCTCTGAGGAAAATATCCAAATGACATCAAAGATCAAAATGATTTGCCTTCCAACAGAAAAACAGTTTACCTACCAACTTCAGTCAATAGTCCTGAAGACATGGAAATCTCACCTATTAAGGGAAAGGTTTGGAGGGGAGGATCCTTTATTATTGAATTATCACCATGTGCCTGAGCCTTCATATTCTCTCAGCGAATCCTCACAAGGAAGTTACTTTTCCCCTCATTTTAAAGATAATGGATTCTCAAGGAGAAAATAATATGCCATACAGTTACTCGTCATGCATTTGTCTTTCTCACTTCCAAACTTGTGCCCTTTCCAGTGCATTTATAGTACAACTGTTGAAATTTTGGCTTTTTCTATTACTGAAGTGTCACATTTTCACACCGTGTACTTTTTCCCCTTAGAATAAGAGGGAGGGCAAGGGGTAACCTTTCTAGATTAACTGTGTTCCTCAGTCACCGGCCAACAGTAAGAATACAATAATAAGATGACACTGGCCCAGATCATTAAGGAATGAGACAGTAGCATCTGTGCACGATAGTCTTATCCTACAGAAAAACAAAACAAAACAAAAAAACAGAACAAAACAAACAAACAAAAAAAACAGTGACAGGCTACAGAATTTGGTATTATATTGTTACTCAGCTTTACAAAAGGCCAGCAGACCTCGTCCGTAGCAGCTGTGCTAAACTAAGCCCACTTTTTGCCATGGTAACAATGATCATGACAAAATGCTGAATGTAATGGCTTTCTTGATTTTCTTGTGTAATTGTGCGTAGCATCCGAGCTTTACTTTACAGGGATGGAGGAGAAAAGTGCAAAATGTTTTAGAAATCAATGCTGCTTCAGCGTTCCCTATCTTTTATTCAGCCATTATTCAAATTAGCAGTAATGTGGCAAATTGAATTTTAGATTTTTAGCAATTTTGTGAGTTTGAAATAGTAAAGAAAGCATCATCTTTGATGGTATAGGGAAAGCAATGACAAGAAAATCAAATTGTGTTAAGTTTAGGTTGCTAAAGCATTTTTAACTCTACTAATAAACAAAACCATTATGCACTGAGACAGTGCCCCCACTTTGGTCCTGGTCGAGTCTTTTATAAGGAACAATTACGAATGGCATTCTAAAGAGTAGAGCTTACTTGAAAATTCTAAAATCGAATTTTTTTTCCTAAAACAACTGTACTATTTATTGAGTACCTACTGTGTGCCTAGCTCACTATTTTAGAGGCTAAATATTCTAGTCAGTCATCGACCCCTATGCATTATTGACCCAGCTGGAGGGGATCTAAGCAATGGATAATTTAATACAGTTTCTTTTGGACTGGATTTTAGACTATTTTGTCGTGTGCTACTTTATCTATTCTAATAATGTTTTAGTTACATGATTATTGGTTTACATTCCCTAAACATATTCTTTGAATATGTACCAGCCCTTGGGCATGATTGATTCAGGGTACATTGTGTGATAAGGGAAAGTCAGCCTCGATTTTGAATGTTCCAGATCATTCGAGGAAGAAATACGCTATACAGAATTCAGTAGTTTTACCAAATGTCTGCAGAAAGGCCAAGAAATGGAAGTAGTGGTGATATTCAAAATGGAACATGGAGGCATTTACTTGCAGATAAAATTTTGGTTATAATAGTGATATGGACTTACCAGTGATAGGACATTTTGACAGGAGAACTTAGCCTATTTATGAAAGTATGGTATCCTACTCTTCATAGTTTGCCTCAACACAACTCACATAGTAGTTGCTAAAATTGTTCAGAGTGGAGGAACTCAGTCTCCCACCTGTAGGTAGCCGTACAAGGAGGCTGTTGGCTGGTGGGCATTTGGGCTAATTGCTTTATTTGTGTGATAAGCCTCTAGTTATCATAAACACTGTTATCAAGTTGTCACACTATTTTTATATTAAGTGCTGGATTTTACAATAAGACTGTTCAATTAATAGTTGTAGAATCATGACCTTGTATAAACCCATTTTCGCACATAAGTAACTACAGAGCCCTTAATTTTTAGTTTAATGTTTCTACAAGAGTTTTATTTTTTGTGTAAGTGGATATTCATACTCATCCTTTCAGCAACTTTGACAAAGTTGATCATACCCTACCTCTTTATTAAAACATCTTTTCTTCACTTCTGAGAGATACTCTTCTAGGTTGCTTCCTGCCATCCCAGCAGCATACTCAGTTTACTTTGCCGGCTTTTCCTCCTCCCCACTCTACACTGGAGTTGGGCCCTGGGACTCAGTGCTCAGCCCTCTTCCCTTTGCTATCTACATTCACTTGCAGGGGTCTCTCTTGGAGATTTCAGTTGGAGTCTATGATTTTGTATACCATCTCTGTAAGTAGTATCTCCTAATTCTTGCTGCCACCCCTAATATTTCTGCTGAGTACAAATTTGTTTGTTAATCCAACTGTCCATTCAGTATCTCCTCTTAGATATCCAGTAGGTATCTGAGACCTAACATGTCTAACATTAAACCCTTGATTTTCCTCCCCAGGCCTGTGGTTCCCCCAATTCCTCCTAAGCTCAACTAATGGTGCCACAATTTGCCCAAATGCTCAAGCCCAAAACCCAAACCCATCACCAACCTACCAGAAAGTCCTTTCAGCTCCATCTTTGTCATATCTCAAATCATGCCTCAGTATCCCCTTCTTAGCTGCATCACCTCACTATCTGTCATCTCTTGAACTGTTGCTGTAGCTTCCGAACTGGTCTCCAGATATTAACCTTTATACTCCTGGGTCCGTTTTTCATACCCTGTTCAGAGTGACTCTTGGGAAATACAAATCAGACTGTGTCACTTCCTGCTCAAAACCCCTCAGTGGCTTCCCATCACATTTCACATAAAATCCACTCTTTCACATGCCACTCAGAGCCCTGCTTGATCTGGCTCTCCTCCACCCTCACTTGTCTGCACGCCTGCCCCCCTTTCTCTCTCTCTTCAACTAAAGCTCCCTCCATCTCTTATATTTCTGCAGCCACACTGGCTTTCTGGGCCTTCCTTAAATCTACACTGCTTAGTTCTACTTCGGAACTCCTACTCTGGCTAATTCTTCTGCTTGGAGTTTTCTTCATTTGAATCTCCACATGGTGAACTCCTCATACCATTCAGGTGTCTGCTCAGATTTCTCTCCGAAGGGATACTTTCCATGACCCCTCAGTCTAAATGGCCTCACCTCAGTCATCTCTCCCTCCTCACTGGCTTGGACTTTGCTTCATAATATTTATCCCTATCCAGTTAAAGAATAAACATTTATATAAGCATCAATTCGTTTGAATACAAACCTCTATTAAAGAGCTTTATATTGCTGTTGTTAATTACTATATGTAGTGTGCCCCTCATTCCTTTGTAATCGAAGTTCAAGAATTTTCCCTGGCTTAATTAACCTCAGAAAAATTTAAACTTTGCAATGCCATCACCTTCCCTAAAGTCAAAGACTTCGAGTACAGAACATTAAGCTGCCTTTCCTGTGTGCAGCCCCCTATTTCAGGTGTGAACTTTGATCAAACAGCTCCTCAAAACTCTACAGTCTCTACTTCTGTGGAGTTAAAGGAAATAAAGAGTACTTCTGAGAAGCAGCATTTGGACCATAACATAGCCCCAAATTATATAAGGCTATATATATGATTGTAAAGAAAATACATACATATTTACATATATATGTATTTATATATCCCGTTTATACATAGGGCTATAAATACAAATGGTATAGAAACCATATTTCCTTGTGCAGTCAACACCCCAGAAGCCTTCTCATTCTACTTCTGTAATCAAAAAGTGAGTTCTTTGGCAATTTGACCTTTATTACTAAGTATATTTTCATATCTGATGGAGACAGTTAAAAAAAAGAAAAAAGCAATTCTATAATCTGAGGCCAAGTTATATACACGGGTTCTGTAGAAGTAGGAACAGACACCCTGTGCTCCCTTTCAGTGTTTGGAGATAAGGTGGGTCCATTTGAAGGAAAATATTAAGTGACCCTAAAGAGCAAAGCTCCACATGCAGCTGGGCAGCCCGTGCACAGTGCCCAACAACTACCGATCACAAACGTGGACATCTCAGCTGTAAGTTCAGCCCTGCCAGCTGCCATTCCGGGCACACTCTGGCCTCCGTGAGAAACTGAAGGGCACTGTGTAGATACATCTCTTCATTTCTCTCAGAGAGGATTGACACTGACTGACTGGCAAGCACAAGGCCAAGTTTGGTTTCAGCATGATTTCCCAGTTTAATGATCCTTGAAATGAGGGAGGGAATCTCTCCTGTTCTTGGGTTTGAATCCAGGCTATGCCACTTTCCAGTCCTATGACCAGGAACAACTTGCTTAACCTCCCCGAGTCGTTGATTTCTCCCATAAAATGATGTCAGTAATACCTTCTTGACCATGTGGTCACAAAGATCAGTTGTTTAATACACATAAAGCACTTTCGAAGTGCCTGGCAGTCAACAAATATTAGTTCCCCTGTGTCTCTTTCTCCTGTATATCCCTGTCTGATGGAATTTAGAGGTCTTCTGAGTGGACATTTTTATTTACCTTCTTGGCCAGATAAACTCCTCCTGGACTACTCAGCGTGGCTGACATCCCTTTGGGAAACCTTCCTGCATTCCAAGCTTGGGTTCGGTACCCACCCCCTTGTTCTGCTAATAATTTCATAGTGTTTGTCAAATATTGAAATTACTTGTTTACTTGTCACCTTCCTCCAGTTAATACTGAGTTTCATCTTATCTGCATGTTTTATCTGTCATCCAATGCCCAAAAGCTGGTAGAAAACCTGGCTGGTGGAGGTGCCAGTAGGTGATCAGTTCTAAGGTCCCTGGTCCATGGATTGTGGCCTAAAAAGGGGTTTGGAGAATATACAGCAAGTGGGGATGCTCCCTTGGTCCTGCAGAATCCTCACCCCATGGGTTAGGACACAACCAGAGTGGTCCAGAGCAGAATCCTCTCAAGTTTTAGGCCAGGCCGTGGACCTCTCTTGAATGGTTCTAAATAACAGTATCAAAGGAAGCAAATACATGTATCTTCCAAAGTCATTTTTTGTACTGGTGTTAGGATGTGAGGGGAAATGAGCACCAGAGGAAATATGGTCTTGATCACATTTATGTATCACTGAAAAGATTAAGAGCTGAGTCGCATATGTCAGAATTTTGAACCTTTGGCTCCAGAGAGTCTACTCTCCTAGAGGCAATGCTAAGCTAATTCCTTCTGCCACAAGAATTGATTCGACTTTAGTTCTTACCTCTAAGTATATTTTAAAGATTGGTTATTTACTCAATGGTTTAGCAATTGCTTTCTCTGGTCTGTGCTGCCTTGAGAGGTGAGGCATTTAGAATGGGGCTGCCTGGCAGTTAGAGTTAAGGAAGGTATTTTTTCAGAGGATGGCCAAAGTTTTTCCTGTATTAAGATACTTCCAGGAAGCCTGCAATTAGCCAAATCACAGATTTCCAGTTATTTCAGTCCTGTTAAAAACAAGGCTGATCACATCTGTCTTAAGTTGGAGTATGTGCCTCAGCATAGAAGCTCTTGCAAACCTTCAATTACAACAGCCTCAGAAGGCACTTCTCCCATATACTAACAAGTAGTCATCAGCAACAACAAGAGACAGATTGACTAATAATTAGCAAATGCACTGGAGAGGACTTCTATAAAGGTAAAATATAATCATTTGCTTTTCCATCTCTTAGAGTGGAGCTGGTTGTGAGATATTGATTTTCCGTTGTTCCAAATACTTGACACTGTTATTAGCTGGAGTAACCTCGAAATATTTGAAAAGGACGAAGGAAGTGTCTGCTGTGTCTGTAGTACTTTTATAAGAATGATTTCTCATAACATTTTTTTTCTGCATTTGGAATGTGAAATGCAAGAATTTTTCCCAGCAAGGAATTCATATCGTCTGATGTTGTTAATTGTTTTCCATGTTGACTTTAAATCCAAAACTGAATAAGGAATAGAAATGTTCCTTGGGCTTTTTAAGTGATATTTGCAATAAAGAGACAGTTGGTAAATAACTGGAATGGGTTGAAGGACTAAAGAGAAAGAAAATAGACGTATAAGGAAATATTAATGAATTGTAGTTTCTCGGAATGATACCTGATTACTGTCTTCAAGCATGCACAAGATTTGGGGGAATGGGGGGGAATAGAGAGAGCATATTGACCAGTTTTCCAAAATCAGGGGACCAAGGAATTGTTGAAAGGATGACTCTTCTGCTGACTCACTGTGATAGAGTTAATATGAGTCCCATATACTTCAGAAAAGTTACCCCATACCCAACTAACAAGCAAATGATTGGGCGGTCATTCTGAAGATGGAAACACAACCATTATGATCATCCAGAGAGAGTGAGGGAAGAATATAATAGAGATTCTGCCAATAGGAAGTGACCCAGGAGCATGGATAGAGTCAGGAGCCCAAGAATACAGAATCCATTTCCAAGAGTCATTCTAGAATACTGGAGATCAGGTTGAAACTGATGCTAAAATGGCGTGGGGTTGTAGGTTAGTGATTCTCAAACATCACCAGTTATTGAAATCACATGAGGGGCATTTTAAAAATACTGATGCAGATCTTATCCCTGAAGAACTGATTTAATTGATATTGGGTAGAGCCTGGACCTTGGGAGTTTTTCTTTTCTTTTGAAGACTTTAGGTGATCATCCCAATCTACATGCAGCACTGATGTCAACTTCTTTACCTAGCCCTGGGTAGGTATTTGCCAAACAGCCCTTGTATTTGTAGCCTTTCTGCTTTCAAACAGAGTGTTGATGAGAAAAATAAATCCTTATTAAGGAATAAAAGTTCAGGTCAGCAAACACTTTTGACAGGCAGTAGAGACCCAACCTCTGTTTTGGAGGGGCCTGAAAGTAAAGCCTGAGGCCATAAATTGCAGGGACGGGACCTGAACCCAGATTTCCCTCTGAATTCACACCTGTGCACTTTCTGTCCCACCAGTCAGCCATGGTGAGAAATCTGTTTTAAGGAGCTACTTTACTCAGTTACTGGGTTCACTGTAAACTAAAAAGCTCTCCAGCATATGTGGTTTAGATATTTACCTCCATAAGGTTAGTGAAAAAGGGGCCAGATGTTTTCTCTTGTTTTCTCAAGAGCCCTTATTCTATATTCAATATATGTATCTGTAGGATTATTATAAAAGCCTGTCATATATACAGGAAACCCAGAATATAAAACCCCTGGGTTGTTGGATTTGAAATCCACAGAATTAGAGGAGTCTTTTGTATATGGTTCACATTCACAAATTCTGACTGAGGTGTCTGAAGACTAGTCTGAATTCAGAAGAAAAGTGGACTGTGGAACATTTGTTAAGAAATGTTTTTATTTGAAATAGAGTTCATTTTTTTTTTCTGAATTGAAGTTGGTTGCCCATAAAAAGCAAGTCTGTTTTAATAAATAATAAGCTTTAAAATAATTATTTAAAATAAATAATAAGCTTTATTGGGGTATAATAGGCATTATAAACTGCATATATTTAAAGTATACAATTTGACAAGTTTTGACACATGTTTATATAAACTTATAAAAAATTTTCACCATGGTAGAGATATTGAACATACATACCTACCACCCCAAAAGTTATTGTGCCTCCTTAGAGTCCTTCCTCTCTGTCTTCACTTCTCTCTGCACCCAGGCAACCACTAATATCCTTACTTCTCTATAGATTCAGTTTGCATTTTCTAGTATTTTCTGTAAATGGAATCATAAAGCATGTACTTTGGCTTGGTTTTTTTTGTTTTGTTTTGGGTTTTTTTGTTTGTTTGTTTGGGTTATTTTGCTGAGAGGTATTCACTTGCATAACTATACCATTATTTGTTTATCTGTTCACCTATTAATTGACATTTAGGTTGTTTCTAGTTCTTGCTATTAGCAATAAAGTTCCTTTGAATAGTCTTGTCAAAATATTTGTATGGTTTCATTTCTCGTAGCCAAATACTTCGGAATGAAATGGTTGGAATATAACGGTAAATGTACGTTTACCTTTTTGCAAAACGATTAAACTGTTTACCAAAGTGGCTGTACCATTTTACGTTACCACCAGCAGTTTATGATAGTTCCAGTTGTTCCTCAGCTTCCCCACCACTTGGTATGTTCTGTCTTTTTAACTTTAGGCTCTCTAAGAGTTGTGTAGTAGTGTCTCGATACGATTTTAATTTGCATTTCCATAATGACAAGTGACATTGAGAATCTTTTTACATGCTTGTTTGCTACCTGTCTTATTTGGAGAAGTGTCTGTTCAAGTCTTTGGTTCATTTTTTGAGTTCTTTCCTAATTGTGTTTTGGTAGTTTAAAAAAAAATATTCTGGATAGAAGCCTTTTATCAGACATGTGACCAAATATGAAATATTATCTCCCAGTCTGTTGCTTTCTTTTCATTCTCTGAACAGTGGCTTTCAATTTAACTTTAATAAAGTCCACTTTACCGATTTTTCTTTTATGAACTATGCCTTTGATGTCACATCTAGGAAATCTTAAAGATTAAAAGATCTAAAGAAATCACAGGGGCGCCTGCCTGGCTCAGTTGGTGAAGCATATGACTCTTGATCTTGGGGTTATGAGTTCAAGTTCTATGTTGGGGGTAGATATTTCTTAAAATTAAAAAAAAAAATCTTAAAAAAAAAATAAAAAACAGAAGAAATCACAAAGATCCCCCCTTTTTTTCTAAAAGATTTATTTTAGGGCGCCTGGGTAGCTCAGTCAGTTAAGCGTCTGCCTTCTGTTCAGGTCATAATCCCAAGGTCCTGGGATCAAATCCCGTATTGACATCCCTGCTCGGCAGAGAGTCTGCCTCTCTGTCTCCCTCTGCTCCTCCTGCTTGTATGCTCTCTCTCTCTCTCTTTCTGTCAAATAAATAAGTAAAATCTTTTAAAAACAAACAAAGATTTATCTTAGATTTACATTTGTCTAGCATCCATTTTCAGTTAATTTTTTATATGATATGATATGTGATCAAAGCACATTTTCTAACATATGGTTATGCAATTGTTTTAGAACCGTTTGTTGTAAAGACAACTAAATAACCTTTACACATTTGTCAAAAATCAATTGATCATTTATCTGTAGGCCTTTTTCTGAATTCTCTATTTTGTTCCATTGATCAATTTGTCTATACCAATTCTCTACCATCTTGATCACTATAGCTATATTTTGGAAACTATACAAATCCTCGAACTTTTTATTTTTCTTTTTCAAAGTTATTTTTGTCTATTCTAGGTCCTTTGCATTACCATATGAATTTTAGAATCATCTTATAAATTCACCCCAAAAAAGTCTATTGGGATACTGATGGGTATTACACTGAATTTATAGGTCAGTTTGGGAAGAATTGATGTCTGAACAATATTGAGTCTTCTGGTCCATGATCACAGTATCTGTCCATTTATTTAGGTCTTTTAATATTTTTCTTAAAAATGCCCTGTAGTTTTCAGTGTACAAATATCTCACATTTTCATTAGATTGGTCCCTGTGTGTTTTATATTGTTTGATTCTTTTAGAAGTGATAGTTTGGGGGGTACCTTAACTCAGTCGGTTAAGCATCTGACTCTTGGTTTTGGCTCAAGTCATGATCTCAGGGTTGTGAGATCGAGTCCCACACTGGGCTTCATGCTGAGTGTGGAGCCTATTCAAGATTCTCTCTCTCCCTCTGCCTGTCTCCTCTACTCATGCACACACATGTGTGTGCTCTCCCTCAAAATAAATAGAAAGAAAGAAAGAGAAAGAAAGAAAGAAAAAAGAAAGAAAGAAGAGTTTTCGTTTCAATCCTAAATCATTCATTGTTACTATAGAGGAATGCAGTTGATTTTGTGTGTTGAGTTACACCCTTCAACTCTGTAAAACTCCTTTTAATACTTTACTCTTTTGGTAGGTGCCATAAGATTTTCTGCATAGACATTCATATCACCTGTAGATAAAGACAGTTTCATTTTTCTTTTCAATTCATATGTTTTTTTTTTCTTTCTTTCTTAACTGTACTGGCTAGAATCACCTATACAAAGGTAAATAGTGGTGAACAACATACATTGCCTTTCTTGGGGAAAAGGTATCCAATCTTTCACATTAAGAATAACATTAGCCATCAGTTTTTGTAGATGTGCGGTATCAGGTCAAGGAAACTTCTTACTATTCCTAGCTTGCTGAGAGATTTTTATCAAATGGATATTGGATTTTGTCAAATGCTTTTCTGCATCAATTAAGATGGTCAAATGGGCATTGTTTTTTTTATTAATAGTAAAAAAAAATGTTAAAATGGTAAATTACAGTGATTGAGTCCTGAATGTTACACCAACTTTGTATTCCTGGGATATACTCCACTTGGTCAGGAAACAAAATCTTTTTTATATTTTGTTGGATTCTATTTGTTGAAGATGTATTAAGAACTTTTTCTCTTACATTTATGAGTGATATTAATCTGTGGTTTATTTTTCCTGCTAAGTCTTTGGTATTAGAGTAATGCTGGCTCATATTATGAGTTAGGAGGTTTCCCCTCCTCTTCAATTTTCTGGAAAAGTTTGTGCAGATTTGTTATTATTTCTTTCTTAACTGTTAGGTAGAATTTCCTAGTCAAACATCAGTGCCTATTTTTGTTGTTATTAGAAGGTTTTTATCTACAAAATTGACTTGTTTAATAGATGTAAAGATGATTCAAGTTGTTGGTTTTTATTTTCGTTTTGGGTTTTTTTGAGTGTACTTTGGTACTTTGTGTCTTCCAAAAAATTTGTTCATTTCTTCTAAGTTGTGGAATGTATTGGGATAAGCTTACTCAGAATATCCCCTTTTTCTTTTAATAGCAGTAGAATATGTCTATAGTGATGTCAACTTTTTCATTCCTGATATTGATAACTGTAGCTTCTTTCCAAATCAGTCTGCCTGGAGGCCTGTCAATTTTATGGTCTTCTGAAAGAACAAATTTTTAGTTGTATTGCTTCTATTTTTCTTTTTTTTTTCATTGAATTCTAATGTAATCTGTATATTTTTTCCTTTTCTTTAGTTTCACTTTCACTTTCTCTTCTTTTTCTAGTTTCCTAACAGAGAAGGCTGAGGTTATTGATTCAAAATCATTTTTTTTCTGAGATAGGTAATTTAGTGCTGCAGATTTACCTCAAAGAACTGCTATGGCTGTATTCCACAAAATTTTGGATTTTGTTGGATTTTCCTATTTATTTTGTTCTAAATACTTTCTAATTTTTCTTTTCATTTCTTCTTTAATTCACAGGCCATTTAGATGTATTTAGGGTATTTTGTTCCCAAATATTTGAAAATTTTTCACAATCTTCTTGTTACTTGTTTCTAATTTACTTCCATTGACGTCAGAAACGAACTTGCATCCTTTAAAATTTATTGAGATTTCTTTTGTGGCCTAGACTACAGCTATCTTGGTAAGTGTTCCATGTGCACTTGAAGAGAAAGTTTGTTCTGCTATTTTAAGTGGACTGTGCTGTAATTGGCAATTAGGTCAGATTGACCATAGTAATATTTAAGTCACACATGTACTGATCAATATTCTGCCATATCCTCAAAGGAAACCTACACATAGTCTCTGGAATTCTCTCTCTATGCAGCTTTCTTCTGCTGGTATTCTGTCCTACAGATTCTGACTGCCTGGCCTTCCCATCCTTCCAACTCTATTTCCTCAACTCAGAGAGACCCACTGAGCCTCACCTAGGTTCTTCATCTTCACATTGCAGCCTGAAAATTCTCTCCAGGAAGTGTGTTGGAGCAAAGGGCTTACCTTTTTTGTTTCCCATCACTCAGAGATCATTGTCCCTCATTGCTCTCACCATCTATTCCATTTGTTTATTTACAGCAGGAGGATAAATCCAGTCCCTCTTACCCTTCTTGGCTCCAAGTCTCTCCATGATGGTTTTTAACACATAGTTTAACACATTGTAAACAGTTTGTCTTATTCAATGTTAACCTTATAAACTTATTTGCTATTTTATATATTTCATTGTTACTATACACAAATTTTCTTAAGCATCAGCTATGAATAGAATGCGAGAGGATTGTGCAGACTTTCAGGTTTCTTCTCTTGAGCTCTTTCTCTCTCAAACAGACCTCTAGGTCTCTTTCTCCCAGGATCCTTAGAGTTGAAATGGGAATTGCAGTCACTATTTTTTGTCTGGCAAAGGGAAAGGCTTTGGTATGGTCAAGGCCAAAGATTGGATAATAAGTGTATGGTTGTTAGAAGGCAACTTTCTTCAGTCATCTTTCATTAGCATTCACCGAGGGCTTCTGCTGCCACTTGGACGGACATAAAGCTGGCTGTGTTTTGGTGAGACAGAGCCCTGTTCATGGAATTTATGCCTCTTCTCTCGCTTTTCTCTGCCTCTACATTTAAGAGACACATTTTCCCATTTCTGAGCATCTTGTGATATTTGGTATCATTCAAGAGTCTCCTGGGATGGGTGACTTACAGGTGATGAGGCTGTGTTGCCCTAGTTTGCCCTTGCTCATTCTCCTCTCACACGTGTAGAGTATGGAAAATGAGCCGTGAATACAATTTGCATGTCTCATACTCTTCTTCTCATAAAACAAAAACCTGTGTGGATATATAACAGCAATGGTAAACATCCTTTCCTCCTCATTTCTAATTGACCCTGAAAGTCATATTCTCATAAAAACTAAACTCCTACTATGAATTCCATTTATCCACTTATTCCATTTAACACAAGCAAATTAGATTCTCTTCTGTTTCCTTGTTCTCTCCTTTATATTCTTGGTCTATTTATGATTTATGTATTCTATTCTCTTGTTTTACTCTTTTTCCTACCTGAATTGCTAACATCGAGATGTTAACCATTTTGTTCATTCGTATTTTCTTACAGGGACTCTGGCAGCAAGGTTAACAATCTGTTAACCCCTTCCTACTTCTTATATATTCCTCTTTGCCATTTTCTTCCCTTTATCACTGGCAGCTTTGCTAACCACCACCACCTACACACTTTAAATTTAGTCCTATAGCATCCCTGATAGCTCATTCCAAGTGATCATAAATTCAAAATTAATGCAAAATTCCTCTATTTAGCAAAAGGAGGTTTTTTTAATTCATAATGCTCATCAACTTATGTAGATGTGAGTCTGTCATAGTCATCCCAGATAGCTTCAGCTATAATACTTGGAGAGTGTTCGATACTGATTATAAAGTGGTAAAAATGAAGCCATTGGTTGTGAGTGTAGGTCAGGAGTAAAACCATATTGACTCAGCATTAGACCAAAATTTGGATCGGCTCCAGCTGCTGTTCATTATTTTGATGTAAAATGAATATCTTTACCACTACATATTCCTAATACAACATATTCTAGCAAAATGGTCCATCAGTAGTAGCACGGAAATATGACTAAATTCAGTAGATATGTACTGAGTTTCTTGATGTAGAGACAGCATATGATGCATTCAGAACATACAAAGATAAGCAAAATTTCATCTTGCCTTCAAGGAGTTTAATTCAACCTAATCGGGAAACAAAACATGTACATGGATCACAAAAATAGCTAACACTGAGCACCAGCCAGAAGCACTGGCTTAAGCACTTCTATGTACTATCCTCTTTGATCCACATAAGAATCCTGTGAGGTACATACTAGTATTTTATCTCCATTTCATATAAGAAAGGTGAGGCATAGAGAGTTTAAGTGCCCAGATCAAGGTCATAGAGCCAGAAAGCCAGGGGAGATTTTTTGATAGAAGAGTAGCATAATTAGGACCTAACTTTAAGATGGATGTTCCTGTAACTTTGCTTCGAGGGTACAGAAGCCAGAAGTTGGGGTAGAAATATAATTGCTCACACCGTTGTCTGTATTAAAATAATCCATTAATTCCCAAATCATAATGGGTGGGTGGGAATGGAAGAAGATTATACAGAATCACAGAGATGACAAAGACAGAATTTACAGAATTTGTCAAGTAACTAAATGTCGTTGTATTGGGAGGTATGGTACAATGGTAACTTTGAGGTTTTGATATGGTGGTGCAGAGAGAATAATGATGCTGTTAAAGAACTGAGAGTGCAAAATAATCCCGGCTAGCGATAACTTCAGTTATGATGTTTAGAGATGTCCAAAGGCCACTGGGTTATAGAATAGGAGTTCGAGTGATGGCTCAGAGATAGGTAGGATTCAGGGATCATCCACAGCAAATAGGCAAAGTGACTCTTCACAGAGAAGTGTAGAGAAATGCCCTTTTTTATGGACAGGGAGAGAAAGAAGACAACTAAGTTGAAAGAACTGAAACAATAAGTATTATTGTTAAAGCGAATAAAATCATTTCTACATTTCTTGACTCTCAACCTTCGTCTCTTGCATACCGTTATACAGTAATTTTAGTCTAGTTGCATTGATGATTATGTGGCGTATTGATGGTTAACCTGACACCAGTTTCCATCATGAGTTATGGGTTTAGAAAGTTGTACCTAAATGTGAAAACCTAGGGCTTTTAACAATCACACTTGAAAGAAAGCTTGGGAGTTGCATTTGTCAAGGAGCCAGGAAAACCATTCGTGCATACCCTCCTTCCAAAGCTCCGTGGGCAGCCCAAACGTAACGAACTGAAAGGTCATTCTCCTTCCTGCGGTGTGATGTTTGTTGACGTATTTTGACACGCTAACACAACGCTGAAAGGATCTGACCTTCCTGCAGTACTCAGGGACCCAGGTTCGGTCAGGGTACCTGACACTCACTACATTGCTCTTTCTGCCTTTCTCCTCCTTTGCAAATAAACACCAAATGCTGCCTTCAACGCAGAAATATTTAAAAATTTAAATAAACATAAGTGATTGCTTTTTAAGTTTCTCTAGTCCCTTTTCTCCAGTGACCATCAAGCCAAAAATCTTAGTGGGAGCTATTAATGCTTTTAATGAAAAGAAATTAAATTCGTTTTTCAGAATGATACATGTGAGTGGAGGTTGTTAATCCTTGAAATAGAAAAACGAAACAAATGAGGAAGTCTCTGTGCTGTAATATGTTTTGCAGTCTTTATCTTTGTGATAGAAACAATTTATTGGAGCTTGAAAGTTTGAAGATTACCTCCAAAGTGCAAAATTTAATGCACATGAAAGTAAATCTTAGAGAGCCTTTGAAATAGTCGCCTCATAGGTAATGTCATGTGTTAAGAGGTTGACGAGTTAGGTGGAGGCCAGAGAGCTGTCAAGAGAATTTTTTGTCATGTGTAAATATGTTCTGTGTTAGATTTATCTACTGGGAAGTGGAGCTTTGACTAGGAACCCATATTATTTCTTAATGCCCTATTACAGTGGCGTGGGGATGAGGATGGAAAAAAAAATGTTTACCATTAATGAATTTCCAAAATATAAAAGTGGTAAGCTAAATGCTTTTCATCAAGAGTAGCTATTTAGGAGCACCTGGTGGCTCAGTGGGTTAAAGCCTCTGCCTTGGGCTCAGGTCATGATCCCAGGGTCCTGGGATCGAGCCCCGGATTGGGCTCTCTGCTCAGCGGGAAGCCTATTTCCTCCTCTCTCTCTTTGCCTGCTTCTCTGCCTACTTGTGACCTCTCTTTCTCTGTCGAATAAATAAATGAAATCTTTAAAAAAAAAAAAAAAAGAGTAGCTATTTAGAAAGGTTTTCCTGCCATCTCCACAACTAGTAAATATAAAATAAGTCTGACAATATTCTTCTAGCATTTAAACTACACTCTGCAAATTGTGGAAGGTTTTATGTATTTGTCATAATATTGGAGAAAAAGGAGTATTCCAGTATTTTCGTCAAGTTGTTTCCAAACGTGATAACTGTCTGCTAAATGAAATGAAGGTACGCTTGCCAAAGTAAATATTTTAGTGACATAACCTAAAATCAGGACTGAATATTTGCAGTATTTAGTTGTTTAACTATTCACCTGTTTTGCACAGGACCTGAACTCTCCAGTAGTACCCCGCGCATCACCATACATCTTTGTTTGAATTGTTTCTCTATTTTCTCTGCCCTTTTAGATGTTGTCACATCACTGGAAACCAATGCCCCAGTACTGACAAAGCACGTTTAGCTCCTTTCTAGGATTCCATAAGCTTCAGCTCCAATTTCCTGGTATTCCTGATTCAGATTAGACCTCTAAGTTTGTGTGCTATGAGGACTGACAGCCCTGATCCCGCTCTGCCTGCTCAGGGCCTGGTCACACACACGCCATACTAGAAAGCAGGGCCACCTCCACAGGCCCCACCTTTCAGGATTTGATGTAATTTTTCATTGACACCTATATCTGACATTGTGGATGTACTTCTCATTGTGGAGTCTTTATCTACATAGGAATAATTGAAAACCTCTTTTTCCTTAACTATTACATAGATTAATTCTACTTAACAATGACAGGTTTTCCTGCTGAAACTCAAGTAGCCAGATCCTTTTTTCTTTTCTAACCATTCTCTGAGTAACATTTTAACCCCTAATCCGGGATGCAGATCTACGCATGTGCACATGCACACACATGCACACACACGCACCACTCTCACTAATTGCTTGAGTACACAGCAAATCCACTTGAGATGACAGGGAAAGGGTTAAGTTTTGACAGTATTTTTACCAGGCTTATTAGTGACTTAATCTCTACATACTTTACTCCAAATTCACCCGTAGGTACATACACAGGCATAAATTAACCCAGTTTTTTCTAATATTATGGCATTCTATATGCATCTTTTCCCCAGAAAGTACTCCACAAAGTTCTGTTGTTTTGCCAGGTTCCTGGCCTTCTTTTTATAAACTCTTAGTAAAATTTCTTGCACCATGGTAAGAAAAAATATATATATGCTATCAATTATTTTAAAAAGCAATAATTCATTATAGTTGATCATAAATGTCAGGAAGCAAAGACCCAGCTGAAGCATTTTGTCACTAATCATGCTGTTTTTCTTCTAATTAGTTAATTTACATTTTACAAATTAAGGGTAAAATTCAGACAGAAGATAACATCATAGCTTTAACTGACCTATATTTGTATCTGCCAAATTTAAGTTAATTAGAAATGGAGATGCTGTTTGTTTTATCTGTCAGAAAAGCTCATCTTTTTTCTTAAAAAAAAAAGTAGACACACTTTTTTTCCCCCTCAGCATTTATCATCTAAATAATAGTCTTGCCAAGATGGCAGCCTCATAATAAACTCTTTTCAGTGGAGTGATGGGTAATGAAGCTTGCTTGTGAAGGCAGCGAAAAATGTTGTCTGGCCAAATGCATGAATATGATGGCTAGAAAATCAGTGGACTTTCTCAGTCATCAATCTTTTTAGTAGCCTCTTATACATCTGAATATTTTGATAGATGATCTAATAATTGAGTTATCTATCTTTCTAACTATCAGAGTTGCATAAAAATTATTCTCACATGCTACTGAATATTAAATATATTAGGCATTCAGTAAATTTTTCATAAAAGGGCCAAAAGGTGAAAGATTTTTGTTATTCTATAAATACCTCTTAATATATTGAGTGTTACGCTCTCTGAAATAGTCAACCCTTAATTCCCTCTGTGAGAAGCCAGTATAAACTTAAAAAGGTGGACATCCCCATTATAAGTAGGGCATATAATAGTTACTACAGCTGGCAAAAAGTCAGCCCTGGTGAATATATGGATACAACTCGGTCGTACAAAATGGTGGACGTGGCTCAGTTGTGTAAAATGGAATGACTGTCCTTGCTGACCTAACACCAGCGGCACATTTAATGTGGCACAGGATTTCTAGACAAAGAAGCACAGGTGATGTAGGTGTATAGAGTGACCATGTGATTTTGATATGCCCATCATTTTGAGAGGAAGATGATCCTACCAGAAGGGGAGACTTCTGCCTGCTGAGCATTTCAGCTGGTGGCACCAAACTACTCAAGCATTCTCTTAATGCATAAGTAGTTCCTTCCCCCAGTATGGCTTTATATTGTGTTGTATTGTGTTGTGTGTCATACACTACTCTATTAAAAGCTTATCAACAACAAGTGTGCTTCACTGTGATTAAAAAGCAGGCAAGGAAAATTGTCAGGAAACAGATCATTTACCAAGTAGGCTTTCCTCACCCCTACCCCTACGATCCACATCTTCAAGGTGACCTAGCCATGATGACTTCCCAGGAACCACATTAAAATAGTTCTACCTTGGAAGAGCAGACATTTGTTTGCAAGTCTGAAGGGTTACCAATCCTGTGCATCTTGAAAGGCACTCAAATGAGCAGGGCCTTGTAAATTGGATTTCTATTAGCCAGTCCTGATGGTAGCTCTTCATCAGTGGAATAGGAAGAAGTGTTATCAATAGCTCCAGCTCTAAATATCTTTTTGTTGTCGTTGTTAATGACTCACTTATTTTGGGTCTGCCTTATCCAAAATGGTGAAACATGCTAAAATCACCAGAATTAATTGTGTTTAAGGTTTTAAATAAACGTCAAAATATGGACCTGGGGAATTTTTACATACTTTTCAACTTGAAGAGCGTTTGAAACAACAGAGACATAATGGTCAGAAACAAATATGGCAAAACGACTTAAACTTGCTGTCCTTACAGTTCCTCACATTGATGTCAGCTCACAGTTATGCTATTTATAAAAGTTTGGGATGATACTCTTTCTTTCTCTTCATTTCCTGGATTCAAAATAATAATTGAGAAGGATAAAACCAATTGTGGAAATCCTCTGTGGGTTACATCTGAGGAATTATTCCTTGCTGGTAGTTTAATCTTTTTTTGGTTTCAAGAATTTTGCTTCTGTAATTTGAGGTTGGGAAAAAACACATTTCATTATAGAAGCTGCAGCTGGAAATTTTAAACTCTTAGATATCTATTTAAAATTATACACTTAAAACTATTTGAAATAGCCATATTGGAGAAGTTTTGGGGGGGAAATAGTCTTTTCTTAATCAAAGTAGCAAACATCTGTGTTCTTTCTAGTCTGTCTTTTGATTAGCATGGCCTCATCCATCACTGGTCTTTGATATGAACACCAAGAAGTCATGTCCTTTTGTTTTAAATGATAAATATGCCTTTGTCATGAATACTCATAGGCAACCCAGGATTTACATCTGAATTGTCAAAGTGTAACTGCCCAGCTCCTGTGATGACTGACATTATTAGTGAAATAAAGAAGTTTTTAATTTGTCATGGATAGGCCTTAGATGGTGACATTATGAGACTATGTGGGTTTGGATGCTAGAAAAGTTGTCCTTCCCCCACTATTTTTCTAAGATTTGTCATTTATCAACAAGAGGCAATCTGCCACGGGAAGCTGCCTGTGAACATTTTTACTTTAGTGCCATTAGTCTGTCTCTGTAGGTTTTATTATTTAGGCTTGATGGCCGGTAGTTCTTATCAAAACTAATACTATTTGAAGTAGCGGGCTTCTGGTGGTCAAACAACCAGTATCAGAATTTGTTCTGTCTGGCTATTATTGCCAGAGACAGTATTTTTTAAAACTTTAGCTTTATTTCAAGGTCTGTGTCAATTATATTTTCTAAACAAGTGTCTTTGATATCTTTGAACAAACGCACATCTACTCAAATGTATTTATGTATGTGCTATTTATAGACATCCGCATGCTATCTACCTTCACAGTCTTGTGTTAATCACCAGACCCTCGGATGGTCAAGTTCGACTGTTGTATTCGACTCTTGTACTCAGAAATTAGGACCATTTAAATTAAAAATACTGTGAAGTAGGTTGATCTTCTCTTGTCTGCACTGTAAAAGATTTCAACTTATATATATTTGCCTTATTTATGTCTCCATTATTAACAGGCAAATATTTCGATTATTTTAAAGTTTCATCTTGTGATTCATGTTTAGAAGGTTTCACGTTGGTAATAAGTTGTTATAACTTATGTGTAAAAGGCATCCCACGGAGATCTGGTATTTTAACAATAACTTAAACAGAAATTGCCTTACCTTTTACAAGCTTTGTCTTTATCATTGCAACACAATTGTTTTAAAGGTAGGAAGAATAAGAGTTTCCTTTTTTTTTTTTCAAATAAATTGATCTCTTAAATTATCCAAAACAACCTTTAACTTAGAATGTGACATTTGCAGGAGAGTGAAACTATGTATTTTAGTTTGATTCATTATCTCTCCACAAAATTCACTTTTAAATGGCTTCATTATAACAGCCCCACTTAAATTCTGTTTTATTTGTGGTCATATTCCTCACCCATGAATGTATAATCTTGGGTTTTCTTTGTTTTGACTGAGTCAGAACTGAAGTGTAGCAATTATTTTTTGAAAAATATTTTTTGTGATGAGTCGATTCTACTCTTGAAACTAATATTACACTATATGTTAATTAACTAGAATTTAAATAAAAACTTGAAACATGAAAAAAATATACGTATCTTTTGATTGCCAAAAAAATTTCTAAGACAAAAAAATGTATTTGGTTAGAAATTAATCCTTATCACCTAGGGATTTTCTGTATCTTTTTTTTTGTTCTTAGTGTTTCCTAGGTTGCCTATTTCGTGAAAAATGAAGTCTTATTGGTGTTTGTTTCCCAACAGAAAACAATCGCTTAGTGACTCTAAAGCCCAGCCCCTCACTTTAATTGAGATTTTTGTACTGTAATGTAAGTGTCTGAGTTTTTGAGACCCTAAGGCTTTCACCCAACTTGAAGACAATGATGCCAGTGAGCTTCTGTCCAGAGTTAATCAGCTGCAGAATTTGTAAACTGCACATGTGTCAAAGTTGAAAATGTTAGCACTCTAATAGAAGCTTGAAAAGGTTAGATCTGATAAAAGCCGTCAGCAGTTAAAGAAAGTGATTTATGGGAATGTAATGACACAAAATGCCTCATTTATCACTCATCTATAGATAGGTTAAGGTTCCTGTGTCATACTTTTAAAAACTTGACCACTAAGAATTGTCAAAATAGGTACTTAATTGCCCTTCATCCTTTTCCTTTTGAATTTATTTCATTTGAGTTTGGTAATTTTATCTACGATCGCTTTACTGTTGTTCACTTCATATGGTTCCATTTAAAGTCATTCATATTTTGGATTTTCAAAAACTGATCTTTTTGAAGTTTTATTAGCTAAAGCTGTTGCAAGGAAAGACTAAGTCAATCTTATATATGTTAATTTACTTTTTTGTTTAGTACGAATACCGTGGAGATATATGAAAGTTTCATTTTCTCTTTTTGAACACTTGTAATTTTCATTAGCATTTTATAATCCTCTAAATTTTCTATATATCTCTCCTTAAAAAGTACATTAGATTTTAAAAGACAGAGCCATCAATTGGTTTACCATCCTAGTAATTCAAGTTAATATTTAAGTTCCACACAAATTAAATTTAATGAAAACCTGCCTGTCTGGTTAAATGATCCTTTAAAGATGGGGGGAGGGGGACAACTAAAAACAAAAGTTAAGCGACATCCCAGCTTCTATTTCTTTCTTAGATTGATTTAAAAATAATTATTTCTTTATACAGTCTAAGAAAAGTATTTGTAAGGTTGGAATTGCTAGACATTTATTTGCTTATTTTATGTCACTTAGTTTATGCATAAATATGTTAACACTGTTAAATAAAAACTACTGTAGAAACTGCCAATATATCAAAGTAATATTATAAAACACCCATTTTATGCAGGATTATTATAGTTTCAGACTCTTTAGTATGAAGGGTGGAATTGTTTAATGGCTTTTTGGAAATTATTCAGATCATTAAATAGGCCTAAGTGTCTCAAGGTTCCCCCCCTTTGCCTCCCTATAGCCAAAAATTAATTTGAAAATTTTGACAGGTTTCACTTTCTCAGGCATGTATTATACTTTCTTCAGCGGGGACGTCCCAGGTTTAATTTAAAAAGAAGTCAGAGCAGTTTCTTCAACAAGGCAAAGTCATGAAAATAAATGGGGAAAGGAGAAACTGCCCTAGGAAAGAGAAACTTGAGACATCATAGCCAGATGCAGTTGACCTTGTTGTACCTCGATTCCATCAAATGGACTATTAAAAAAAAGAGGGAGGGGGTTAGACAGTCACTGAAACTTGAATATGGATTGGTGTGAATTCTTAACACCAAGAAATGACTGTTAATTTTGTTAGGTATGACCAAGCCATTATGGTTATGCAAGAAAATGTCCATTTTTTTTTTTTTCCAAGGAGATACATATGAGAACATGTAGGGATGTAGTGACTTTAGAGCCTGGTATTTCTTTTAAATTTCAGCAAAATAAATACATAAGGTGAGAGAGAAATTTAAAGGGGAAATATAAGATCTCCAAGATGGTTATTGAGTGAGGGAGTGAGTTCTCTTCTTTTTATACATTTCAAAATTTTTACAGTAAAAACCTCAAAAGTCAGGGAGATTCTTAGATCAATCTTGTCCAAAAATATTATACAATTATAACATCCTACATTTTCTAATATTTTCTTGCTGCCAGTCTTAATTTTAAAATCATATGGTATAATCTAAAAATGCTTTTTTTAAAAAACTGTTTCCAAAGTTTATTCAAAAAACTCAAGATCAAATCCAATTACAGTATTTTAACACCCGTTAGCCAACCTTGTATTCTCTAATATAGTAAAGGGCTAAGAAATTCCACACAATGATTCAAAATATGACAGAAGTATTAGCATACTTCTTTGTGGTCTGAAAAGTGTATAGTTCCTAAATGGCATTGCAAACCATTTTTGTTTGTTTGTTTAAAAAGGATTAAAATAAATATATAATTTCCATTCCCTATTCCTCCTGGCAAACAAATATTAAAGCATTTATAACTCTTATATATTAAGCTTTGTTTTTATCATTATTTACAAAAGCATTTTTCTTGAATTGCAAATATAGTTTCCCAATTAAAGGAATATCAAACTAAACGTATGTCTTTCTAGATGCATCTTCGTTCAGCAAAAAATATGTGTACATTTAAGTTAGATTCTTAATTCTTCTATGATTTTAAAAGCCTGTTTACTTGGTTATCTTTAGATTTGTAGGCAGTATTTTTATTTTTAGACAACAACAAAACAAACCTCAAAGATCTCAAACTCCTAAAAATATACATTGATTTGAAGAAAATGTGTTCTTAATATGAATTTATCATTTACCCTATTTGTATTAAGGGATAGTTAACCAAATTTAGTGTATTTTTCTATTTTTATAGATCTTTTACATTTATTAAGGCAACACAGGAAGTCAGTCCCATTTCAATTGTACCTTCCAGAGATTAATCATTTTATTTGAAGGAGTTTTGTTTTTATTTTTTCAAATCCCTGATTAAGAAAAATTTGTATCGTATGTGTTTATATAATCACAGGAGTCAAAATTGTCTCAATCTATGAATCTTAATAGTTTGCTCTTGTAACAACTATGAGGAGATGTATTAAAATGCCTTAATTACAGGGCAAGAAAAAGAGAAAGCACAGTCTTTTGCATATGATCTTTCAATTGTTCACCAAAGGATAAAGAAAGCATTCAAGCGTGGTTTCAAGAACTGTCAGCATTAAGAAAATGCAAGGTACTTTGTAGAGCCTTAAAGACCTTTCTGGGAAATAGATTTAATTAAAAAGTAAAATAGACTTTTCACTTTAAAGAAATCTTTAAAATCCCAGATGAGAAAAAGTCCTCCATGAAGCTATTATATTTGATTCACACAATGGTGGATCCTATAAATATTTTTCTTTAGGTTTGATTTAAGAGTGAGAATTATAATGCATATTGAATTATATAATAATTTTAAAATACCTTCGCTGTCTGATTCATATTTGCTGACTCAATCTCATCTGTAAATTAGGAACATCTAGTCTTTCTGCTACTACCAGAAGTCCTTTTACCCACGTTAAAGTTCAAAATGATCAAAAAAAATTGATTTTTGCCCTATGTATCTTAACTAACATGCTCAGGTATGCATTGTTCCTTGTTAGTACAACACCAATCCTCTGTAGTCAGTAGAAGAATTTCAGAGGCACTCTGTTCCTTCCCTTTAACTTGTACATTAAAACAAAACAAAGCGAAAGATATATTTATTTCCCATTGAGTTGAGTCAAAAAACCTAATTAACAGTGTGTCTCCAAGTCGAATTAGACTAGAGAAGGTTAACCTGACTATGTGATAAGAAGCTGTCTATAAATAACCCCAGCCTGTCCTTCTAGAGCTTAGCTTCCGCCTGTGCTGCCTCTGTCAAGGTTTTGGGAACTTGTCTGGGAACTTGTCTGCCTACCAAGCCTACACACACATCAGTATTTTCTGGCTACTTCCAAGCACCAAATGTGTTCACATTTAAATTGTCTTCATTTCAAGATACCTCATTTAAAGACAAATCAATCTCAGAAGAGTTTTGTCTTTAAGTAATTACTCTTCCCATTGAGAAACTGTTTTCCAGACCAGTGTTGTTATTTTTGCAACTAGTCATTGACCAATGTATTCACTGTTCAACACTAAAAAAAAAAAAAAGATTAATTCAATAGATTATTTACGGACCGTATTAAAATCTCCAGTGCCTAGGCTTCTGTTTAAAATGACACTGTGGAAAAACAGATGCGTAGTAGAGAGACTGGTTTCCAGTTTAGCTCACAAAGCTGTAGCCACTAAAAACATCTGCTCTGTGTTTTCATTAACTTCAGTTTCTCAGTTTAAATTATTATTCTACAAAAGATAGCATGAACTACTTTGTTCCTAAACAGTCAAACAGTAGATTGAGTAGTACTTGAAGATTTGTTGCATTTTGAATGTGGGAAGAATAATGCCTCTGAGTGATAATGAGTCTATGATTTGCATGTGCGTTGTGTAATTCACAATATACATATGCATTCATCATGTTATTCTTTACAATATGATGAATTATGTCAGTTTATTGCATATGTCTGCATGTACCTCATCTCTTAATTAAAGCATTAATCACTAAAATTACCAAAGATACATAGTTTTACAGTACTTTTAAAATTTAACGTTGATCTTTGCATAGTAATACACATATTATTTCTAATTGGTAGACTATACCAAGGCATTTTAAGTAAGGATTTCTGTGTTATGATTCTATCATATCAATTATTTTAAATATGCTTGTCTTAATATATACTTACAACCAACTTTTTAACCATGCTAAATCATTTTTATTTGAGATTAATTTCCTAAATCACTTAAATTACCAAAGATATACATATGTGCATATATATATATGCATATTATATGATCAGCTTTAAAGCTCAAAAGACTATACATATGTCTTTCTGTACTTTCACATTTTAAAGTTGATCTTTGCGTAGTCCTCTACATTATTCTAATTGGTAGACTGTTGATAACACATGTAAAGATTCCATGTTATGATCCTACCGGATCAGTATTAAATATCTTAATACATACTTGCCACACCCTATAACAACTGTGTTGTTTAAAAATTGTCTCTTTAGTTCAAGATTCGTTACACTTGATGTTACTTTCCCAGTACCTAGTATTATTCATTTATAAGTAGTAAACACTTGCTAATCCTGTGATTCAGTCATTTAGAAATCCATACATTCAGAACAATTAAAAAAAAAAAATTTAAGGCTTGGAGGAAAAGATTTGGAGGGAAAGGTATCACCCGAGCACGGAATTAAGCTGTTAAGACTTTGGTGTTAACGAAAGGAGGAGGCAAGGCACATGTTGCATCCTTGATCATTAACCCATTTAACATTTCTTTGCGCAAAACTTTACGCACACTTAACCCCTAACCTATTACTATAACATTTACTACCTGTATTTCTTCTCAGCCCAGGACCTTGCTCCATGCGCCTCTGAAAAGAGAGAGGCCTCCCATGCATAACTTCTTGAAGCTAAGCTCATCTGTGTTTTTTCACTCATTCTCTCCCCTTGTGTCGGATGAAAAGGATTTCTGATTCCTTACTTCTTCCTTCCCTCAGTTTTCCCCTCTTCCCCAGAATTGCACGGTTTGCCCGTATTTTGAAAGTCATCCTTGGTTCATACCCTAGAACTACGAACTTGTTTCTTTCTTCCCTCTGTCACCCAGCATCTTGATACTTATTTGTACTGGCGGCCTCTCCTTCCACACCCACACAATGCTGAAGAATTGGACATCCTGCCTTGGTGTCAAAGACACTGAGGCCTGTATCTGTGAAGTGCTGCTTTGCCACACTGTTGAGTAGCATCCCACTCACTGTTCCTGCGTCCCTCTCACTGTTCCTGGGTCCCACTCACCTGCCTAAACATCCTGTCTTTCCTGAATGAAAGGCGAGGGGATCTTAAGCCCACTCCCCTGGACCTGCCATTGACCCAGTGCTTGGGGTGCCGGTGTTTCAGAACCAGGCAAGGAGTGGTCTCCCCACGTGATTCTCTCCTTGTTTTTTCTTGCCTCCCTGCACACTGCCAGTGGATTCCTCTTCCAAGAGCATGGCTCTGAGGTGACACATTTCCTCTGTGTGTTGCTTATCCCTATCCCGCTCTACTCGTGGAACTATACGGGGCCCCGTTAGCAGACAGCCTTGCCCTCTGGCTCCCGGAGGGGTTCAGTCAGTGGGGAGGCACCCGCAGGAGATCCAAGGGTGCAGAGGAAGTGCCAACAAAGTATCTGTTCTCCTACCTGCTTCCCTCTTGGGATCTGCTCGGACTGACTGCCCTGCGTGCAACTACCAAGTCAGCCCTGTCGGGCAGACCTCTCCACTCAGCCAGGCTCAGCTTTGAGCATCTCCTCTCCTCTCTTTCCCCCTCAGGCCTCGGGGTGGTGAGGGCTCTCGGCCATTGATAGCCTAGAAGCGTTACGCACCCCATCCCCTTGAGAATCTTCAGTGGTTGCCCGTTACCTACAGAGGAGAGTCGGGCTCTTCAGCCCAAAACACATTTCAGGCCTTTACAGGCTGACCTCTGCCTCTCTGGGCTCACACGCGTGTTACTCCATGCACCATTCCAGCCAATCAGACATATTTTTCCCATGCCTTTTCTCCTGCATGTTACAATGCCTGCTTTCTCCCTGTGTTTGCCCCTTATATCTGATCTGCCCTTTTCCTGAACTGTTCAAATGAAATGATTCATCTAGAGTATAGACTGAAGCCAACAAGTATTGCATTTGAGGCTAAAGTTCTGTTAAACACATTTGGAAAATATTACGCTAGTCTATGTGTTGCCAAAATGTGCCACCAATGCATGAAAATGTTAAGGAGCTGGACCAGGAGGTTTCATCCTGTGTGCCATTGCCCTGGGTGGGACTATCTGGAATACTACCTCCAGAATTATGAGGCAGCTGTGAACACATCCTCTCCAGCTCCCTTTTCTCCAGGTGTCTCTTGTGTTCTGCCCCATTATGGTCTGGGTCAGTTAGCTACAGTCCAATTAGTTACCATCCAATTAATGACTCTCCACCCCCAGTAGACAGTTATGGGATCAGACCTCTGAACAAGTCATTCGGGCAACCTCTGCCTGCGTGTGGGTCAGGCAACCATTGCTGGATCAGTCCATTGTATCCAGAAATGTAAGGTCATTTAAGCCAAATGGAAAGACTCATATTGATGGCTCATTGAAATGTTATCTTATTTGATTTCTAAGGTACCATATTCTCCCAACCTTAGTGGTCATTCCTTTGCAATCTCCATTCATTGTCCCTCCTTTTCTGCCTGTTCTCTTAATGTTGGAGTGTCCCAGGGCTTACTGTTTGGTGCTTCTCTATATTCTTTTTCTTAGTTATTTCTTCCAGCCTTATGACTTTAAATGGCATCTGTATACTAATACTACCCAAAGTTTTATGTCCCCGTCCCTGACCTCTCCCCTGAACTTCAGACCCATTTACCTAACTGCCTATTCAATATCTCTTTCTGGATATATGGTAGACATCTCAAACTCAGCATGCCAGCTCTTGAATTCCAGATACCTCTAAAGATTTTCCCCCTCCCAGTCTGTCCCTCTATCCTTGGAATCATTCCTGTTTCTTTCTCTCATGCTTTACTTATGATCTTTCTGGAAATTGTGCTGATTCTACCTTAACAAATATATCCAGAGTCCAACCATTTTTCACTCTCCTCGCTGCTACCACTGGGTCCAAATTATCATCATCTCTTTCTAGGACTGCTGAATGAAATAACTTCCTAACTGGTCTTCCTGTTTCCACCCCCACCCTCCTACAGTCTTTCCTCAACATAGCATCCAGATCACCAAATAACAGTCAGACCATGTTAATCCTCTACTAAAAAATCTTGCCAGGGTTTCCCTAACTGACCCAGAGTAAGAGCCCGCGTCCTAACATTGGCCTTCGCAGCCCTGCACGCATCCTACAGTCATTGCTATGGCTTATCTCCTACCACATTCCTCCCTGCTCCCTCTGTGCCAACCACCCTGGCCTCTTTGCTGTTCCTCTAGCTAAATGGGTACATTTTTGCTTCAGGCCCTTTGCACTGAATGCCCCCCTTACATGAAACCCTTTCCCTGGAGACACACATGGTTCAGTGTCAAAAGTCAGATGCATTGTCACCTCAGGTTTACCCTGACCACTCCCCAACAGCCTCCACTTCCTTTCTTCCTTTGTGTTTCTCCATTGTCCTTTTCACCTTCTAACATGATCTGTACTATCCCTTATTTGCTCCACTAGAATTAAAGTTCTTCAAGGGCAGGGATTTTGCCTGTTTTGTTCACTGCTGTATCCCTAAGACTAGAACCGTGCCTGGCATTTAATAAAGCTCTTATAAATATTTGTTGAATAAATGAATAGGTCTTTCTTGAACAAGCATGGTGTAGTTTTAAATGGAAATACCATATATCAATGTAATGTTAATGACACAAATTGTTCATATTATGAGCATTCAGTTTCCTAAAGTTTCTGACGCTTGAAAGTTGTGTGTCAAATCTAATGTATTTATAAGAGAAATAAAGAATTATCCGTCTTTCGGTTTTGTAGTTTGAAGAAAACAGGCTATGCCCTCTCTCTGTTGCTTTTATTTCACCAGGAAGCCCACTGCAGTTTTGGGGAGAAATAATGCCAACTTTTACAAAAGAATTAGTGGTATTGTTTCATATGCCATTAGTAGGTTTGGAGATGATACTGTAATTTATCAAACCCTTTATGAGAAATGCACACTGTGACACATGTTAACTATTACTAGCGAGTATCAAGCTTCAAAATTAATTATGCAAATATTCCAAATGTTACCAAATTTAAAATAAAGCAGAAGATGAGATCTTGGAGCCAAGTGGAAATAAGTATGCATCCTCCTATTTCCATTTTGATTACAGAGAATTATACAAAACTATTTCATTGAATTTAAAAGATCCATAGTGTTGGCCCTCTCTGCACATATCACAGCCAACAAAAATTGAGAAATTAATATTCCAAATGAAATATCATGCAAAGTCTTATTCTTTTTTTAAATTTGATTTGAATATCCATCTAAAGTGCTATATTTACTATACAAATCCACATTTGTTAGCAAAAATAATTATATTTTGTATGGGAAAAGAGTTTGCGTGGGTCAAAGTTTCACTGAATACTATTTGCTGAAGATGCTCCCCCAAAAAAGGTCGGGTGGCCAAATGATTTGGGAAAATGTTGCCTACCACATTAAAATTCCGAAGGCTCTGGGAAGTCCTATAGCAAGGAGATACGTGGATCATCACTAATTTTACATTTCTTAAACTTATTTGACCAAAGGATTCCCTCTTGCAAATATCTGTGTCCCCTTTGGAATGCCCTCTTCTGAACTCTTGTGTGGGTCTACCCACAGGAGATAATAATCAAATCAGGGGTGGGATGTGAGAGAGGTGTGGGAAAGGAGGTGTGCTACTGCTTCTGAGCTATCTACGAGGAGGTAAATAATACATCCACTGGGCACCCTAACCAACCATACTTCTGAAGATCGAAAAGCCCAGACCCATCTGCTTAGACCAGAGATTGCAAAGTGAAAGGTACATAGGAGGCCAGGCAGACCCCTTAGAGGGAAGCTCTGTTGAAGTTGAGAACCAGAGGTGCTTCGATGTGTAGTAGGCAGCAGTGCTCAGTCTCAGACTACGGCGGCCATGTAGCTATAATGGGCCCAGGATGGCGTGATCTTCCAATCCTTCAAACCATATTGAAAGTTCAGATTTTTATGTGTAGTCTCCTCCATTTTGAATGGTGTTAACTAGTTCCATTTTTAAAAGAACACTGGAGGCCAGACAAACTGCATCGCAGGCCCTCTCCAGGGTGCAACTTCACCTTAAGAGGAATTGGCAGAGCAGCATAAGAAGGAGAGGCATGTGGGGTGACCTCAAATGCACTCTTGCTTATAGACGTGAGATCCTTGTAGAAACAAAATAACTTTACCTTCAGTATTTTTGAGACTGGAATATTTCCAACTGGGTCTAAATCTCTTCTGTCTGAAAAACCTTAAGGACTGGTTTACTTCACTGCCTCATCAAATAATTATGATGATAATTTAGTATCTGTAAAGCATGTTTGCAGCTTACAAAGTCCCAACATCGAAAAATAAAATGATGTTCTCTAGGTATATTAGTCTGCTAGGGCTGTCATAACAAAATATCACAGACTGGGTGGTTTAAACAACAGAAATTAATTCTCTCACAGTTCTGGAGTCTGGAATCTTGAGATCAAGGTATAGACAGGGTTGTTTCATTCTGAGGACTGTGAGGAAAAGATTTCTTCCGGGCTTTTCTCCTTGGCATGTAGATGGCTGTCTTCCTGTCTTTGAATCACCTCTCCTCTGTACATATCTGTGTCCAGATTTGCTCATCTTTTAGGGACACCAGTCTTACTGGATTAGGCCCATTCTACTGTCCTCATCTGACCTAATTACCTCTGTAAAGATCCTGTTTCCAAATAGGGTCACATTCTGAGGTAAGGGGATTAGGACATCAACATATGAAATTTGGGGGGCCTATAATTCAGCCCATAACACCAGGAAAGAACTTTAAAAAAAAAAAAAAAGAGGACTCTCAGTTATTTTGTTTTGTTTTTTTGGGTACCTGAACATTGGATACAAATTGTAATCACAAAATTTTATACTTAAGCCAGGAAATTTTTTTTCTGTGGATTGAGAGGGAAAGAGTAAATGAAACCAAGTATCCAAAGTTTTATACAGTCGCCTATCAAAAACAGCATGTGTATATAAGCCACTAGGAAAGGAAGGGTTCAAACTATAGATCCATTTATCTGAACCTCCATCAAACACCCAACCAGATAAGTTGGAACATGTACCTAATAAACCTGTAACTATATTATGAACTGAAGACTATGATCCAAAAAGAGATGAAAGCTTACCATTAAATGTTCTAATGCATAAACATTCTTAGGATCTCGAAGTTTATGCAAGCAACTCATTTTTTGCTCGTGTTTTGCATTCTTTTCTCTTGTTTTAGTGTTCCTTAATACACAGGAAAACAACACCCAAAAAATCAATACATTTTTAGATTTTAATGGCCAACATAGTAGGAAGGTAAAAAATAAAACAGAATCTTGAATTCAGCGTTGATTATGTAAATTTTTTTTTAAAGGTTTATTTATTTTATTAGAGAGAGAGAGACTGAGAATGAGAGGGGAGAAGGTCAGAGGGAGAAGCAGACTTCCCGCAGAGCCGGGAGTCCGATATGGGACTCGATCCCGGGACTCCGGGATCATGACCCGAGCCGAAGGCAGTCGCCCAACCAACTGAGCCACCCAGGCGCCCATGTAAACTTTTTTTTAAATCAGCTTCCATTTCAGCTTTGTTTTCTGAGCTGCTTGCTCACAATTTTCTTTGCACCTTCGTAGATTTCTGAGACCCCAGTGTGCTTGAGTTGAAACATCCTTCTGGAGCTTTCCCATTGTTTGTTTCCCTATATGGATAAGTATTTCCAAATACAGACTAGTTTTCCTTCCAAACTGTAGCGGATCGCTCATTCGCATAGTCATTCATTTATTCCTTTCACACAAGCTGTGTGCTAGGGGTCCTCGGGTAGGCATTAAAGATCAGATAAGCATGGCTCCTGACCTCAGGGAGCTCCCAGTTTCATAAAATGAACAAAAATATAAAACAGAATTTGTGTGTTATGTGCAGTAGCTATTGGCATGGGGTCCCCAGAATGGGAATAATCACTCAAGCCAGAGTAAGTGGAAAAGCCCCAAGCTGGGTCATAAGAAAGGCCCAGTGATTTTCTAGGTAAATGGTTAAAAGGCAGACCGAGTTGTCTGTTGCAGAGGTGCAGAAGCATGAAAATGCAGGGTGTACTTAGGGAACTGTAGCTACTTTGGCATCACCGAAGTACAAATTGTGTGTCGGGAAATAAGTAAATAGAAGAGTGGGGACTAGAGAAATAGGAGCCAGGTCACGAAGGGCATTTGGAGAAATCACGTGGGCACTGGGGGGCCTTTGAAATATTTTAATCAGGAAAGTAGCATTTTTAAAAGATCATATGGAGAGCAAAGTGAGGGAAAAATTGGAAAGAAAAAACACTGAGAGTTAAAGTCCTATTGCAAATCCATTTTAAGAAATTAGAGACAAGGAAAAAAAAGAGAAATAGAAGGCAGTAAATGTGTTGATGAAGAAGGTAGACACAAGAGCCAGGATACCACTCAGGCAGCCTGACTCTGCCACTTATTAGCCATGAAACTGTGGGCCAGTCCCTTAACTTCTCTGAGACTCAGTTTCCTCATCTGAAAAATGGGGATAATAATAGACTCCACTTTCTAGGATGCTGTGAGAATTAAGTGGGTTTCTAGGCTTGAAGTGTTTAGAACCATGCCTAGCACATAGTAATCACTCAACATCTGTTCATTATCAGTATTGTCATTAATTGCTGATCAATAATAGCTAGTCCTAAGACTAGGCTAGATGAGAAATTTGAAGCACATTAAAACGGGAGAACTCAGGAACGATCTTGGTAAGCTTGCAGGGGAAGGTTCTCAGCCCATTCGTAGCCCGCCACTTGGCCTAAATACCTAAAGCTGGTTTGTGTTCTTCAGAGTTCCTTCCTGATACCAAGTTCTAACTGTATGGCTTTTAAGTTTTAATCGAATCAAATTTAATCGCCAAAACAGCACCGCGTCCCTGCCTCTCCATCAGTGGTGGCTGCTGTCAGGATCACTGTCGCCTCTGCTTGAGACTTAGAAACGGGGAGAGCATTACATGCACTCCTGGTGTCCCGTGGCACGAGAGAAAGCACAAGGCAGTACTGAAACCCATTGCCTTCAATATTTTTCATTCTAAAGAAACGCTTTCGGGCGCCTGGGTGGCTCAGTTGGTTGAGCAACTGCCTTCGGCTCAGGTCATGATCCCGGAGTCCCAGGATCGAGTCCCACATCGAGCCCCCAGCTCCACGGGGAGTCCGCTCCTCACTCTGACCTTCTCCCTTCTCATGCTCTCTCTCACTCTCTCTCTGTTTCCTAATAAATAAATAAATAAAATCTTTAAAAAAAAAAAAGAAAGAAACGCTTTCCATTTTGATTTTTTTTTAAACCAGTGAAAATTTTGGTTTTCTCTCTTTTTCCCTGAATTTACTGAGCCTTCCAGAAATCCATCGCCAGATGATTAAGTAGGAACTAAGCAAACTTTTTTTTCTCTCTCTCTCTCTGTTTAATGGGAAAAATCGATCTCTTTGGCACTCTAATCTGATATTTGTAAAAAGGAATTGTACGGTGAGGAAGAAGAACCACTCTCTGCAGGCTTTTCAGAGCTATATCTGCTTTAGTGGAGACAGCAGCTGGCTGCCGAGCACCTCTCCCAGACTCCATGGTTCATACCCACAGGGCCGTTGGTTATCCTGGTTTCTTCAGAGGGCAGCAAATGTCAGCTGGCAATGCTCTTAGCATTCTTTACATATTTGGTCAAGAAGCCAGAGGATTATGGGGGTCTGAATACCTCTCTCTAACTGCATCTAAAGGACTAGGTCCCCCCAGGGTAGGCCAGGATGGTCTAGTTGAGTAAGAACCCCAACTTTCTTTCCCTGTCTAATGTGCCCAGTTACTGTAAGCTGCTTGAGGGCAAGCTTCGCTCATGGGAACAGAGACACACTGAGCATCTCCTGTGTTCACCATTCTGGGCACGAGCAGTGAAGCCATGACCAAAACAGGTGTGAGCTCTGTCCTTAGGGAGCTTGTATTATGATGGGAAAGATAGAAAATAAGCAAGTAAAGGAACACCTGCTTTTCAAATCCTGATAAAGGGATCAGGGAAGGTCTTCCTGCCCGACTGTGTTTTATATAATTTATCATTATCTCAATAAATGAGTTGGACGGCATTCTACCAAGTTGAATTGGATCCCTCTGTGCTTCAAACTTAGACTGGAACTTTGAAGATGGCCTTCAGGTGTCCTGCCGTTATGTGCACAGCTTTTGAACCCCATGTGTAATTTGAGGCATTGGATATTTTGGCTGTAGGGTAAGCTCTGTGGCATGAAGCTTTTCTGGTTAAAAAAAAAAAAATGTCTGTCGATCTGAATGCTGTTGTGTCTAGCTTCCTACATCCCCAGAGTTGCTGAACACCTGTAATCCTATTTCCCGCTGCTTTTGTAAAAACAGTAAGCCCATAAGCAGAGAGGGTGGGTAAGTGGCCGAGGTCTTAACTGTCTGTCCCCTTGAGAGTATATGTATGACCAGATCACGATAGGTCAATCTTAATGATAACACCGCCAGGATATATGTGCAAGTTCAACATCATAGGTTTCTGGAGCATTGTAATAAACCTAAAGGGAAAAAATTTACATTTTCCCCAGCATTTGTGAAAGCAGTGATTCATGTACACCCACTAAAATGTTTACATTAAGTGAAACACTTCATTTGTTATCAGCATAGAGCTAGGGCCCTTAAAAGATAAGTAAATTTGTGATTGTTTTCCATTAAGCACCCACCCTGTGATAAGTAGGGAACTCATAAAGACATGATACTGACCTGAATCGATTTATTGTATCTCCGTGTCAATCTCTTTAACAGTTTGTTCAACTTTGGTATCTATTACAGTCTGAATAATCCAATTCCGACCTCATTGTTATATTAGACAATCATTACTTCCTAAAAATATACATGGCCCATTAGGGAGGACTCTAAACTCCAATGAATCTATGGAACTTTCAAAACAACTGTTGGCCAGTTTCCTTTCTCATCTACATTATTATTCTATTATTGATACAGATTACACATATCCACCAAAATTCTGTATGACTGTGTTATTTTCACATACTCTTAGCCAATATGTGTTAAGGGAAGAATTGATGCATACCAACTAAATTTATTCATTTAAATTAGTATTAAAAATTTTTAAATCATAGGGCGCCTGGGTGGCGCAGTTGGTTGGGCAACTGCCTTCGGCTCAGGTCATGATCCCGGAGTCCCGGGATCGAGTCCCACATCGGGCTCCCAGCTCCATGGGGAGTCCGCGTCTCACTCTGACCTTCTCACTTCTCATGCTCTCTCTCACTCTCTCTCTTTCCTAATAAATAAATAAATAAAATCTTTAAAAAAAAA